>OU696696.1:146358268-146763268 GCA_916050605.2 Platycheirus albimanus
TGCAGTGTGGGGGTAGTGGAGGCATAAGGTCCATCTACCAAGTGGAGGATCAAGCAACAATCAGTAAATTGTGTTCGTTGTCGTTCTTGTACACCACCGTCCGTGGCCGAACGCTTCGTAATTTGCACTTGCACTAATTTTCTAAGGCAATTATAAACCCGCCTGTGGGTTTTGTTGAGCGGTATAAACTATACTTGTAATATATCACACACAAATAGATACAAAGACAAAGTCATTACCTGGTGTATCCCAAAAATGATAATATTTTGTTACACATATATAAAATTATACTGCTGGTACAAATAAATATGCAGGAACTCAATAGAGATGCAGGAACTGTAGAGTATAGTTGCAGGAACTTGGTGTTTTACTTGCAGGAACTTGGTGTTTTACTTGCAGGAACTTGGTGTTTTACTTGCAGGAACTTGGTAAGTATAGATGCAGGAACTTGGTAAGTATAGATGCAGGAACATAATGTGCTGTCTCACATAGTAGTATAGGCACGCGCCAGACGTTCTAACCACTGTTGAACGAAAATTCTTTCATAAACGTTGGGGGTTCCGTAAAGGCACCACGAGGCAACAACACGAGGGATGTCGTATTCGGTTGCTGATATTGCAAGCTTCTACGACCGGCGTTGCTGTTATTGATTGGGCGTGGCGTTATAGTGCCACGAGATGATGACGTGGGGAAACAAATTAACTTCGTCCTTGGATTCAACGCAAACGTCGGTGAGCCGGCGAGCGGATCAACGCTCAACGTTTGGCTCGTGGATGTTTCCTCCTTGCAGATAGGGATCCTATAGGATGTCCTTGTCTGTGCGCACGTGTGTGCTGACGCCAGACGTATGTTAGCAGACCAATAAAAAAAGATATACGCCGTTTGATATATTCAGGCGCAGTATGCGCAATTATGTGTATTTATCGCATCTATATAGATATATGCGAAGCACCATAAAGCCTCCACAATTATGAGCAGATGAAAAATAAAAAAAAATCAATTCCACTGATGGATAAGGTGATGCATCTTTTATTCCCACAGCGTGACAATCGTAACTGGGGTCTGGTGCAGCCTCGCCTGCCCTGAACAAATTCCAGGATACTGGCCTCCAACTCCTTCTTGACCAGGTGGAAATCTATACTCCTAAAGGGATAGTAAAACGAATTAACATGGCTGCCATGTGGTTTGGCCAAAATTCATTAAACATCGAGGAAAAAACTAGTGTTCCTTGCCTTGATGACTGATAATATTTGTCGTTCTTACCTCTTATTGTGTTGAAACGATGTTTCTACAAGAAAATCCTTCAAAGTCTGGGCAATTAGAAATAAATCTAAATGCCAGACAAAAAAAATTATGGGCGCGGCACTGCTGCGTAAAAAAAAAAATCTGTTCTGAGTTATTGAGTAGCTACTCGGCCGAAATGCTTCTTCAAAATGAAGTCTATGGCAAATATTACCATCCACACTACCATATTCCAGGTAGCCAACGCCCTGCCTTCCAATATACTTCCTCTTTCCAGTATTTCGTGTGCTTCCTTGTTGGCTAAATAGATGGCGTGTGCCAGGGTGCATTATGGTCTATGTTCACTTGCTCACTTTTGCCGAATAGGAATTTTGCGTCATACGATGTATGACAAATAGTAATAAGTGAGCAATAGTGACGATGTCAATATTCTGACAACTCAAAGTGTCATAATTGTGCACTTTGCTGGACACAATTTTGACAGAATTCTGTCTACTTGTATTCCATCTGGGTTACTTTAAAGCATTGTTGTCAACGAAACAATGAAGGAAATATCAGGATAAACTGGCGTGTCGGCACTGGTATTCGTAATTGGTACGTAGGTTCGCATAATTTTATTAAGTGAATCCGTTACTGACGCATAGACTCAATAATGTACTCGTTTGGCACCTGTCAGGTGTAAGACATTGGTACCAAGTTTTTGACATTTGTGTGACAGCTGCCTGTCATTATTCTTCCATAGGTTGAATTTAGTATCTATTATACATTCGTTCATGGGATCGAGTGTATAACGCTTCCGTGAGCAAAAAAAACTATTCTTCTCGACTATATTTTCCTATCTGGTAATAATGATGTAACGTAAGCTTTATTTCGATACTGTAGACAACTTTTGGTTCTTTCGGTTTTGGGAGATGTATTGGCACGGAACTTTGGACATTTCAGGCATGACACTACAGAATCATGAATAACAGACTGACTCTATGCAATAATTGAAGCCATGTGTCAAAACAAGAAAAGTAGATCGGCCGCTTCGATTACTTACTCGGATTATTGTATGACAACTGTCTGTCGTATTTCATAGATCCGATATTCTCTGCGATGTAGAAATCTCTTCTTTCACACTCTGACTAGCGTAACTACCAAGTCTGAAACATCTAGTGTACACCGAACCTAAATTGACCATGTACGTCATCGGTTACTAGTTCCATTGTGTCTTTCCACTGAAATTGTGGGAACGAGAACATTCTGGAAATACAATAGAGACTGGAAAATTTGTGGACTGTGAATTTGTGGACTGGGAGTCCATTTTGAAATTGGATTTTATTAGTGGAATTAGATAATGGTGAATTCTTTTAGGTGCGTTTAGCACGTTGCCAGTAAGTAACTCGGATTTGCGAGTAGATGGCACCAGTGGCGTTCGCTATTGCCAGTGACTGGCGAGAAAGTTTTCCCTACAAGTTCCGATACTTACGTAAAGCGTTCAGTAGGGGGAATATTGTAAACCGGTCATGAATCTTCTTCTTCAACTACATTCTCACTCAATAGAGATTAAGAGGTGCTATCTAGAATCGATCTTTATCTACATTCAGTTCCGATATGTCTTGTCTTGGATGACCATGAGGACCAACAAGCGATTTAACATTTTTATTCGAACTCAACCACCAGAGTTCAACGGTCGGTAAAATAATAAGAGGTAACACCGGTTGTGCAGATCCCGGAGCAAGTGCCCACGGCCTGGCTGAGCTAACTGTGGCTTGGGTTCTGTCGGCCACCGCGACGGTCGATCTCAACCTCGACTCTACGTTGTCGCATGCCGTTCTTACCGATTGCTCACTTTGAGTAATTGGCGAGCAAGGGGGCGTTGCCGGCATAGAGTTGCTTCCATCCCATAAGCACAGAAACAAGTAACGATATCTAGATGCTCAGTTGCTAACCGGAGTAAGACCTCTAGTATTTAATTGAAGTTCCTTGTTATAAGATAGCATCATAGGTCGAGCTACGTTCGTGGGGATTTAAGTAGGGTCCTATGTTTTTAGGTGTGTACTATAGTATACAGGGGCTGCAAGGAGAACATCGAAGACTTGCAGCGGATAGGCGTGAACATGCTACCGGATACGCTCCAGGCTGTTCTACGGGACTTAGTAGTCAGAACCTGGGGGATATGCAGGTAGATGGTTCTCGCTTCTGTGATGGGGATGGATAGGAAATTTGAAGAATGGGAGGGGAGTAGGAGGAGCAGGAGGCAGTGTTAGCGATGTGTAAGTATTTCTTTGTTTAGGGGTGCTAGATACACCGACACACAGAGATGATGGAGTCGCTGTTCCTTGGTATAGGAGTCAAGGATGGATGAGATGCTTGTCTCTTCCTGCTTCCTCTTTGGTTTAAGTTGTCGCTGATGGGCATTAGGTTTGGAACTCGGGTGTCCATAGGGTATTTGGGTACAGATGCTGGTGTCGATTAGCGATTGCAAGTGGGTGTAGACGACGGAGTAGATTCTCTTTAAATTTCCATTTTTACGTTGCAGTTGGCGTAGAGTGGTACGGAGGATCTACCTTTCGATATTCCTCAATTTTAGTAAATTCGTCATCAATTTTTTTTTTAATTTTTCAAATTCCTTTATTTTACGTTACAGAAATTCGCCGTTGGAGGACATAATCCTCTACATTAGTGGGTTTGTAGAATATAAAATTCTGAAATCCCTGCAGTGTAAGAAATGTAAAGAGTTTCTAATTACATCTGAAAAGGAACAGTCTGCCATATCCTAAACTTTGATGCACTTGATAATCTCAAATATAATCTTATCAGGGCAGTTATAGAGCAATGTTCTAAAGTTCTGTTGCGAAAAAATCAAACCTCGATGAACACAAGAAACTAGTGAAGAGTAGACTCACAAAAACTGTGCAATTTATGGGGCAGTAAAGATTTTTTCAATGTTCTGCCTTAACGGCTTTTAGAACGTTGAAAAGATTTGTATTATGTTTTTTCGTTTCGGACTTCAATGTTCTGCCTTAACGGCTTTTAGAACGTTGAAAAGATTTGTATTAGGTTTTTGCGTTTCCGATTTCAATGTTCTGCCTTAACTGCTTTTAGAACGTTGAAAATATTTGTATTAGGTTTTTGCGTTTCCGACTTCAATGTTCTGCCTTAAAGGCTTTTAGAACGTTGAAAGGATTTTTATAAGGTTCTGGCTTAACTGCTTTTAGAAATTTTACAATTTAGTCCTTAATATGAGGACTAGGCCTACTGGGGAAACCTCAATAAAAAAAACGCGTTTTTAGTCTACCTCCTGGGTAACGTGGAAAAGACTACAAAGAGAGCATGAAAACTTTAACACAAAGAGTGTAGTTAGGTATAACAGTGCAGCTGGTGTTGCCATGTTTTGAGAAATTATCAACTTCCTATTTAGGCAAGATCAGCTGCTGTGATTAAAAATGTTCTTGAATATCGAAGTAAGTATCATTTCCAATATTCCCATTATGTCCTTATTTTCGAAATCAGTTGAATTAACTTATATTGCTCTAAGAACATTGGTTTATTAATTGCATGGAAATGCAAGTAGTATTTTAAAGCTATAAAAATATTTTTTTTTAAATTAAATTAGGTTCTTACATAAAAATGCGTTTTCCGGATAATTAAATCGTGCCCCGTAATGCAGCTGTTTATGCGAATTTGGTTGGAAGGTAAGTAGTGTAAGACAAAAGGTAAGATGTAACCTCACCTGAAAAAAAAACATCGTTACAGATAACCAAAACGATAAATTTTCGACTCTTGGTTTCTAAGTTCACAAAAGTATATATCAGACCAGAATTTGACCGGTTTACCGACTCAGAAGTTAAGAATAAGAGTCAAATTTCAAACATGAACTGAGATTTTTTAATTAAAAAAAAAAAAAATAATAAAATAATTCATTTAACATAAAAAAATATATTTCATTTGTAATTTCAGTTCGCAAAAGGTAATTGGCAAACAAAATAAACCTCTTTTTTTACACGGCTCTATCGTTGTTTCTTCTTTTTTTTAGACTTTGAAACCATCACCAAATCTACTCGTCCAAATAACTCTTGCAACATACTGTGTAGTAGAGTTCAGATTCTTCGAGATCTTTTCAAATTAAATTAAAACTCGTTAAAACTCGGAAGCCAATGTAAACTGTTTGAAGAATTTTAATGAAGTGAAAATAATAATTTACAGAAAGTCAATGCTACTATAAAAGGGTTACTATATTCAAAATTTTAAAATAATCCAAGTATAAGAACAAACTGTCATTAAAAAAGAAATTGAAATTATTAATGAAACAAATATTAAAAATTGAGTTTTAAGTTAAACTCATGTTTTTAGTACAAAATGAATGTTTTTCATTGGATACGGCCTTTGTTAAATTATTTGCTATCATTCGATTTGTGTTGATGTATTCGACCTGAGTATCGCCTTTTTCCAATTTTTCACGGACGAAATGGGGACGGATGTCGATGTGTTTCTTTCTTGGGCTATACATATGATTTTTTGCCATATTGATAGCGCTTTGGTTGTCACAATATAATTTAATTGGTGTTTGATCATTTTCAGTACCCAACAATTCTTCGAGAAGTTGTCCTATCCACGCTGCCTCCTGAGTTGCTGCTGAAAGAGCCATGTATTCAGCCTCAGCACTCGATAGCGCAACTGTCGGCTGCTTCTTACTGGCCCAAGAAATTGCACAATTTTCAAATTTAAAAACATATCCGGTGCATGATTTTCTGTCGTTTATATCCGAGACCCAGTCAGCATCACAGTATCCATGAAGTCTTGAAGTTTCCCCACCAGACTTGAACGTCAGCTTAAAATCGATGGTTTTCTTCAAATATCGAAAAATCCTTTTAACCGCAGTCCAATGAGGTCTTCCCGGTACATATTTGAATCTGCTGACATTACCAATCGCATAGGATATGTCGCGTCTTGTACATTGCGATAAGTATAAAATGCTACCAACAGCTTCCTGGTAAGGTACATTTTCCATGTCCCTCTCTTCATATTTGGTTTTTGATGACATGTCCTTTGTCAATTTGCCCTTTGGATCAACTGGCGAATCAATTGGGTGACAATCAAACATACCAAAACGTTTCAGTATCTCCTCGGTATACTTCTTCTGGTCCAAAGTGATAATTCCAGCCTCTTTATCCCTTGTTATTTGTATACCAATGCAACTGCCTGCTTGACCCAAGTCTTTCATGCTGAAATGTTTTGAAAGGTTAGCTTTTAATTTATTTTTCCAAGCGTCGTTGTTCGAAAAAATTAACAAGTCATCAACGTAAACTGCGACAAACACCATACTCGTTTTCTCACAACGAAAGTATATGCACGCATCTGTTTTGCAGCGTGTGTATCCCGAATTCAGGATTACATCGTTAAGTTTCACGTTCCATTGACGACTGGCTTGCTTGAGTCCATAAATAGCTTTCTTTAACAAACAAACCCGTCCACTACCATCGTCGAAGCCTTCTGGTTGCCTCATGTAGACCATTTCTTTCACATCTCCTTGAAGAAATGAAACAGATTTTTGATTATTGGAATCGGAAGAATTACTTTTTCCAAGAATATCACATCACCGCTATTATTGCACGGTTGGTAGCAGGGTCATACATCCGATATCCCTTGGTGCCCTCACAGTACATGATAAAAATCAGCTTCTGTGATTTCGAATCAAATTTCTTCCTCTTAACATCAGGGATATGAACAACTGCATGCGATCCAAAAATTCGCAGGTGAATTAAATTTGGTTTTAGTCCAGCCCATATTTCAGTTGGAGTTTTGTCGTTCAAAACTCGAGAGACGGAAAGATTTTTCAAATACGCAGCTGTTGACATCGCTTCTGCCCAAAACTTCTTTGGAAGCCCTGCATCTTGTAACATACATCTAGCACGCTCGGTCAAAGTTCTTATCGTCCGCTCAGCTAGACCATTTTGCTGTGGTGTATACGGCGTTGACGTCTGTAGCGTAAATATAATAAAAATGAAATTAAATAAAAGAAGAATCCACATATAGCACCCGCACCGCTGATAGACACCGACCTCTTCACAAACACAGTACCTTGTTCCCCCCTGCTCCTCTTCCCATTCTTCCAAATTTCATTTCCATCCCATCACAGAAGCACGACCCATCTGACAGCACACTGTAGGTTCTGACCACAAAACACCGTGGAACAGCCTAGTTCATGCCCACCATGATGCTCGAGCCTATCCGCTTCAAGCTATAGATGTTCCTCTTGTAGCCGTGTCTTAACGTAGCCTACACCTGGAACCATGGACTCTACCTTAAATCCCTTGCTCATAACTGGTGTCCAAAATGCTTGAGATGCTATATGTCGTTTTCAATTCCGAAGACATTACTTCAGATTGCATTCGCTTCACCAGATATGGCTACCTATTTCTGTTCTGAAGGGACGGAAGCGATCCTATGCCGGCAACGCCCCCTTTCTCATCAACTGTTCGTAGAGAACAGATAATAAGAACGGCATGCGACAACGTAGAACCGTTTTCGAGATCGACCGTCGCGGTGGCCAGCAGTACCATAGCCATGACCAGCTCAGCCAGGCCGTGGGCACTTGCTCCGGGATCTACTTGACCGGTGTTACCTCTATTTTTCACTGCTGACCGGTGAACTCATGATGTGCGAGTTCGAATATGAAATGTTAAAAAGCTTAAGGGCCCTCATAATCAATTTCGACAAGACTTGGAAGAAACGATTGAAATGTGAAGGAGATTCGAAAATGCACCTCTTAATATGAACGATCATAGCTCAGAAGAAAAGAATCTGGTTCGAATTACTAACTGACCCAACGAACATAACTCGTAAGTATTCGCGCGATAGCAAACCATAGATCGTCGTGGTTGCATGGCTAAATGTATCACCTTCCTATCATTCGGTGTCGATCAAGTGCTCGTCGTGTGCGGTCGCGTTGTTTCTGTGCGCGTGTGTCACCCACAAAAATAATAATAAAAAAAAAAAAAGATAAACCAAACCAAATTTACATACCTTCCATAAATAGTGCAATAAATTTAAAGTCATAAATTAAATTCAGCCCTAAACTTGAAAAATAAATAGAATCAGTGCCAATTAAAAGAAAAAGAAAAAAAAAAATACACCAAATACCTCGCTCGCATTCGCAGCACAGCATCCAACAATACCCATCCTCTCCACCCGCGCCACCCATAACTGTTGCTTTCTATGCAATGCAAGCCTCTTGTGGGGCTTATCGCAAGAGATTTTGCATTGGATGGTGAGCAGCATTTGATGTGTATTTCTTTCGTGTCTTTTGTCTATATTAATTCCCGTTTGCAAATTGTTTTATGGGCATAACACCTAGGACAGTTTGTTTATAATTGGAATTAATATGGGCCTATACTGCACGGCTGAAATTAGTTTCGTCAAAGTTGAATTTTTTGTGTTAAGTTTTTAAAAATGGTAAGTGATTTTTGTGTTGTATATTCAAATGTTCGTGGGCTAAGGAAGAATTTCTTTTCTGTGTACGCCCATACTGTTCAATACAGGCCAGCTGTTTTGGCATTAAGTGAAACCCAGGTTGGACAGAATACTGATTTATCAGAATTTTGTTTGTTTGGATATAACTTAGTGCCATTACTTTTTTCCCACCATGGTCTTGTCGTTTATGTTAGGAATGATATTGCTTGCCAGAGCCTTCCCCAATATGGGCATTGTTCTAATACGAACTTTAATTTCCTGTGGCTCAAATTCACTGTCCGCAAGCATATCATTCATTACTGTTTTCTTTACAGGAGTCCGAATCTTGACAGCATGTCTACTTGTGATGAGTTAGATGTTTTGTCAGATTCAATTTCCCGAATTGTTTCCAATTGTCCTCACACTGAAGTCGTGATTACGGGCGACTTCAATGTACACAATTCAAGTTGGCTCCGATATTCTGGCCAGACAACACTCGAAGGAAGGTATACCGAGATCTTTGCTGAGTATAACCATCTTACCCAGCTTGTCGATGAGCCTACTCGTATACCGGATGTTGATGGGCATTCCGCCCATACTCTTGACTTGTTCCTTACTTCCCATCCTGATAAATATACTATTAAAGTAACTTCTCCATTTGGCACCTCGGACCATTGTGTCATTTCAGCTAATTTCTCGATCTCCAACCATCCAGTTAAAGAAAAAATTCCCACTAGGACCGTTTGGCAATACGAGAAAGCCAACTGGGATGGTCTAAATATTTTCTTTCGCAACTTTAACTGGTCATTATGCTTCCTCGATAATGACATTGATGCCAGTGCTGAAATGATTACAGAAGTGATTTTTCTTGGAATGAGAACTTTTGTCCCTCACAGAACAAAATGTATCAAACCAAAAGAAAAGTCTTGGTTTTCCGAAGAGTGTAAAGAAGCTATCAGGTTGAAAGAAGTAAGCTTCCGATCCTATAAAGCCAACCCAACTGAGGAAAATCGGAAGAAACACAAACAAGTTAGGAACTCGTGCAACTCCGTTATACATAAAACGAAATTTTTGCATGACCAGAAGTTACGGCAAAAAATTCTGCAATGTCCCAAAGGCAGTAAAAATTTCTGGTCATTTGTAAAAAACGTCAAGAACTCAACGTCATCATCAGTTCCAACGCTCATCGTCGACGATAAACCCATTGTCAGCTCTTCAGAGAAGGCGAATATGCTCGCAGCTCATTTCGCTGCAAGTTCTACGTTGCCTGCAAGCAACAATGCCCCTCCTGTACTTGAGAACGTTAATTCTTCTATGGGACAGATATTTTTCCGCACTCGTACAGTAGCAAGAGTACTTCAAGATCTTGATATACACAAATCCGCTGGCCCGGATGGTATACCCCCTATTCTTCTGAAGAAGTGTTCTTCATCTATGGCAAAACCACTGCGTAAGCTTTTTCATCGCTCCTATCGTTCAGGAATCTTTCCTAGTAGATGGAAAACAGCATTTGTCCAGCCCGTCCCAAAAAAAGGTGACTCCTCCTCCCCCTCCTCTTACCGACCAATTGCACTTACGTCCCTTCTTTCCAAGGTCATGGAAACGCTGATAAATCGTCAGCTCAAGAAATATCTCGAAGATCGGGAGCTTTTAAATGACCGGCAATACGGCTTTCGCAGCAATCGTTCCACTGGTGATCTGATGGCATATCTCACCGAACAGTGGAACAAATCTGTGCATCGCTTTGGCGAAAGCAAGATTATTGCGCTTGATATTTCAAAAGCATTTGATAGAGTTTGGCATGAAGCTCTTTTATCGAAAATGCGTGCATTTGGTATCGATGATACTCTTATTCGTTGGATTAGAAGCTATCTTCTGGACCGTTCAATACAAGTTGTATTAGACGGTTTCAAGTCTGATCTCCACAAAATAAATGCTGGTGTGCCCCAGGGCTCCGTTCTGTCTCCGACTCTCTTTCTCATTTGTATAAATGATCTCTTGTCTGTGACTTCTAATCCATTAAATTGTTTTGCTGACGACTCAACCCTCAGCTTTTCATATACGTTTGATAATTCACGGCCTTCGCCTTCGGACGTGTTATTACAACGAAATCGTATGATAAGCTCGTTAAACTCCGATTTAAACAGCATTGTGAATTGGGGTACTAGAAATCGTGTGGAGTTTAATGCGTCGAAAACTCAATGCTGTCTTTTGTCGTTGAAGCTAAACATACCCCCTATGCCATTATCCATGAATGGTACTTGCATCGAGGAGGCCGAAAAGCTATCAGTACTCGGTATGTGTATCAGTGACAATCTTCGTTGGAATGATCATATACTTGAGATTGCCAAGAATGCTGCAAGATGCTTAGGCTTCCTTAATAGATGCAAGAAGTTTTTCACCCCTTCTGATCTGGCTACAATTTACAAAGCGTTTATACGCCCTAAACTCGAGTATAACTCCCATCTCTGGGCAGGTGCTTCTCAAACTTTTCTTCACCTGCTCGACAGAGTTCAGAAAAAAGCGTTAAAATTGATAGGAGAGAGAAGCATTATGGAAACATTTCCGTCACTTGAACATCGTCGAAATGTCTCATGTCTTTCCTTATTTTACAGATTCTTTTACAAAAAATGCTCACTCGAGGTAGCCAGTTGCGTTCCACCCCTTAAACATTTCCCCCGTAATACTCGTCTTGCTAGGAACGCTCATCAGTTTACACTTGAGCCCAATTTCGGACGTACCGTGAAATATAGAGATTCTTTCTTTAGCCGTACAACACGAATGTGGAATGGATTGCCTGGCACAATTTTTCCTTGCCATTTTGATCTTCAAACATTCAAGATCAATGTTCATCGACACCTCCTTTCCCTCCCTTCCTAACTTCCTATCGCTCGCGCTGTGACTTATCATTAAAAGGGCTATAACAAACCCCTTGAGCGCGTGTGCATTATAAAAAAAAAAAAAAAAAAAAAAATTCTGCCGCCACGATGTTTCGCAGAATGAGGAAGAGGTGACTAACGTTGCAGGGAAGGAGGATCGTAGGTGTAGATCGATCCCCCTTGGTCTCTCAACCCACCCAATCCGTAAGCAAAAACCAACTCTCTCGCTTACGACCTTGGCTGACCGTGTACCTGTGAGTCCCTATGGCTCAACAATATTAATGGGCAGCCCCTAATATAATAAGCAAGCAAAAATTGCTTGCTCCAGTAACTTTCCTATCTCAACCCTAGCACCTAACCATGGCACTAATCTTCTCTACCCTATCGGTGCTTCATTAAGAAAAGATAATTCTCCCTATGAGTATTGTTCCATGTATGTCGCCGGTTTACCTTGAAGGAAGTGTGAGGGTTACCACCCTCCCTAAGAAAATCTTACTCAAATATACTGTACATATTTTATGATCTTCATAAAATTCCAAAAAGACTATATTCCGAAAGAAAAAAAAGCAAAATATTTTACGTAAACGTTATAAACAATATCTAATTTATTAAAATTTATCTAAGAATCTAACAGTTTATCGAATTTTATTACGATACCTTAATGACCAAGAATTAAAATTAATCAAAAGCATAAAGTGCAATAAAGTTTGTCTTAAATGATCCCTGACAATTTATTATTTCAGTCAAAGCTATAATTGTTATAAAAATTCGAACGACCAATACTCAAAAATCTAAATATTATTGTCTTAATCAAAAGTTAAACCTAATCTAATAATAATGTCTTAAGAGAAAAATAATCTTACTAAGACAATTGTTTTTCCAAAATTAAAGGTAACTTAATGAAGGCATTTGCCCTTAAATAAGGAAGGAAATTATCGGATACTTCCTTGATTGCTAAGCAATATTCAATACTGTCTTTAAAAGAGACAATTCGCGGACCGATTATCGAGTTTAAAAAGAAAATTATACAAATAGGGAAGTTAATCTTCCTCCCGCGGCGTCGGTTTATCCGTACCGACTGTCTTCGGTGAATTAAAAAGTAGAAACTTCAAAAAAAAAAAGCGCGGACAGAGATGTAAAATCCGACTGTTATATTTATAGATTATGAATGTAAGTGAGGTATTTTCATAACCTAACGAGGATATAGAGTATTCAAGCTAGACTGTATATTCAACTGACGTTGTTTATCGAACTGTAAGATGTTTCGAATCAAGGCCCAAAAAAAAATAAACCATACAAGAAAGGATACAATTCGCATCCGATCGAGTAATCGATTGAAATGATATTATGTTTCAATATATTAAGAAATTTAAAGAATATATTCCACTAATAAAAGAACATGCAAATATCTATACTCTACTTTCTACCAATGAGGCAGCTTTAACTACTATATTCAATATGCTGCTGTTGCTGAAGTGCACTCCGGGAACAAGCTGGAAATCAATTAGTTAAGTAAGTATGCAAACATGTAAGGGAATATATTGTTTTCAATCCTTAGATGTCTTTTCTCTACGGATCTGGTTCTACGATCTCAAAAAAAAAACTCAATAAGTCCATTGACTTAGAACGATGCCTTGAATATCTCAGGCGTGGATCCTCGAGAAGATAATTAAAAGTCTTCAAATGTACGCAGACACATTCGAGTGTGACAAGATATTAATAGATCTTGCGTCTGTTATTATTAATGAAACATAAAACACGATTACACGACACGATTAAAATAAAGATGAGATAAATTGAGGTGGTTGCCCACGGCAAACAGTGAATGTGCGTTGTTGACGCGGTGTCACAAAGTGGACAAAATTGGTCGCTACCGACGCGGAACTAAGTTGTCGTGAAGACGTAGTGATAAGAATAAAAATGTAATAAAAAAAATTATATTACTGAGGAATCAACGGTCTAATGGAACTCGTGTTCCATAAATTTATAGATTTACAGTTCTTGTATAAAGAATCCGAGAACTGATCCACAAAAAAACTATAAGGTAGCGCACCTTTTCTCAATTTTGAAAACTCCCGAGTTATTTTATGAAGCACGGGCTTCGATATGAACCGAGGAATCGAGCGGGTATGAATCGACGTTATCCCGATCTTTACAGAGAAACCGATCTCATTTCGTTAATTGACGACACAAAATTACACGAAATTTAGAAGGTATCATGATTTAGAAGTATTTACGAGGAAGTCTCCGTTTCGAATATGTTCTTTTTACATTAGATAAGAACTAAAACTTCACTAAATATCACTCCATAAATTCCTAAGATAATTTAAATGCAAATAATTGAATAAAGTGCCATGTGTGGGCAGTGGAGGCGTTAGGTCCATCTACCAAGTGTAGAAATAATGAACAATGAATAATTTGTTCGTAGCTGGTCGCGTACACCACCGTCCGTGGTCGAACGCTTTATTATTTTCACTAGCACAAATTTTCAGAGGCAACTATAAACCCGCCTGTGGGCTTTGTTGAGTGGTATAAACTACACTTCTAATATATCACACACAAATAGATACAAAGACAAAGTTGTTACCTGGTATATCCAAAAATGTTAATATTTTGATACAGATACATAAAATTATACTGCTGGTACAAATAAATACGCAGGAACTCAAGTATAGATGCAGGAACTTGGTAAGTATAGGTGCAGGAACTTGGTTAGTATAGATGCAGGAACTTGATAAGTATAGATGCAGGAACTTGGTAAGTATAGATGCAGGAACTTGGTAAGTATAGATGCAGGAACTTGGTAAGTATAGATGGTAGCGGATATAGAACCGGCATCCGTAGCATAAGCACGCGCCAGACGTTCTATTCACTGTTGAACGAAAATTCTTTCCTAAAGGCCATATCACACTGACAGTGAATTCACTGACCACTGGCAGGCAGTGACGTCACGAAAACTGACGTGATTTTTACGCCAGTGCAGAAATTGCTCGTCAGTGGTCAGTTGAGAAAAAAAGGTTATCACACCTACTGGCAGGCCTGTGCCAGTGTGTCCCAAAACTCACTGACACCTCATGCTAGTCAGTGATATTTTCTCCGAGTCGGTCAGTGAACTGACGCCTGAAAAACTGACTATCACACTACACTGACACATTCTTCACTGGCACACGACACTGGCATGTGGCGTCAGTGAAATTTACTCGAAATCGGGTCAGTGAGCAGTTTTGCTATCACACTGACTGACTACCGACAGCCAGTGGCTGCCAGTTCCTTGTTTTTTTTTTTTTTTTATTATTGATTTGTTTCAGGTGGAAAACTCTAGCTGCTGGTTTTTGGTTTGTTTGCTTACAAAAAATTATTTATAAGAAAATAATGTCAGAAAAATAATTTTTGGAAATATAGTTGAAGTTGCCACGATGGCTTATTTGGCAGTTTGTGTGGTGGACAGCCTCAGCGATGATGATGAGGACAAGAGAACTTGTCGACGGCGCAGTGTTTGGCAAAAAAAGTGGTTGAGGCGTAGAGCTTCCTTATCTCGCTGCGACTGCTATTCCAAATAGCTCAACCAACTATTTTGGTTAATATTCCAGAAGTACTTGACGATATTTACAAGGTTCTTGTGGGTTGTTTTTTTAGGGTTATTTCTAATAATAGCTTTGTTTGTTGAACCCTGAAGTCACTTTTGTTCTTCTAGCCGTTGACTTTTAATATTCCACTTCTCTCTATCATCGTTATGTCATGTTTAATTGTTATATTTTTACTTGCGATTATAGGTACTACATATAAGCCAAGTTATGCATTCGTAAAAAAAAATAACATCAAACATAACATTACGATCATACAGAAGCCGAAAAAAGTGGGTCCGACAATTCGGTCTGTCTGTCTGTCTATCTGTCAGTCTATCGACACTATCTGTATCGGCAAAAATGCATATTCGTGATCTAGGAAATGCCACCTTTCCATTGATATATCGCATTATATGAAAAATCGACTTTTATCTTTAAACACGATTTGCGGCTAAACTAGACGTGCTAGAGGCATCAAAGTTGACATCTTTAAACTCGACTTGCTAAGTGACCTAGCGACTTCAAAAATGCATATTCGTGATCTAGAAAATGCCACCTTTCCATTGATGTATCGCATTATATAAAAAATCGACTTTTATCCTTAAACACGATTTGCGGCTAAACTAGACGTGCTAGAGGCATCAAAGTTGATATCTTTAAGCCCGACTTGCGGCTAAACTATTCGTGATCTAAAAAATTCCACCTTTCCATTGATGTATCGCATTATATGAAAAATCGACTTTTATCTTTAAACACGATTTGCGGCTAAACTAGACGTGCTAGAGGCATCAAAGTTGACATCTTTAAACTTGACTTGCGGCTAAACTAATAGCTAGTTTCATTCAAATTTGGAAGAATTGATCTCAAAATCGAGAATTGCCCTTTTGAATGAAACTTGTTTTGGGTATCCATGTCAATTTGAATTATACTTTTTGTCATTTCATTTGTGTCTTTTGTCATCGGAAAAAGTAATCATTAGATAATTGATAATTAATTGGATAATTAAAGTACATATTAAGTTCTTCGTTCATTATTTGTTTATTTTTGTTATATTTATCACAGACTGGCACAATTTTACAACAAACAACAAAAAATAACAAATTATTTCTCATCTGACGTTTGACAGAAAAGTATTCAGATCGATTCTCCCAACCCATGAGAGATGCATTCTTTCGTGTTGAGAATCGATCTAGAATTGCACTTTTTGAATGAATGAAACTCTCAAAAGTGAAAAAGGTTAATTCTTTTGACAGAAAGGGCAATTCTTTTCGTGAATGAAACTCGCTATAAGCGACCTAGCGACTTCAAAAATGCATATTCGTGATCTAGAAAATGCCAGTTCTAAAAAATCAAAAAAAGTTGGTAAAAAAAGTTTTTTTCAAAACTTCCCAAAAAATACGGTACTTGAAATTTTTCAAACAAAATATCAAAAAACAGGTCAGTTCACTGACGGGGTTTCTTCACTGGCACATCGAGAAATTTCGTGTGTTGCCAGTGATGGGACAGGGTCAGTACACTGACGCTCTTGTCATAAAAGTGTGTCAGTGGTCCTATGCGCCAGTGACTACTTATCACACTAGTCATTTTTCGAGTCAGTCACTGACGCGATTTGGGTTGGTCGGTGAACACGTCAGTGAACTGACACCTTCACTGGCGTCCCAAAACTGGCTATCACACTACGGATGACTTCACTGACGGCATTGTGACGCGATTTTGACGTCACTGCCTGCCAGTGGTCAGTGAATTCACTGTCAGTGTGATATAGCCTTAAGTAAAGGCACTACGAGAGATATCGTATTCGGTTGCTGATATAGTCAGCTTCTACGACCGGCGTTGCCGTTATTGATTGGGCGTGGCGTTATCGTGCCACGAGATGATGATCAACGCTTGACGTTTGCTCGTGGACGAATCGTCCTCGCGGATAGGGATCCTATAGGGTGTCCTTGCCTGAGCGCAAGTGTGTGCTGTCGTCAGACGTATGTACGCAGACCAAAAAAAAAGTTCGTACAACTTCAATAAGATAAAGCGCAGTGTGCGCAAACATCTATATTTCGTGCTTCTATATATGTGAAGCACCTTAAAGCTTCCACAAATATGTGTCGACGAGATGATTAAAATAAAAGAATAAATTCCTCAAATGGGTGTGGTCAGGCATCCTTCATCCCCACAGCGTGGCAATCATAACTGGGGTCTGGTACAACCTCGCCTGCCCTGGACAAATTCTGGGATGCTGTCCACCAACTCCTTATTGTGCAGGTGGAAGACTATGCTCCTAAATGGGACAATACAAAGGAATTAACATGGCTGCCATGTGGTTTGGCCAAAATTTATCAAACTTCGAGGCAAGAACTAGAGTTCCTTGCCTAAATGTTTGATAATATTGGGCGTTCTTGCCTTTTATTGTATTGAAAACGATGTTTTGCAATATGATCCTCCAAAGTCTGGGCAATTAGAAATAATTTCTAAAGGCCAGACAAAAAAAATTATGGGCGCGGCACTGCTGCGTAAAAAAAAATCTGTTCTATGTTGCTGAGATGTTGCTCAGCCGAATTGTTTCTTCAAAATGAAGTCTATGGCAAAAATTACCATCCACACTACCATCTTCCAGGCAGCCAACGCCCTGCCATCCAATATACTTTCTCTTTCCAGTATTTCGTGTGCTTCCTTGTTGGCTTAATAGATGGCGTGCGCCAGGGTACATTATGGTCTATGTTCACTTGCTCGCTTTTGCCGAATAGGAATTTTGCGTCATACGATGTATGACAAATAGTAATAAATGAGCAGTAGTGACAATGTCAATAATCTGACAACTCAAGGTGTCATAATTGCGCACCTTACTGGATACAATTTTAACAGATTTCTGACCACTTGTATTTGGCCTAGGTTACTTTAAAGTATTGTTGTCAACGAAACGTTGGAGGAAATATCAGGAAGAACTGGCGTGGCTGTGCTAGTATTTGTAATTGGTACGTATGTTCGCATAATTTTATTAAGTGAATCCGTTGCTGATGCATAGACTTAATAATGTACTCGTCTGGCACCTGTCAAGTGTAAGACACTGGTATCAAGTTTTTGACATTTGTATGACAGCTGCCTGTCATTACTTTTCCTTAGGTTGAATATAGTATCTACTATACTTTCGTTCATGGGATCGAGTGTGTAACACTTCCGTGAGCAAAACAAAAAAAGACTATTTGAATGGACTCTATTTTCCTATCTGGTGGTAATGATGTAACGTATGCTTTACTTGATATTGTGGACAACTTTTGGCTCTTTCGGTTTTGGGAGATGTATATGCACGGGACTTAGACATTTCAGGTATGACATTACAGAATCATGAATAACAGACGCCTCTGTGCAATAATTGCAGCAATGTGTCATAACAAGAAAAGTAGATCGGCCGCTCCGATTACTTACTCGAATTATTGTATGACAACTGTCTGTCGTGTTTCATAGATCAGATATTCTCCGCGTTGTAGAAATCTCCTCTTTCACACTCTGACTAGTGTAACTATCACGTCTGAAACATCTGGTGTGCACCGAACCTAAATTGACCATGTACGTCATCGGCTACCCGTTCCATTATGTCTTTCCACTGAAATTGTGGGAACGAGAACATTCTAGAAGTACAATAGAGACTGGAAAATTTGTGGACTCTGAATTTGTGGATTGGGAGTCCATTTTGAAATTGGATTTTATTAGTGGAATCAGCTAATGGGGAATTCCTTTAGGTGCGTTTAGCACGTTGCGAGTAAGTAACTCGGATTTGCGAGTAGATGGCACCAGTGGCGTTTGCTATTGCCAGTGACTGGCGAGAAAGTTTTCCCTACAAAACTTGGAATTTTGACTAAGTCTACTAAGTCTATTTTCCAAGAAAAAGGATAACTTCTCGCAAATTGGATTTAGTAATCAAGGGCCGCTCACTCGTCGTATCGTGAAGACACTGCGACTCTTTTACGTCTAGTCGGTCGAAGACAAAAAAAATGTCTACCCAATGTGTAATTTGACGTCATTGGAGCACTCTGTTGACTATCTGTGTTCTATCCGAACCTTTCTTTTAAAATATATAATACCACTTCGTTTGCTTGTCAAATTAAGAATGAATCTTTATTCGCTGAATTCAATTTACATTATATATTACATTACATATAAAGCTGACTTACGGCTAAGGGATAATCGTACATTGGCATTGGTGTTTAAGGTGGTTGTTACATTTACTGTAATTATTCATAAATCATAACATTTCTTCCCCTCTAAGTGATTTTACAAGTTAAGTTACAAGTTAAGTCTAACTGGGGTCTGATAGTTCTACTAGATCGTCTTAAAACATCTGGTTCTTTGTTTTTTACAATGTTTGTTTGCTTTTCTTACATATCTAGACTACCAGAGTGTATGACCGGTTCATCGCGATTAATATTGGAATCATTTGTATCGTTTACGACTGTAGTAGTGCTAGTCTGTGTTTTAGGTTGTTCCGACCCGGTATCCTCTATACCCGTATTTCCAGTTGGATCCTTGATGATAGCGATTTCAGTACTATATTCAGGGAGGTAATCAGGTAATTGTTGTTCTGAGTAGTTCGATGGTAATTTGTTGTCGCCAGCTTTTTGAATTTGATCAACATGTCGTCTCCAAATCCGGCCATCTTCCAGTTGCACATCATAATGGAGGTAACCACTTTTTGATAGAATAGTTCCGAATAGCCATTTGGTTTTTGAACTCAAATATTCTCTAGCTTGCACGTGATCACCAACTTCAAAACTGCGGATTCCGTCTTCCTGTTGGTGGTTTTTTTTGGTACTGCTAGGTATCATTAAATCGAGACTCGATCGGATTTGTCTGTTGAAGATAATCATCGATGGGGATTTTCCTGTTGCCGGATGTGTCATTTTGCGATAGTCCAATAGAATATTACATAAAACCTTTTCAATTTCATCCGGTGCACATTTCATGGATTTTAGTTTTTGCTTTATGGTTTGGACGTACCTTTCAGCTTGTCCATTTGTTGAAGGGTGGTATGGTGCTCCCATTTTATGTACCACTCCGTTCTGTTTCAAAAAGTTTTTGAATTCGTGACTAGTGAACTGAACACCATGGTCACTTACTATGGTTGTTGGAATTCCAAACCGGCTGAATACTTCTCGACACTTTTTAATTGTTGTTTCTGTTGTCATATTATGAACGACGTATACTTCAGGCCATTTCGAAAACGCGTCAACCAAGATGAAGAAGATCCTTCCCATGAATGGGCCTGCGTAGTCAATATGGACTCTTTCAAATGGTCCAATTGGTGTTTCCCAGCAGTGTCTTTGTTCCTTTTTGGGATTAGGTCTAACTTCTGAACATGATCGACAATTCAATGACATCATTTCTATGTCCCGGTCTATCCCTTCCTACCAGCAATAGCTCCTGGCTAGTGCTTTCATGCGCGTGGCTCCAAAATGTGTTGAATGAAGTTCTTCCAAAACTTTATTCCTCAAGGACTTTGGGATATAAACCCGCATTCCTCGCATGATGCAGTTTTCCTTTAGTCCAAACTCTGATTGTTCAATTCCAAACCTGTAAATACTGTCTACAGTCCTGCCCGTCCGCAATCCTTGTAGTAAAATAGCAGTTTCCTTTGCGTTACTTGTCGCTTTACCTAGTTCTTCTACGGTCAATGGTAGTGTATTTATTTGTTCAATGCACATAACGTCTGCCTCATCCATATTATAACTGGATTCATCCGACACTGGTAAGCACGACATTGCGTCTGCATTGCCATGGTCGCCCGTCTTCCGAAATATTATATCATAGTTAAATGATTGTAAATATACCGCATAATGTTGCATCCTAGATGTTGATAATGCAGGAAGACCTTTTTGTGGTGAAAAAATTTGTGCTATTGGTTTGTTATCAGTGATCAAGGTAAATTTTCGACCAAAGAGATATTGGTAAAATTTTTTTATCCCAAAAATTATAGCATATGCTTCTTTGTCGACTTGTGAATATTTCTGTTGCGTTTTGTTTAAGGTTTGTGATGCATACATTTGTGGTGTATCTATATGGTCCTAGTTGTTTGGTATAAGAGCGTACCACGCTAGTATATTGGGAGCGTACTACGCTTTAATGGTAAGGCGATGTCTCGCCGTAATGTTCCTTGAAACAAAAATAAATAATCTAAGCAGTGCTGCTATTTCGAGTATTAATTTAAGTCTGTTTTTATTTTCAGTTTAATGTTCCTTAAATACATAATTCATAACTGTTATACTTATCTTCTATCTTACTTCTACATTTTCATAATTACTAACAATGTTATTCTTAGCTCCTATTGGTTGTAACATAAAATAGGATCTTATTTCTATTGAGTGACATTCAGTGCAATCGAGTGTATTGCTATTCAAAATTATTAATGTTGTGTGATGACACACTCGATTGTACTTAACATGTTTTGTCACTCGTTTTGTGTTTGGTTTGAGAGCAGTGGCGGTGCATATGTGGGTACACACTACACCCTCACCCTTAAGAAAAATTTTAGGGAATAAAGTTGGTTAACATAGGTAGTATAATATCATATATATTTTTTTTTTTTTTTTTTTTTTTTGTTACAAAGTTTATATAATATGAGTTTATCAGCTAAAATTTTGATATTTATTAATAAATTATAATGAAGAAAATTTTTTTTTTTGTTTTAACGTTTTGTAATGTTTTCTATTGGTTTCTTAGTTTATAGGGCTTAAGAAGATTGTTATGTATTTCTTTATTTATTCCATTTTTATCAATTACTGAATTTACTCTTTTTCTTTCTATTATTTTGAATGGACCAATATAAGGTGCTTGACTTTTCTTTCTATTTTCTACTTTTAGCAATACTAAATCACCTACTCCTAGATCTAACCTATTATTGTATTTCTTATTTTCTGTTGCTGTTCTTTTTTCTTTTATTGTTATTGTCATTTCTCTGGCCTTACTTAGTGCATGATGTAACCTGGTTTTCAACTCATTGGCATAATTATCGTAGTCATAAATTTTTGTTTTATTATTTAGCGTATCTGTCGGTAAGCAGGGTACTTTGCCATAAATGAGTTCGTAAGGTGAATACCCAGTGTCTATATATATGTGGTGTTGTATTGTATGCAAACGTAAAATATGGAACCCATTCGTCCCATTCATTATCATTGACATTTGATAATAAGAATTCATTGAGTGTCCGATGGTTTCTTTTAAGGGCACCTATAGTTTGATGGTGGTATGGAGAAGAGAATGTTTGTTTTATCTTTAAAAGTGAACATACGTTGTTCATAAGTTCGTTATTGAATTCTGTACCTTTATCTGATTTTAGAATCTTAAAGTGTCCATATCTAAGAATAAATTCTTCTACTAAAGTCTTTGCTGTTGTTGTTGCGTCTTTTGATGTCATCGGATATGCGACGACAAATTTGGTAAGTTCGCATTGCATGGTTAAAATATATCTTTTATTATTTGATATTCGTAAAGGTCCGACTGTGTCAATTGACACCACTTCAAAACTGTTGCCTGGAGTGTCTGTAATCGTTTGTGGTTCTATTGTGTGTTTTGTTTGTTTATTTCTTGCACATGAATCACAATTTGTTATGAATTGCTTTACCATTTGACTCATTTTTCGCCATACGTATCTTTGTTTTAATTTTATTAGTGTTTTCCGTATACCTAGATGTCCTCCGTGTGCAGAGTTATGGAATTCGTCAATTAGTTTGTATTTAGTTAAATCATCAAATATTTGTTTTGGGGCATTATAAATTATTATTTTTAGCTTAGGATTCTGGCCATTTATTTTTATCTTTGCATATGTTTCTTTGAATTTATCTTTTTCAAAATGCTTAAATATTTCATCATTGCTCATAAGGGCTAGCTCGTTTATATTTTCTTTATTCATTCTGGATACTAATTTCTTCAGAGTCGACTCTAGTGTCGCTGAATTATCATTAGGTCCCGTATACGTATACATATTATTATCTTTGTTTATTTCTGATGCAAGCTTCCTCGGGGTCGAATCTGGATTCGCCGATTTATCACTGCATCGCACGTGCACTAAATTTTCATCAATATTTATTTTTGAATTCCTAGCATTTTTATCAATATTAAATTTTAATTTCTTTATATTTTTGACGTCATTAATGGATATGCATTCCCAGATTTGAAGTTGTACAGGCTTCTCTTGAGAATTGCATTTCTCCTTGTTGTTGTCCACATTTATTTTGTTGGACATTCCCCTTGTGATGACTAATGTTCTTTTGACGGTTTTCCTCGATTTCGGTCGGTATCATTTGTTTTAATAAGTCTGAGTCGATTTTTATTCTAGATAGAGCATCTGCGTTTGATGGTCCCTAAGGAATGTATTTCCTCATTGGTTTTATCTGTGAGTTTGCATTTTTCTTCTGGGTAATATTCTTCATTCACTAGCTTCCTTGTTATTTTGCAGATCGATTTGTCTGCACTCGTTTCTATTAAAAATGTCATATTTTTATTTTTGTGTTTTGCAACAATAAAGTTTGTGTTGCTATCTGATATTCTATATACTTTTAATTTTGGCTATCTGGAATGTTCGGGTATTCCAAGCCATGTTCGTTTCCCTCTTGTCGTTCATTATGTAATAATCGTATTTGCTTTCTCGTATTTCTGAATTGGCCTTGATGATGGCTTTGCTTATTGTTTCTTGGAGCATTTTGTGTTTGGTTATTGTTCCAGTTATTATGTCGGTTGAAGTGATTGTTGCGGGTATAATTTCGATTTTGGATGTTGTTGTTGTATCGATTTTGATTCATGTTTCTTTCAAATCTGTTACGGTCATTGCCTTGTTGATTAAAGTTTTGTATGTTTGGTTTGTTTGTGTTTTGTGTGCTGTGTCTATAGTGCGTTAGAATTTGTTTTTTTCTAATTTTATTGCCAGGTTTGCTGCTTCTGTCAATGATTTAGGTTGAGATGCAAAAACAGTTTGTTTTATGTTGTCGTTCAGACCATTTTTGAAGATATTTAAACTGTAAATGTCGTTCATTTTTCTTATCACCTTCTTTTCTTCATTTGTAACATTGTTACCTAATACTTTTATCTGTAGATTATTTAAATCAGCTATAGTATTGAGTAATTTATCCCTAAATGACGTTACTGAAAGATTTCTTTGATTAAAATTCGATAAGGTATTTTGAATTTGAGGAATGGTTGTTTTTACATTAATTGCTAGTTTTACGTGAAAAACGAATTCTATTAGTTGCTGTGTGCAGGTGGTTTTTAATCCCTTGTTGATTATCTCAACTATTTTAAGAAAGCTATCTAACTCCTTGAAATTTCTTGAAAACATTGGGATTGCTTTCATAGCTATTCCTAAATCAAAATCTGCCATTTTTTGTTTATTTCTTTTTCTTTTTTAAAAACTAAATTGTGTTCTTGCAGTTGATCCTCTAGTATCTTCTTAGTAGTATTATATATAGCTTCAAATTCTAATTTAAGTGCTTTGTTATTTTCATTTTCTTCACTATTTTCTAAATTATTAATTTTTCTTTAAGATTTCCTATTTCGCTAATTTTTATAAGGTCTACCTGAACTGTTCTTAATATTTGAGAGAATATTTTCTAAGATGTTTTTTAATTCTTGCATTTGGGTAGATACGTGAAAAGTATTAAAAATATTTTTTGATTGTTGTTGGTATTAAATAATTTTTTTTTTTTTTTATACATTAGTTATTTGATTTTTGTGTTTATGCACATAATTCTTAAAATATTTGTTTGTTTTATATGCAGCTTAAAGGAAGGTCATGATAACTGCGGCTGTTGCCACTGATTCAGGAATTATTGGCATGTTTATTTCCTCCTGGACGTTGTTGTTATTGACTATTGTTTCCGGTCTGCTTTGGCTTTTTCCCATAGTGCTGTTTCTTCGATTTGTGGTTTGGGTTTTTTTTTTTTTTTTTTTTTTTACGCTTCTATAGAGATGGGCTTTGGTCCGGCGTTGATTGGAGTCGGGATGTATTTTTTGTTGGCGGGGTTGAACCTTCGGGAATGTATTCTTCGATTTTCTTGTTCTTCAGCTCTGCCAGATACTTTTCCCACTTCTCTACAATGCTATCGAGTTCTAGCTGTGACATTTGGTATTTTGCAGGATCGCCATGTGGTGTATCTATATGGTCCTAGTTGTTTGGTATAAGAGCGTACCACGCTAGTATATTGGGAGCGTACTACGCTTTAATGGTAAGGCGATGTCTCGCCGTAATGTTCCTTGAAACAAAAATAAATAATCTAAGCAGTGCTGCTATTTCGAGTATTAATTTAAGTCTGTTTTTATTTTCAGTTTAATGTTCCTTAAATACATAATTCATAACTGTTATACTTATCTTCTATCTTACTTCTACATTTTCATAATTACTAACAATGTTATTCTTAGCTCCTATTGGTTGTAACATAAAATAGGATCTTATTTCTATTGAGTGACATTCAGTGCAATCGAGTGTATTGCTATTCAAAATTATTAATGTTGTGTGATGACACACTCGATTGTACTTAACATGTTTTGTCACTCGTTTTGTGTTTGGTTTGAGAGCAGTGGCGGTGCATATGTGGGTACACACTACACATTACCGGTCTTTCCGTTCCGTCGCGATATGTGTGGCTTAAAACCGCCCCTACTCCGTAGGGAGAAGCATCAGTTGCTAGCAAAAGCTGTAATGAGGGATCAAAGTGGACTATAAAATCTGATGACTGCATCCCTTCTTTTACTTTTTTAAATGATTCTTCACATTTTCTGTCCCAATTGAACTTTACATTGTTTTTTAGTAGGTTGTTAATAGGGTATAATATTGTGCTCAGGTTCTTGAAAAGTCGACCGTAATAATTCACTAATCCAACGAATGCTCTAACCTCGTCCTTGTTATATGGACGCTTCATGTTTTGAATTGCGTCTATCTTCGATTGCGACTTATGTATGCCATGTCTGTCAATGACAAAACCGCAATATTCTATTTTGTCTTCAAAGAAAGCATATTTTTCCAGATTCACTTTCATGTTGCGCTCGTCAAGCCGTTTGAAAACTTCATGTAAACTTTTTAAGTGTTCCTCGTCCGTCCTACCAGTGACCTTTATGTCATCTATGAAAATTTTTACTCCGCGTATACCTTGCAATAACTGTTCCATAAACTTTTGCCAAATGGCAGGTGCCGACGCTACTCCATACATAAGCCTCGTTGGACGCATTAAACCCAAGTGGGTATTCAACGTTAGCACAGCTTGTGCTTCCGGATTAACTTCCATTTGCAGGTATGCCCCAGATAGGTCTAGCTTAGAAAATTTGTTTCCCCCACTCATAGACTCGAACAACTCCTCTGTTGTTGGAAGTGGATGTTCATCCACCCAAAGTTCTGGGTTAACCGTGACTTTATAGTCCCCACATAAACGTACCTTATTATTGGACTTCATTACTGGTACAAGAGGTGTAGCCCATTCGCTATAGTTAACCTTGACCAAAATTCCATTTTCGACCAACTCTGCTATCTTTTTCTCGACGACTTCTCGAATTGCAAATAATACCGGTCGAAACTTCCTAAACACAGGTCTTGCTTTATCGCGAATATTTAATTTTGCTTGAAAGTCTGAAATTTTACCTGCTGAACCATCAAACACTTTGGGATACTTTTTTTTTAAATTTTCAGTTATATTTTCTTTACAAATTGTGTTAATATTTAACAAGTATTGGTTTAAGTCTATTTTTAATTTTTTAATCCAATCCCTTCCTAAGAGGCTATGTCTTTGGGATTCGGCAATATATATTTTCAAAAATACATTTTCATTTTCATAATTGACTTTAACATTACGATAACCTAAAATATTGATAGTGTTTCCACAATAACTCCTTAGCTTTATGTCAGATTTATTCAATATCAATTTTTCCTTACCAAAATATTTAATGAAATTGTCTTTACTCATAATGGTAACTAAAGAACCAGTATCTATTTCGAATTCGACCTGAGTATCCAGAACGTTCAGTGCTATTACAAATTTTTCAGTTCCCGACAGTTTAATTGCATTACTTTTAACATCTTCTACTTTAACATCACAAATACTTTCGATAATTTCGGTTTCGTCTTCGTCTGTTTCGTCTTCCACACAATTTGCTTGATGCCCCTTTTTACATGCACGTCGAATGTGTCCAATATTTTTGCACATCGAGCAAACTGAATTTTTATGGAAACAATCATTCGCTAAATGGTTTTTATTCCCGCATCTAAAACAACTGAACGTTTTGGTACTACTACTAGTACTAGGTTTATTTTTCGTACTATTCATACTATTACTTAACATTTTATTTTTACCTTTATATAAATTCACTGCAACGCTACCTTCCGCCATTTTGTTTATTAACACCTCTCTCTGCTTGCCACCCATCACTGCACCACCTTTCTCTGAAGCCTCCATACCACGTGCCAAATCTAAAGCGGAATCCAGCGTCAGATCCTTTTTTTCCAGACATCGATTTTGGATATTTTTATTGTACAATCCAAACACTAATTGATTTCTGAGTGCTATATGCAAATAGCTTCCGAACCCGCAATTTGCCGCCAACCTTTTCAGCTCCACCACAAAATCATCCACCGCCTCGCCCTCCTGTTGTCTTCTTACGTGAAATTTATAATTTTCCACAATTTCGAGTGGAACCGGGTTAAAATGTTTTTCAAGGATTTCCACCACCTCCTTGTATGACTTGGACGTCGCTTTGTCTGGAGTAATTTTGTCGCACAATGTGTCATATGTCTCGGCACCCATGTGATGCAACAAGTATACACTCTGCATATTCGAAGGAACGTTATACATGGGGAATGCAGTCTCTAAGCGTTCTATATACCTGTTCCATTTACTTTTCCTCCTGTCGAATGCCTCAAACGTAAAATGCGGCGATGTAGCAACCATTTGAGGAGTGGTTTGTCCGCCAGTATTTGCCTGCAAAGCATGCCCCGGCGGGGTGCTTTGTTCACCGGGTTTTGACATAATTCGTATTTACTTTTCTTTTTGTATTTTGTTTTCTTTTAATTAAAAATAATTAATTTCACTTTTCCGTATCCTCGTCGCCAAATTGTTCTATCCGAACCTTTCTTTTAAAATATATAATACCACTTCGTTTGCTTGTCAAATTAGGAATGAATCTTTATTCGCTGAATTCAATTTACATTATACATATATTACATTACATATAAAGCTGACTTACGGCTAAGGGCTAATCGTACATTGGCATTGGTGTTTAAGGTGGTTGTTACATTTACTGTAATTATTCATAAATCATAACAATCTGAAATATATCAAAAAGAAGAAATAGGTTGAAAGTCGAACCAAGAGTCTCATGCACAGCTGAGAGCCGGGCATAAAAAAAAGGAAAATTATTTCATGCACATTTGGTGTTTCTTTGAGTGTTTCGGAACACTCGGATTCGATGTCTGAAAATTTATGTTTGGATATGACAATGACAAACAAAAAACAAAAAAAAACTAATTAAAGGAAAGTCAGGTTATTGTTGTGTAGTTGTAAATCAGGTGGTAAAAGAAATCATCTTTTTAAATCCTTCGTGTGACACGTCGACTTGTGCCCTCGCCTGTCTTCCACTTCATATAAGTTGTTACCACACACTTGGATTACACGAACTTTAATGAACTTAGGGCATAATTTCGCACTCAGATGTTTTGTTGCGTCACTTAAAACATGATTTCTTTTATAGATTTCACCTCCTACTTTAAAAGTTACGTTCCTACTCCGAAGGTTATAGTATTTCTCGTATGCTTCGTGAGTTTTCATTAATGCTTGCTTCAAATACGAGTGAATGATATTCATCTTGGCCACCTTGGGAAGCCAATCTATCTCCGAACAGTTTAGTCCACCCAACTCTCTCAACAAACGATAATCTGCCCCGTGTTCTACCATGCGTTGCCCAAATAAAGCTTCATATGGGGACATCGAAAGAGTTGAATGTACTGTCGTGCGTAAGGCACTACTGATCGAAGACAGATGGGCATCCCAATCCGTCTGTCGAGGATTGACATACGACCGTATGGCCGCTAATATTGAACGGTTTACGCGTTCACTGGCATTCGACTGGGGAGCATACACTGCCGTTCGGTAATGCTTGACCCCGAAAACATCAATGAGTTTTTGGAACTCCTTCCCAACAAATTGTGTACCATTATCAGAGAGTATACTCTCTGGTACTCCATAAATTAAGAAAATGTCATCCCTCAGAAATTTGACCACGCTCGCGGCTGTTGCCTTGCGTAGTGGTTTGATGAAGAAAAATTTGGTTAGTTGGTCTAACACGATCACAATGTAAACATTTCCGGCTCTTGACCTTGGGTATGGCCCGAGAAAGTCAACATATAAATGTTGAAAAGGCCTATCCACTTCGAAACTGTTTCCCATCTCTGCTCTTAAAGTCATGTTAGCTGCTTTACTGGTTTTGCATGCTTCACACCTGTCTACGTAAAGTTTGACCTGAGTGAACATACCTGGCCAGTAGAATCTGTCTCTCAACCGATAGATTGTTTTCACCACACCACCATGCGAAGCGCGCGGCGGATTGTGAGCCAGTGCGATCAGAGCTTCTGTCATTTCTGACGGAACCCACAACTTCCAAGTTAGATCGTCGGCCAAGGGATTACCAACCGCATGTTTAGTACGTTTGTATATATACCCTTCCGACACTTTAAGGTCAGGTAACCGATCCTGCTCCCTCCCGATATGACTAATGATATCATGATAACCTTCTGATTTAAAGGATGGATCCTCAAGATCGATGTGGAGTACCTCCGAGGTTCCGATCTGCGGTAGACATGAAAGGAAAGCTGACACTGTCAACTCATCGTCTTCATAAGCTCTAGACAGAGCGTCTGGCACGACATTCAATGTTCCCTTTCTATGCTCCACCACAAAGTCGAAGCCTTGGAGTCGCATACTCCACCTCGCTAATCTTCCGGTTGGATCCTTCATAGTCATCAGCCATTTCAGGCTGGAGTGGTCGGTAATAACGCGGAAATGGTATCCCTCAACGTAAGACCTAAACTTCTGGATACCTTCAAAAGCTGCTTAGCATTCGCGTTCTGTCACCGAATAGTTCCTCTGAGCAGCATTCAGTTTCCGGGAGAAGTAGTGAATAGGCTGCTCCGCCCCGGATTCGTCCCGCTGACAGAGTACACATCCGATGCCAGTCGCGGATGCGTCGCAGAGAATAATGAATTCTTTAGAGAAGTCTGGATTGACCAATACAGGTGCTGAAGTCAATGTCTGTTTGATTTGCAGGAAAGCTTCAATAGCTTCTGGACTGAGCTTGAAGGCTTTTCCTTTTTTCAGTGTCTCGGTCAAGGGTGCGGCTAGGGTGCTGAAATCCTTCACAAACCGTCGATACCAACCTGCCATACCGAGAAATTGGCGAACTTGGCGAGTTGTGGTTGGTAACGGAAAGCTAGTGATTGCTGAAATCTTATCAGGATCAGCTTTCAAGCAACCCTGACCGACCCTATAACCGAGATAGTGAAGGTCATCAAAACAAAACTTCGACTTCTCGACGTTAATCGTCAGTCCTGCATCTGTCAAGCACTTTCCGACTATCTCCAGAGTCTGTATGTGCTCGTCGAAATCCTTTGACACAACCAATAGATCATCCAAGTACACAAATACTTGATCTCGTAATCCGGATGGGATTACGCGACTCATCAAGTAACTCAAACTTTGTGCCGCATTATATAGACCGAAAGGCATGACCTTAAATTGGTACAGTGGTCGGCCAGGTACCGTAAAAGCGGTCTTTTCCCTTGAACTTTGCTCCAGCGGTATCTGCAAAAACGTATCCTTCAGGTCCACGCTAGAAATATAACGTGTCTCTGTCAGACGTGCCAGCAGCCCCTCTATATGCGCAATTGGACGAGCATCTTTCTTGGTTACGGAGTTCACCTTCCGAAAGTCCAGGCACAATCGGTTCTTACCAGGTTTGCGTACAAGCACAACTGGGGAACTCCATGGGCTGGAACTTTCCTCGATGACTCCCAACGAAAGCATGCGGTCCAATTCCGCGTACATGAGAGTTTGTATCGCCGGAGAAACGGGATAGTACCTTTGCTTTAGTGGTACGGCATCACCCGTGTCTATATAATGCTGCACTAGATTTGTTTTCCCAAGTTCATGGACTGCGAAAGAAGGAAATCTACGAACGACAGCTACGAGTCGTTTAGACTCTTCATAATTCAACTTTATCTGGTTGGTGGGTCTCACATCTGGCCCACCGGTCGCAATTCCTGAAAGACCCGCAATTATATGAAGCGCAATCTGGAATTTTTGCCAGAAGTCAACTCCTAAATATAGACGCTGGCTTAAAGACGGCACAATATAAAGATCGATATCTTTTGTTACTCCCTTATATTGGATCAACGTAGTGATCACTCCTACTATGGATTGCTTGTGTCCATCGGCCGTGGACACGGTAGTCTCTACCTTCCTTACCGTAACATCTTTAGTCTCCAAATAGTTGAGTATATCGGTGCCCAAACAACTTATACTTGCCCCTGAATCGAGCAGACCGAAGAAATTATCGCCGAATAGACTGACCGTCACATATGGGAGTGGGTCGGTCGATTCTCGGCCTATGGTTGCTGAAGCGATGTTACGATAAGTTGTCCGCTTCCGATGGAAGCGCTCCCTTAACCGTTGTATCCGTTTGGATAATTCTGGGAAAGTAACAATTCGCTTACGTACCTCGATATAATTACGTAATCGTTCATGAAATGGTTTTCGGTATAATGGTTCTGGTAATTTGTTATTATAATTCAAATTGGGTTTGGTTTCTTCTAAATTGTGGATTGTTCTACCATCTTTGTAAACTAAGTTTTGTAATTCATTATTATTCTTCTTGTGTGGTTTCAAAATAGTGCTTTTTGGAAGTTCAAGAGGCTTTGTCGGCTTGGACACTTGAACTCCGGGTGCGTCTAATCCGAGCGAACCCCCCCGGATGTTGGGTTGTTCCTCCTCTCGTTTCCTGCTAAACACTTTGGACAAGTCGGGCTGTAAGCATCAGCCAATCCGCAGCGGAAACAAAAAACTTAATCGATTGGTTTTGCACAATCGCGAAAGCTATGGCCAAGAACTTGGCAATTCCAACATTTCTGTAGTTTACGATCCCTCTGGATCGCTTCGACACTTGTAGAGGGCAATGCCACTACTAGATCCTGACAAGGTTCTTCTACGATTTCATTGACGAATCGCCTTGCAGGTGGACGTTGTGCACTTGGCACGAAATTCGGACGGACGTTCTCGTATTGAGATTGAGCCTTCTCTATGGCTCGACAGTAGTATGCTAGCTGTCGTTAGCTAGACGGACTGTATGTTATGAGTAGTTCATCCATGCGCCTACGGACATTAGTTTTGATGATCTCTATGAGTTCCTTTTCTGGTCTAGGAACTCGCATCCTGGAATTTAAATACTGAATGGCGTCGAAAAAGTCATTGAAAGACTCACCATTCAACATTTTTCGATCAGATAGTTTTCTGAACAGCTCGGTATCGCTTTCTAAACTGTGGTACTGTTCCACCAAAGCAGTTTTCGTCCCACGTCGTGTGTTTGTTGCCTTTTAGGTTCACCCAGTACCAAGATTCAACAGAACCTGACACGAAATGGTAGAAATCGGCGGTAATCTCATACCACGATACCCCATAACTACTACGAATACATCCCAGGCGGAACAAGAAATCGTCAACCGACATATTCCTCCCATCGAACTTCAATCCCCACTTGTAGAATTGGTGGTTGCGATTCACAGATGTGACATTCGATGGTGGTGGCCTAGGTGGCGACATAGCGGACTCGTCGTCGAAGTTAAAAGCATTTAAACGAGTCATAAACTCGTCCAAATTGGAGCCTAGAGGCATTTGGGCTGGATTGACATCCGACAAAGGTGGCACTCTGGTTGGCTCATAATGCGGCGTGTATCGGTCTGCCAAATCAAATTCATTGTTTGGTCTATACGCGGACTGGACATTTCTGGACATAGCTGGACCAGACGGGACAATGTGATTTATGACACGTGTAGTGTCTTGGTCAACTAAATTGACTTGCCGTGTGGCTTTTTGCGTTGAAGTAGCATCAGCGACAAGTGGTCTTGTAGGTGGAGCGACTGACTGAGTAGATTTGACGGTTCGTTTTCGCAATAGCTGAGCGACTTGGTCAAGCAAGCGTGCATGACTCTTCTCTAGTTCTTCTGCCATGAATTGTCTATCCTGGACCCTATGTAGGTCGATAGTGGCAGAGACTACTTGCTGGATGTAAGCTGAATGGTCAGCTGCATCTTTCCGAAGTTGTTCTTCGGCTCTCGCTACTTCGTCATCATCTACTATGACACTTCTGTTGCCTACATTATCTCTAGGTAGACTTTCGGCTAAACTGCCTTCGTCTTCAGTGAGATTCTCCACGCTATCGTCTTGACTACGACCAGGTTTAGATTTTGGAGCTGTAGGAGCCATGCCTACGAAGTCTTTATACTTAGTAAGGTAAGTGCTTCTAATAGCTCTTCTGAGACTTCGGTCGGTCATTCAACCGTGAAGGTATAGGGACGGATAAAGTCGGATATGCAACTCAAAAAAAAAAGTTTTGTAGGCCGTGAGAAGTTCCTCAAACGGTTCCTACTCAAGCTGTATACAAAAAAAAACAAAGTAAGTCAAGGTATGGAAATTGGCTAATATCCCGTGAGTAATTCCTCGAACAAATAGTAATAAATGAGCAGTAGTGACAATGTCAATAATCTGACAACTCAAGGTGTCATAATTGCGCACCTTACTGGATACAATTTTAACAGATTTCTGACCACTTGTATTTGGCCTAGGTTACTTTAAAGTATTGTTGTCAACGAAACGTTGGAGGAAATATCAGGAAGAACTGGGGTGGCTGTGCTAGTATTTGTAATTGGTACGTATGTTCGCATAATTTTATTAAGTGAATCCGTTGCTGATGCATAGACTTAATAATGTACTCGTCTGGCACCTGTCAAGTGTAAAACACTGGTATCAAGTTTTTGACATTTGTATGACAGCTGCCTGTCATTACTTTTCCTTAGGTTGAATATAGTATCTACTATACTTTCGTTCATGGGATCGAGTGTGTAACACTTCCGTGAGCAAAACAAAAAAAGACTATTTGAATGGACTCTATTTTCCTATCTGGTGGTAATGATGTAACGTATGCTTTACTTGATATTGTGGACAACTTTTGGCTCTTTCGGTTTTGGGAGATGTATTTGCACGGGACTTAGACATTTCAGGTATGACATTACAGAATCATGAATAACAGACGCCTCTGTGCAATAATTGCAGCAATGTGTCATAACAAGAAAAGTAGATCGGCCGCTCCGATTACTTACTCGAATTATTGTATGACAACTGTCTGTCGTGTTTCATAGATCAGATATTCTCCGCGTTGTAGAAATCTCTTCTTTCACACTCTGACTAGTGTAACTATCAAGTCTGAAACATCTGGTGTGCACCGAACCTAAATTGACCATGTACGTCATCGGCTACCCGTTCCATTATGTCTTTCCACTGAAATTGTGGGAACGAGAACATTCTAGAAGTACAATAGAGACTGGAAAATTTGTGGACTCTGAATTTGTGGATTGGGAGTCCATTTTGAAATTGGATTTTATTAGTGGAATCAGCTAATGGGGAATTCCTTTAGGTGCGTTTAGCACGTTGCGAGTAAGTAACTCGGACTTGCGAGTAGATGGCACCAGTGGCGTTTGCTATTGCCAGTGACTGGCGAGAAAGTTTTCCCTACAAAACTTGGAATTTTGACTAAGTCTACTTAGTCTAATTTCCAAGAAAAAGGATAACTTCTCGCAAATTGGATTTAGTAATCAAGGGCCGCTCACTCGTCGTATCGTGAAGACACTGCGACTCTTTTACGTCTAGTCGGTCGAAGACAAAAAAAAATTTCTACCCAATGTGTAATTTGACGTCATTGGAGCACTCTGTTGACTATCTGAAATATATCAAAAAGAAGAAATAGGTTGTAAGTCGAACCAAGAGTCTCATGCACAGCTGAGAGCCGGGCATAAGAAAAAAGGAAAATTATTTCATGCACATTTGGTGTTTCTTTGAGTGTTTCGGAACACTCGGATTCGATGTCTGAAAATTTATGTTTGGATATGACAATGACAAACAAAAAACAAAAAAAAACTAATTAAAGGAAAGTCAGGTTATTGTTGTGTAGTTGTAAGTCAGGTGGTAAAAAAAATCATCTTTTTAAATCCTTCGTGTGACACGTCGATTTGTGTCCTCGCCTGTCTTCCACTTCATATAAGTTGTTACCACACACTTGGATTACACGAACTTTAATGAACTTAGGGCATAATTTCGCACTCAGATGTTTTGTTGCGTCACTTAAAACATGATTTCTTTTATAGATTTCACCTCCTGCTTTAAAAGTTACGTTCCTACTCCGAAGGTTATAGTATTTCTCGTATGCTTCGTGAGTTTTCATTAATGCTTGCTTCAAATACGAGTGAATGATATTCATCTTGGCCACCTTGGGAAGCCAATCTATCTCCGAACAGTTCAGTCCACCCAACTCTCTCAACAAACGATAATCTGCCCCGTGCTCTACCATGCGTTGCCCAAATAAAGCTTCATATGGGGACATCGAAAGAATTGAATGTACTGTCGTGCGTAAGGCACTACTGATCGAAGACAGATGGGCATCCCAATCCGTCTGTCGAGGATTGACATACGACCGTATGGCCGCTAATATTGAACGGTTTACGCGTTCACTAGCATTCGACTGGGGAGCATACACTGCCGTTCGGTAATGCTTGACCCCGAAAACATCAATGAGTTTTTGGAACTCCTTCCCAACAAATTGTGTACCATTATCAGAGAGTATACTCTCTGGTACTCCATAAATTAAGAAAACGTCATCCCTCAGGAATTTGACCACGCTCGGTTGTTGCCTTGCATAGTGGTTTGATGAAGACAAATTTGGTTAGTTGGTCTAACACGATCACAATGTAAACATTTCCGGCTCTTGACCTTGGGTATGGCCCGAGAAAGTCAACATATAAATGTTGAAAAGGCCTATCCACTTCGAAACTGTTTCCCATCTCAGCTCTTAAAGTCATGTTAGCTGCTTTACTGGTTTTGCTTGCTTCACACCTGTCTACGTAAAGTTTGACCTGAGTGAACATACCTGGCCAGTAGAATTTGTCTCTCAACCGATAGATTGTTTTCACCACACCACCATGCGAAGCGCGCGGCGGATTGTGAGCCAGTGCGATCAGAGCTTCTGTCATTTCTGACGGAACCCACAACTTCCAAGTTAGATCGTCAGCCAAGGGATTACCAACCGCATGTTTAGTACGTTTGTATATATACCCTTCCGACACTTTAAGGTCAGGTAACCGATCCTGCTCCCTCCCGATATGACTAATGATATCATGATAACCTTCTGATTTAAAGGATGGATCCTCAAGATCGATGTGGAGTACCTCCGAGGTTCCGATCTGCGGTAGACATGAAAGGAAAGCTGACACTGTCAACTCATCGTCTTCATAAGCTCTAGACAGAGCGTCTGGCACGACATTCAATGTTCGCTTTCTATGCTCCACCACAAAGTCGAAGCCTTGGAGTCGCATACTCCACCTCGCTAATCTTCCGGTTGGATCCTTCATAGTCATCAGCCATTTCAGGCTGGAGTGGTCGGTAATAACGCGAAAATGGTATCCCTCAACGTAAGACCTAAACTTCTGGATACCTTCAAAAGCTGCTTAGCATTCGCGTTCTGTCACCGAATAGTTCCTCTGAGCAGCATTCAGTTTCCGTTAGAAGTAGTGAATAGGCTGCTCCGCCCCGGATTCGTCCCGCTGACAGAGTACACATCCGATGCCAGTCGCGGATGCATCGCAGAGAATAATGAATTCTTTAGAGAAGTCTGGATTGACCAATAAAGGTGCTTAAGTCAATGCCTGTTTGATTTGCAGGAAAGCTTCAATAGCTTCTGGACTGAGCTTGAAGGCTTTTCCTTTTTGCAGTGTCTCGGTCAAGGGTGCGGCTAGGGTGCTGAAGTCCTTCACAAACTGTCGATACCAACCTGCCATACCGAGAAATCGGCAAACTTGGCGAGTTGTGGTTGGTAACGGAAAGCTAGTGATTGCTGAAATCTTATCAGGATCAGCTTTCAAGCAACCCTGACCGACCCTATAACCGAGATAGTGAAGGTCATCAAAACAAAACTTCGACTTCTCGACGTTAATCGTCAGTCCTGCATCCGTCAAGCACTTTCCGACTATCTCCAGAGTCTGTATGTGCTCGTCGATATCCTTTGACACAACCAATTGATCATCCAAGTACACAAATACTTGATCTCATAATCCGGATGGGATTACGCGACTCATCAAGTAACTCAAACTTTGTGCCGCATTACATAGACCGAAAGGCATGACCTTAAATTGGTACAGTGGTCGGCCAGGTACCGTAAAAGCGGTCTTTTCCCTTGAACTTTGCTCCAGCGGTATCTGCCAAAACGCATCCTTCAGGTCCACGCTAGAAATATAACGTGTCTCTGTCAGACGTGCCAGCAGCCCCTCTATATGCGCAATTGGACGAGCATCTTTCTTGGTTACGGAGTTCACCTTCCGAAAGTCCAGGCACAATCGGTTCTTACCAGGTTTGCGTACAAGCACAACTGGGGAACTCCATGGGCTGGAACTTTCCTCGATGACTCCCAACGAAAGCATGCGGTCCAATTCCGCGTACATGAGAGTTTGTATCGCCGGAAAAACGGGATAATACCTTTGCTTTATTGGTATGGCATCACCCGTGTCTATGTAATGCTGCACTAGATTTGTTTTCCCGAGTCCATGGACTGCGAAAGAAGGAAATCTACGAACGACAGCTTCGAGTCGTTTAGACTCTTCATAATTCAACTTTATCTGGTTGGTGGGTCTCACATCTGGCCCACCGGTCGCAATTCCTGAAAGACCCACAATTATATGAGGCGCAATCTGGAATTTTTGCCAGAAGTCAACTCCTAAATATAGACGCTGGCTTAAAGACGGCACAATATAAAGATCGATATCTTTTGTTACTCCCTTATATTGGATCAACGTAGTGATCACTCCTACTATGGATTGCTTGTGTCCATCGGCCGTGGACACGGTAGTCTCTACCTTCCTTACCGTAACATCTTTAGTCTCCAAATAGTTGAGTATATCGGTGCCCAAACAACTTATACTTGCCCCTGAATCGAGCAGACCGAAGAAATTATCGCCGAATAGACTGACCGTCACATATGGGAGTGGGTCGGTCGATTCTCGGCCTATGGTTGCTGAAGCGATGTTACGATAAGTAGTCCGCTTCCGATGGAAGCGCTCCCTTAACCGTTGTATCCGTTTGGATAATTCTGGGAAAGTAACAATTCGCTTACGTACCTCGATATAATTACGTAATCGTTCATGAAATGGTTTTCGGTATAATGGTTCTGGTAATTTATTATTATAATTCAAATTGGGTTTGGTTTCTTCTAAATTGTGGATTGTTCTACCATCATTGTTGACTAAGTTTTGTAATTCATTATTATTCTTCTTGTGTGGTTTCAAAAAAGTGCTTTTTGGAAGTTCAAGAGGCTTTGTCGGCTTGGACACTTGAACTCCGGGTGCGTCTAATCGGAGCGAACCCCCCCGGATGTTGGGTTATTCCTCATCTCGTTTCCCGCTAAACACTTTGGACAAGTCGTTCTGTAAGCATCAGCCAATCCGCAGCGGAAACAAAAAACTTAATCGATTGGTTTTGCACAATCGCGAAAGCTATGGCCAAGAACTTGGCAATTCCAACATTTCTGTAGTTTACGATCCCTCTGGATCGCTTCGACACTTGTAGAGGGCAATGCCACTACTAGATCCTGACAAGGTTCTTCTACGATTTCATTGACGAATCGCCTTGCAGGTGGACGTTGTGCACTTGGCACGAAATTCGGACGGACGTTCTCGTATTGAGATTGAGCCTTCTCTATGGCTCGACAGTAGTATGCTAGCTGTCGTTAGCTAGACGGACTGTATGTTATGAGTAGTTCATCCATGCGCCTACGGACATTAGTTTTGATGATCTCTATGAGTTCCTTTTCTGGTCTAGGAACTCGCATCCTGGAATTTAAATACTGAATGGCGTCGAAAAAGTCATTGAAAGACTCACCATTCAACATTTTTCGATCAGATAGTTTTCTGAACAGCTCGGTATCGCTTTCTAAACTGTGGTACTGTTCCACCAAAGCAGTTTTCGTCCCACGTTGTGTGTTTGTTGCCTTTTAGGTTCACCCAGTACCAAGATTCAACAGAACCTGACACGAAATGGTAGAAATTGGCGGTAATCTCATACCACGATACCCCATAACTACTACGAATGCATCCCAGGCGGAACAAGAAATCGTCAACCGACATATTCCTCCCATCGAACTCCAATCCCCACTTGTGGAATTGGTGGTTGCGATTCACAGATGTGACATTCGATGGTGGTGGCCTAGGTGGCGACATAGCGGACTCGTCGTCGAAGTTAAAAGCATTTAAACCAGTCATAAACTCGTCCAAATTGGAGCCTAGAGGCATATGGGCTGGATTGACATCCGGCAAAGGTGGCACTCTGGTTGGCTCATAATGCGGCGTGTATCGGTCTGCCAAATCAAATTCATTGTTTGGTCTATACGCGGACTGGACATTTCTGGACATAGCTGGACCAGACGGGACAATGTGATTTATGACACGTGTAGTGTCTTGGTCAACTAAATTGACTTGCCGTGTGGCTTTCTGCGTTGAAGTAGCATCAGCGACAAGTGGTCTTGTAGGTGGAGCGACTGACTGAGTAGATTTGACGGTTCGTTTTCGCAATAGCTGAGCGACTTGGTCAAGCAAGCGTGCATGACTCTTCTCTAGTTCTTCTGCCATGAATTGTCTATCCTGGACCCTATGTAGGTCGATAGTGGCAGAGACTACTTGCTGGATGTAAGCTGAATGGTCAGCTGCATCTTTCCGAAGTTGTTCTTCGGCTCTCGCTACTTCGTCATCATCTACTATGACACTTCTGTTGCCTACATTATCTCTAGGTAGACTTTCGGCTAAACTGCCTTCGTCTTCAGTGAGATTCTCCACGCTATCGTCTTGACTACGACCAGGTTTAGATTTTGGAGCTGTAGGAGCCATGCCTACGAAGTCCTTATACTTAGTAAGGTAAGTGCTTCTAATAGCTCTTCTGAGACTTCGGTCGGTCATTCAACCGTGAAGGTATAGGGACGGATAAAGTCGGATATGCAACTCAAAAAAAAAAGTTTTGTAGGCCGTGAGAAGTTCCTCAAACGGTTCCTACTCAAGCTGTATACAAAAAAAACAAAGTAAGTCAAGGTATGGAAATTGGCGAATATCCCGTGAGTAATTCCTCGAACAAATAGTAATAAATGAGCAGTAGTGACAATGTCAATAATCTGACAACTCAAGGTGTCATAATTGCGCACCTTACTGGATACAATTTTAACAGATTTCTGACCACTTGTATTTGGCCTAGGTTACTTTAAAGTATTGTTGTCAACGAAACGTTGGAGGAAATATCAGGAAGAACTGGGGTGGCTGTGCTAGTATTTGTAATTGGTACGTATGTTCGCATAATTTTATTAAGTGAATCCGTTGCTGATGCATAGACTTAATAATGTACTCGTCTGGCACCTGTCAAGTGTAAGACACTGGTATCAAGTTTTTGACATTTGTATGACAGCTGCCTGTCATTACTTTTCCTTAGGTTGAATATAGTATCTACTATACTTTCGTTCATGGGATCGAGTGTGTAACACTTCCGTGAGCAAAACAAAAAAAGACTATTTGAATGGACTCTATTTTCCTATCTGGTGGTAATGATGTAACGTATGCTTTACTTGATATTGTGGACAACTTTTGGCTCTTTCGGTTTTGGGAGATGTATTTGCACGGGACTTAGACATTTCAGGTATGACATTACAGAATCATGAATAACAGACGCCTCTGTGCAATAATTGCAGCAATGTGTCATAACAAGAAAAGTAGATCGGCCGCTCCGATTACTTACTCGAATTATTGTATGACAACTGTCTGTCGTGTTTCATAGATCAGATATTCTCCGCGTTGTAGAAATCTCTTCTTTCACACTCTGACAAGTGTAACTATCAAGTCTGAAACATCTGGTGTGCACCGAACCTAAATTGACCATGTACGTCATCGGCTACCCGTTCCATTATGTCTTTCCACTGAAATTGTGGGAACGAGAACATTCTAGAAGTACAATAGAGACTGGAAAATTTGTGGACTCTGAATTTGTGGATTGGGAGTCCATTTTGAAATTGGATTTTATTAGTGGAATCAGCTAATGGGGAATTCCTTTAGGTGCGTTTAGCACGTTGCGAGTAAGTAACTCGGATTTGCGAGTAGATGGCACCAGTGGCGTTTGCTATTGCCAGTGACTGGCGAGATAGTTTTCCCTACAAAACTTGGAATTTTGACTAAGTCTACTTAGTCTAATTTCCAAGAAAAAGGATAACTTCTCGCAAATTGGATTTAGTAATCAAGGGCCGCTCACTCGTCGCATCGTGAAGACACTGCGACTCTTTTACGTCTAGTCGGTCGAAGACAAAAAAAAATTTCTACCCAATGTATAATTTGACGTCATTGGAGCACTCTGTTGACTATCTGAAATATATCAAAAAGAAGAAATAGGTTGTAAGTCGAACCAAGAGTCTCATGCACAGCTGAGAGCCGGGCATAAAAAAAAAGGAAAATTATTTCATGCACATTTGGTGTTTCTTTGAGTGTTTCGGAACACTCGGATTCGATGTCTGAAAATTTATGTTTGGATATGACAATGACAAACAAAAAACAAAAAAAAAACTAATTAAAGGAAAGTCAGGTTATTGTTGTGTAGTTGTAAGTCAGGTGGTAAAAAAAATCATCTTTTTAAATCCTTCGTGTGACACGTCGATTTGTGTCCTCGCCTGTCTTCCACTTCATATAAGTTGTTACCAGACACTTGGATTACACGAACTTTAATGAACTTAGGGCATAATTTCGCACTCAGATGTTTTGTTGCGTCACTTAAAACATTATTTCTTTTATAGATTTCACCTCCTGCTTTAAAAGTTACGTTCCTACTCCGAAGGTTATAGTATTTCTCGTATGCTTCGTGAGTTTTCATTAATGCTTGCTTCAAATACGAGTGAATGATATTCATCTTGGCCACCTTGGGAAGCCAATCTATCTCCGAACAGTTCAGTCCACCCAACTCTCTCAACAAACGATAATCTGCCCCGTGCTCTACCATGCGTTGCCCAAATAAAGCTTCATATGGGGACATCGAAAGAATTGAATGTACTGTCGTGCGTAAGGCACTACTGATCGAAGACAGATGGGCATCCCAATCCGTCTGTCGAGGATTGACATTCGACCGTATGGCCGCTAATATTGAACGGTTTACGCGTTCACTAGCATTCGACTGGGGAGCATACACTGCCGTTCGGTAATGCTTGACCCCGAAAACATCAATGAGTTTTTGGAACTCCTTCCCAACAAATTGTGTACCATCATCAGAGAGTATACTCTCTGGTACTCCATAAATTAAGAAAACGTCATCCCTCAGGAATTTGACCACGCTCGGCTGTTGCCTTGCATAGTGGTTTGAGGAAGACAAATTTGGTTAGTTGGTCTAACACGATCACAATGTAAACATTTGCGGCTCTTGACCTTGGGTATGGCCCGAGAAAGTCAACATATAAATGTTGAAAAGGCCTATCCACTTCGAAACTGTTTCCCATCTCAGCTCTTAAAGTCATGTTAGCTGCTTTACTGGTTTTGCTTGCTTCACACCTGTCTACGTAAAGTTTGACCTGAGTGAACATACCTGGCCAGTAGAATTTGTCTCTCAACCGATAGATTGTTTTCACCACACCACCATGCGAAGCGCGCGGCGGATTGTGAGCCAGTGCGATCAGAGCTTCTGTCATTTCTGACGGAACCCACAACTTCCAAGTTAGATCGTCAGCCAAGGGATTACCAACCGCATGTTTAGTACGTTTGTATATATACCCTTCCGACACTTTAAGGTCAGGTAACCGATCCTGCTCCCTCCCGATATGACTAATGATATCATGATAACCTTCTGATTTAAAGGATGGATCCTCAAGATCGATGTGGAGTACCTCCGAGGTTCCGATCTGCGGTAGACATGAAAGGAAAGCTGACACTGTCAACTCATCGTCTTCATAAGCTCTAGACAGAGCGTCTGGCACGAAATTCAATGTTCCCTTTCTATGCTCCACCACAAAGTCGAAGCCTTGGAGTCGCATACTCCACCTCGCTAATCTTCCGGTTGGATCCTTCATAGTCATCAGCCATTTCAGGCTGGAGTGGTCGGTAATAACGCGAAAATGGTATCCCTCAACGTAAGACCTAAAATTCTGGATACCTTCAAAAGCTGCTTAGCATTCGCGTTCTGTCACCGAATAGTTCCTCTGAGCAGCATTCAGTTTCCGTTAGAAGTAGTGAATAGGCTGCTCCGCCCCGGATTCGTCCCGCTGACAGAGTACACATCCGATGCCAGTCGCGGATGCATCGCAGAGAATAATGAATTCTTTAGAGAAGTCTGGATTGACCAATAAAGGTGCTGAAGTCAATGCCTGTTTGATTTGCAGGAAAGCTTCAATAGCTTCTGGACTGAGCTTGAAGGCTTTTCCTTTTTGCAGTGTCTCGGTCAAGGGTGCGGCTAGGGTGCTGAAGTCCTTCACAAACTGTCGATACCAACCTGCCATACCGAGAAATCGGCAAACTTGGCGAGTTGTGGTTGGTAACGGAAAGCTAGTGATTGCTGAAATCTTATCAGGATCAGCTTTCAAGCAACCCTGACCGACCCTATAACCGAGATAGTGAAGGTCATCAAAACAAAACTTCGACTTCTCGACGTTAATCGTCAGTCCTGCATCCGTCAAGCACTTTCCGACTATCTCCAGAGTCTGTATGTGCTCGTCGATATCCTTTGACACAACCAATAGATCATCCAAGTACACAAATACTTGATCTCATAATCCGGATGGGATTACGCGACTCATCAAGTAACTCAAACTTTGTGCCGCATTACATAGACCGAAAGGCATGACCTTAAATTGGTACAGTGGTCGGCCAGGTACCGTAAAAGCGGTCTTTTCCCTTGAACTTTGCTCCAGCGGTATCTGCCAAAACGCATCCTTCAGGTCCACGCTAGAAATATAACGTGTCTCTGTCAGACGTGCCAGCAGCCCCTCTATATGCGCAATTGGACGAGCATCTTTCTTGGTTACGGAGTTCACCTTCCGAAAGTCCAGGCACAATCGGTTCTTACCAGGTTTGCGTACAAGCACAACTGGGGAACTCCATGGGCTGGAACTTTCCTCGATGACTCCCAACGAAAGCATGCGGTCCAATTCCGCGTACATGAGAGTTTGTATCGCCGGAAAAACGGGATAATACCTTTGCTTTATTGGTATGGCATCACCCGTGTCTATGTAATGCTGCACTAGATTTGTTTTCCCGAGTCCATGGACTGCGGAAGAAGGAAATCTACGAACGACAGCTTCGAGTCGTTTAGACTCTTCATAATTCAACTTTATCTGGTTGGTGGGTCTCACATCTGGCCCACCGGTCGCAATTCCTGAAAGACCCGCAATTATATGAGGCGCAATCTGGAATTTTTGCCAGAAGTCAACTCCTAAATATAGACGCTGGCTTAAAGACGGCACAATATAAAGATCGATATCTTTTGTTACTCCCTTATATTGGATCAACGTAGTGATCACTCCTACTATGGATTGCTTGTGTCCATCGGCCGTGGACACGGTAGTCTCTACCTTCCTTACCGTAACATCTTTAGTCTCCAAATAGGGGAGTATATCGGTGCCCAAACAACTTATACTTGCCCCTGAATCGAGCAGACCGAAGAAATTATCGCCGAATAGACTGACCGTCACATATGGGAGTGGGTCGGTCGATTCTCGGCCTATGGTTGCTGAAGCGATGTTACGATAAGTAGTCCGCTTCCGATGGAAGCGCTCCCTTAACCGTTGTATCCGTTTGGATAATTCTGGGAAAGTAACAATTCGCTTACGTACCTCGATATAATTACGTAATCGTTCATGAAATGGTTTTCGGTATAATGGTTCTGGTAATTTATTATTATAATTCAAATTGCGTTTGGTTTCTTCTAAATTGTGGATTGTTCTACCATCATTGTTGACTAAGTTTTGTAATTCATTATTATTCTTCTTGTGTGGTTTCAAAAAAGTGCTTTTTGGAAGTTCAAGAGGCTTTGTCGGCTTGGACACTTGAACTCCGGGTGCGTCTAATCGGAGCGAACCCCCCCGGATGTTGGGTTATTCCTCATCTCGTTTCCCGCTAAACACTTTGGACAAGTCGTTCTGTAAGCATCAGCCAATCCGCAGCGGAAACAAAAAACTTAATCGATTGGTTTTGCACAATCGCGAAAGCTATGGCCAAGAACTTGGCAATTCCAACATTTCTGTAGTTTACGATCCCTCTGGATCGCTTCGACACTTGTAGAGGGCAATGCCACTACTTTCCTATCTTTCTATTCCTTCTCTTTCCTCGCTCGCTCATATAAATTCATTATAAAGGTATTAATAACCCTTTGAGTGCGAGTGCATTATAAAAAAAAAAAAAAAAAAAAAAAAAACTAGATCCTGACAAGGTTCTTCTATGATTTCATTGACGAATCGCCTTGCAGGTGGACGTTGTGCACTTGGCACGAAATTCGGACGGACGTTCTCGTATTGAGATTGAGCCTTCTCTATGGCTCGACAGTAGTATGCTAGCTGTCGTTAGCTAGACGGACTGTAGGTTATGAGTAGTTCATCCATGCGCCTACGGACATTAGTTTTGATGATCTTTATGAGTTCCTTTTCTGGTCTAGGAACTCGCATCCTGGAATTTAAATACTGAATGGCGTCGAAAAAGTCATTGAAATACTCACCATTCAACATTTTTCGATCAGATAGTTTTCTGAACAGCTCGGTATCGCTTTCTAAACTGTGGTACTGTTCCACCAAAGCAGTTTTCGTCCCACGTCGTGTGTTTGTTGCCTTTTAGGTTCACCCAGTACCAAGATTCAACAGAACCTGACACGAAATGGTAGAAATTGGCGGTAATCTCATACCACGATACCCCATAACTACTACGAATGCATCCCAGGCGGAACAAGAAATCGTCAACCGACATATTCCTCCCATCGAACTCCAATCCCCACTTGTGGAATTGGTGGTTGCGATTCACAGATGTGACATTCGATGGTGGTGGCCTAGGTGGCGACATAGCGGACTCGTCGTCGAAGTTAAAAGCATTTAAACCAGTCATAAACTCGTCCAAATTGGAGCCTAGAGGCATATGGGCTGGATTGACATCCGGCAAAGGTGGCACTCTGGTTGGCTCATAATGCGGCGTGTATCGGTCTGCCAAATCAAATTCATTGTTTGGTCTATACGCGGACTGGACATTTCTGGACATAGCTGGACCAGACGGGACAATGTGATTTATGACACGTGTAGTGTCTTGGTCAACTAAATTGACTTGCCGTGTGGCTTTCTGCGTTGAAGTAGCATCAGGGACAAGTGGTCTTGTAGGTGGAGCGACTGACTGAGTAGATTTGACGGTTCGTTTTCGCAATAGCTGAGCGACTTGGTCAAGCAAGCGTGCATGACTCTTCTCTAGTTCTTCTGCCATGAATTGTCTATCCTGGACCCTATGTAGGTCGATAGTGGCAGAGACTACTTGCTGGATGTAAGCTGAATGGTCAGCTGCATCTTTCCGAAGTTGTTCTTCGGCTCGCGCTACTTCGTCATCATCTACTATGACACTTCTGTTGCCTACATTATCTCTAGGTAGACTTTCGGCTAAACTGCCTTCGTCTTCAGTGAGATTCTCCACGCTATCGTCTTGACTACGACCAGGTTTAGATTTTGGAGCTGTAGGAGCCATGCCTACGAAGTCTTTATACTTAGTAAGGTAAGTGCTTCTAATAGCTCTTCTGAGACTTCGGTCGGTCATTCAACCGTGAAGGTATACGGACGGATAAAGTCGGATATGCAACTCAAAAAAAAAGTTTTGTAGGCCGTGAGATGTTCCTCAAACGGTTCCTACTCAAGCTGTATACAAAAAAAACAAAGTAAGTTAAGGTATGGAAATTGGCGAATATCCCGTGAGTAATTCCTCCAACGATAGTTCGTCTATACGAATCAGTGTAAATAGAATATCCGGTAGTTGAAAGATATCTAAGTAGTCCGTGAGAATTTCCTCGAACGGATACTACTCGAGTGATCAAAAAGGGAAATCAAAAATTGATAGTAAAAAAAAGGTTGAATACTCCGTGAGCAGGAACCTCTAACGGATATTGTTTGCTAAAGTAATTCAAAGAAACGAAAGATATCAAAATGAACTTAAATCTAAAAGTGCTTAATATTAAAAGTAAGTATATGTCTAACTATTTTTGTCTACTGAAAGAGTAAATCCAAAGCTCTATCAGTTTCTCAACGAAAAGTACAAGTAAATACCTAATTATACCTTTACAAAAATATGTTCAAAGATACGGAAGAAGAATTCAAAAATAAAGAAATAATAATAAAAAAAAAGAATAATATATATTGATACTTAACAAGTGTTCTAGATCCTAATCTAAATTTAAACAATCAAAAAAAAAATATTAAACTCTAGCCTTACTGAACTAGACTCAAAAACTATGGGATCTATCCCAAACTACAAACTATATGCGGGCACTATCCCAAAAGATCAAAAAAATAAAAAACCGGCACTATCCCAACTTACACGTCCAATCAAGAAGTTACGTCCCAACTTGACTGACGGAAACTCAAACAAAAAATCTATACTAAACTGTCTACGTGACTCAAACTCAAAATTTATCTAAATCTATCTAAGGTTTTATTTCATAAATGGATTCGGGAGGTGGTAACCCCCTCCTTCATTGGAACAAGGCATACATGTATCGATTCTTAAATTTGACGGATTTCGATATGGCTTTAAAAAAAAAAGGTTAAACGAGTAAAAAAAAAATCATTAGTGTATGTAGACATGATACATTACGACGTTCTATTGCCAGTGTACAGGCAATTTCTCCTAAACGGAAAGTTGTGTGGGTACGCGACGGCAACATTACGCTACTGCAGACGTACATCGGGTTTTAAACACCAACTACCGGTTAGCGCTTCATGTCTCGTCACATACCGTCACTTTCTAACATCTATCAAAACGACTGAAAATTTCTAGGCAATCTGGGTAGTAGAATAAAACCAAAAAAAGGTAAGTAGATTTGTAATTGAAACTAATTGGGTCGTATTCGAGCAAGTGACCAGCTTCTGCAGCTGACGTGCATCGGGCAAAAAGCAACAACCACCGGTCAGAAGACCTGCTCAACCTACTCTCCTACAACCTGAATCTCACACATCACACTTTGGATATGTCAACCCCTCAGCAACTGACGATCGAGCAAACAGCAGCTCAATCCGGACAGAGATCGAAGACAAACCTAGGTGACCAGAGGTAGAGTAAAGTGGGTAGACCTAATGCAACAGACTGACTCAGGAACAATTTCACTAAGCCACTGGACAAAATAGTGCCTATACCACTAGACTCGATGGTATTCCTCCATCTAACAAACCTGAACAATAAACAAATGACTTTATTTCATAAACTGAAAAATTCCGAAAAATCTCAAAAATTCTTAACTCTCAACTATATCACTCTTAATCGACCTAACTTAAATCGAATCTAATCTTGTCTTCATTGACTAATTCGGGCCCCACGTTGGGCGCCATCTGTAACGTAAATATAATAAAAATGAAATTAAATAAAAGAAGAATCCACATATAGCACCCGCACCGCTGATAGACACCGACCTCTTCACCCAAATACTCTATGAGTATCTAAATTCCGAACCTATGCCCACCAACAATACAAGCCAAAGAGGAAGCCGGAAGGAACAAGCACCCCTATTCATCCTGTGGCCCTGTTCTGTAACTCTCGCGTTGTCGAGAAACGTTGGAAACTGGAACAAAACACATTTTATCGCATTCATCGGGTTCTTTAACTTTGACAGGCGATAATTTTATTGCATGGAACACATCGAAATGAAACAACTGGAAAACTGCGATAAAATGGTGTTCTCTATGACCGAAAAGTCATATTTTTTTTATTTTAAACGTCAAATTTACTCGCCTTGTATTGAGCACGCGATAGGTAATAAATACATCATGGCTGATCAGAAATCGGTAAATAAAGTAATATATTTTTGTAAGATTATGAGATCCAGTTGAAAAAGAAGGAGAAGAAGCGCAAAAAAGCAGAACCTCTTGCTAACTTATCGTATCTTAATATTGTTGAATGTTGTTCTAATTTTTTTTTTAAATATACCATTGTGTCATCGAAAAAAAATTACTTTTATTGGTCCTAACTTTTAAAAAAAACTATAGTCTCAAAATAAAACAATTGTTTACATTGAACACGGTTCATTTTTTTTTTTTAATATTTACATAATATGTTTGTGGATTTACATGACAAAACACCATACAGCTTGATTTATCTGTTGAGTTGTCTTTTAAGACGATCTCGAATGACCAATGCAGGGCTATGGTGAACTAACCTAGTTTCTGGATATAAATTGACTTCTTCATCACTCTTTTTTAAATAAATAAGTCTTTATTTATTAAAAAAACAACTTAAATTTCAATTTCACAATCAAATCTTTAATTATTTTTGTTTTGATTTGACAGATTGACACTTCAATTTATGGCCTTCCAATGGAAGTTCCAGGCAAAATGAGATCGAAATCTTAGCATATCGCTTCAACTTAGAGAAACCTCACTTTTTCCAGACGCCATAAAAGCGGAATGAGTTGTTTCATTTTATAACGATGCAAAAAAAATTTCGCCAAAGTTACAGAACAGGGCCACTGGACTCCTATACCACGGAACAGCAACCACATCATCTACCAACCATGTATCGGTGTATTCAGCATCCCTGTAAAAGACATACTTACACTTCGCAAACACAGTACCTTGTTCCGCCCTGCTCCTCTTCCCATTCTTCCAAATTTCATTTCCATCCCATCACAGAAGCACGAGCCATCTGACAGCACACTGTAGGTTCTGACCACAAAACACCGTGGAACAGCCTAGTTCATGCCCACCATGATGCTCGCGCCTATCCGCTTCAAGCCATAGATGTACCTCTTGTAGCCGTGTCTTAACGTAGCCTACACCTGGAACCATGGACTCTACCTTAAATCCCTTGCTCATAACTGGTGTCCAAAATGCTTGAGATGCTATATGTCGTTTTCAACTCCGAAGACATTACTTCAGATTGCATTCGCTTCACCAAATATGGCTACCTATTTCTGTTCTGAAGGGACGGAAGCGATCCTATGCCGGCAACGCCCCCTTTCTCATCAACTGTTCGTAGAGAACAGATAATAAGAACGGCATGCGACAACGTAGAACCGTGGTCGAGATCGACCGTCGCGGTGGCCAGCAGTACCATAGCCATGACCAGCTCAGCCAGGCCGTGGGCACTTGCTCCGGGATCTACTTGACCGGTGTTACCTCTATTTTTCACTGCTGACCGGTGAACTCATGATGTGCGAGTTCGAATATGAAATGTTAAAAAGCTTAAGGGCCCTCATAATCAATCTCGACAAGATTTGGAAGAAACGATTGAAATGTGAAGGAGATTCGAAAATGCACCTCTTAATATGAACGATCATAGCTCAGAAGAAAAGAATCTGGTTCGAATTACTAACTGACCCAACGAACATAACTCGTAAGTATTCGCGCGATAGCAAACCATAGATCGTCGTGGTTGCATGGCTAAATTTATCACCTTCCTATCATTCTGCCGCCACGATGTTTCGCAGAATGAGGAAGAGGTGACTAACGTTGCAGGGAAGGAGGATCGTAGGTGTAGATCGATCCCCCTTGGTCTCTCAACCCACCCAATCCGTAAGCAAAAACCAACTCTCTCGCTTACGACCTTGGCTGACCGTGTACCTGTGAGTCCCTACGGCTCAACAATATTAATGGGCAGCCCCTAATATAATAAGCAAGCAAAAATTGCTTGCTCCAGTAACTTTCCTATCTCAACCCTAGCACCTAACCATGGCACTAATCTTCTCTACCCTATCGCTGCTTCATTAAGAAAAGATAATTCTCCCTATGAGTATTGTTCCATGTATGTCGCCGGTTTACCTTGAAGGAAGTGTGAGGGTTACCACCCTCCCTAAGAAAATCTTACTCAAACATACTGTACATATTTTATGATCTTCATAAAATTCCAAAAAGACTATATTCCGAAAGAAGAAAAAGCAAAATATTTTACGTAAACGTTATAAACAATATCTTATTTATTAAAATTTATCTTAGAATCTAACAGTTTATCGAAATTTATTACGATACCTTAATGACCAAGAATTAAAATTAATCAAAAGCATAAAGTGCAATAAAGTTTGTCTTAAATGATCCCTGACAATTTATTATTTCAGTCAAAGCTATAATTGTTATAATAATTCGAACGACCAATACTCAAACATCTAAATATTATTGTCTTAATCAAAAGTTAAACCTAATCTTATAATAATGTCTTAAGAGGAAAATCATCTTACTAAGACAATTGTTTTTCCAAAATTAAAGGTAACTTAATGAAGGCATTTGCCCTTAAATAAGGAAGGAAATTATCGGATACTTCCTTGATTGCTAAGCAATATTCAATACTGTCTTTAAAAGAGACAATTCGCGGACCGATTATCGAGTTTAAAAAGAAAATTATACAAATAGGGAAGTTAATCTTCCTCCCGCGGCGTCGGTTTATCCGTACCGACTGTCTTCGGTGAATTAAAAAGTAGAAACTTCAAAAAAAAAAAAAAAGCGCGGACAGAGATGTAAAATCCGACTGTTATATTTATAGATTATGAATGTAAGTGAGGTATTTTCATAACCTAACGAGGATATAGAGTATTCAAGCTAGACTGTATATTCAACTGACGTTGTTTATCGAACTGTAAGATGTTTCGAATCAAGACCCAAAAAAAAATAAACCATACAAGAAAGGATGCAATTCGCATCCGATCGAGTAATCGATTGAAATGTTATTATGTTTCAATATATTAAGAAATTTAAAGAATATATTCCACTAATAAAAGAACATGCAAATATCTATACTCTACTTTCTACCAATGAGGCAGCTTTAACTACTATATTCAATATGCTGCTGTTGCTGAAGTGCACTCCGGGAACAAGCTGGAAATCAATTAGTTAAGTAAGTATGCAAACATGTAAGGGAATATATTGTTTTCAATCCTTAGATGTCTTTTCTCTACGGATCTGGTTCTACGATCTCAAAAAAAAACTCAATAAGTCCGTTGACTTAGAACGATGCCTTGAATATCTCAGGCGTGGATCCTCGAGAAGATAATTAAAAGTCTTCAAATGTACGCAGACATATTCGAGTGTGACAAGATATTAATAGATCTTGCGTCTGTTATTATTAATGAAACATAAAACACGATTACACGACACGATTAAAATAAAGATGAGATAAATTGAGGTGGTTGCCGACGGCAAACAGTGAATGTGCGTTGTTGACGCGGTGTCACAAAGTGGACAAAATTGGTCGCTACCGACGCGGAACTAAGTTGTCGTGAAGACGTAGTGATAAGAAAAAAAATGTAATAAAAAAAATTATATTACTGAGGAATCAACGGTCTAATGGAACTCGTGTTCCATAAATTTATAGATTTACAGTTCTTGTATAAAGAATCCGAGAACTGATCCACAAAAATACTATAAGGTAGCGCACCTTTTCTCAATTTTGAAAACTCCCGAGTTATTTTATGAAGCACGGGCTTCGATATGAACCGAGGAATCGAGCGGGTAAGAATCGACGTTATCCCGATCTTTACAGAGAAACCGATCTCATTTCGTTAATTATTGACGACACAAAATTACACGAAATTTAGAAGGTATCATGATTTAGAAGTATTTACGAGGAAGTCTCCGTTTCGAATATGTTCTTTTTACATTAGATAAGAACTAAAACTTCACTAAATATCACTCCATAGATTCCTAAGATAATTTAAATGCAAATAATTGAATAAAGTGCCATGTGTGGGCAGTGGAGGCGTTAGGTCCATCTACCAAGTGAAGAAATAATGAACAATAAATAATTTGTTCGTAGCTGGTCGCGTACACCACCGTCCGTGGTCGAACGCTTTATTATTTTCACTAGCACAAATTTTCAGAGGCAACTATAAACCCGCCTGTGGGCTTTGTTGAGTGGTATAAACTACACTTCTAATATATCACACACAAATAGATACAAAGACAAAGTCGTTACCTGGTATATCCAAAAATGTTAATATTTTGATACAGATACATAAAATTATACTGCTGGTACAAATAAATACGCAGGAACTCAAGTATAGATGCAGGAACTTGGTAAGTATAGGTGCAGGAACTTGGTTAGTATAGATGCAGGAACTTGATAAGTATAGATGCAGGAACTTGGTAAGTATAGATGCAGGAACTTGGTAAGTATAGATGCAGGAACTTGGTAAGTATAGATGGTAGCGGATATAGAACCGGCATCCGTAGCATAAGCACGCGCCAGACGTTCTATTCACTGTTGAACGAAAATTCTTTCCTAAAGGCCATATCACACTGACAGTGAATTCACTGACCACTGGCAGGCAGTGACGTCACGAAAACTGACGTGATTTTTACGCCAGTGCAGAAATTGCTCGTCAGTGGTCAGTTGAGAAAAAAAGGTTATCACACCTACTGGCAGGCCTGTGCCAGTGTGTCCCAAAACTCACTGACACCTCATGCTAGTCAGTGATATTTTCTCCGAGTCGGTCAGTGAACTGACGCCTGAAAAACTGACTATCACACTACACTGACACATTCTTCACTGGCACACGACACTGGCATGTGGCGTCAGTGAAATTTACTCGAAATCGGGTCAGTGAGCAGTTTTGCTATCACACTGACTGACTACCGACAGCCAGTGGCTGCCAGTTCCTTGTTTTTTTTTTTTTTTTTTTATTGATTTGTTTCAGGTGGAAAACTCTAGCTGCTGGTTTTTGGTTTGTTTGCTTACAAAAAATTATTTATAAGAAAATAATGTCAGAAAAATAATTTTTGGAAATATAGTTGAAGTTGCCACGATGGCTTATTTGGCAGTGTGTGTGGTGGACAGCCTCAGCGATGATGATGAGGACAAGAGAACTTGTCGACGGCGCAGTGTTTGGCAAAAAAAGTGGTTGAGGCGTAGAGATAAGGAAGGATTTCGCTGCGACTGCTATTCCAAATAGCTCAACCAACTATTTTGGTTAATATTCCAGAAGTACTTGACGATATTTACAAGGTTCTTGTGGGTTGTTTTTTTAGGGTTATTTCTAATAATAGCTTTGTTTGTTGAGCCCTGAAGTCACTTTTGTTCTTCTAGCCGTTGACTTTTAATATTCCACTTCTCTCTATCATCGTTATGTCATGTTTAATTGTTATATTTTTACTTGCGATTATAGGTACTACATATAAGCCAAGTTATGCATTCGTAAAAAAAAATAACATCAAACATAACATTACGATGATACAGAAGCCGAAAAAAGTGGGTCCGACAATTCGGTCTGTCTGTCTGTCAGTCTATCGACACTATCTGTATCGGCAAAAATGCATATTCGTGATCTAGGAAATGCCACCTTTCCATTGATATATCGCATTATATGAAAAATCGACTTTTATCTTTAAACACGATTTGCGGCTAAACTAGACGTGCTAGAGGCATCAAAGTTGACATCTTTAAACTCGACTTGCTAAGTGACCTAGCGACTTCAAAAATGCATATTCGTGATCTAGGAAATGCCACCTTTCCATTGATGTATCGCATTATATGAAAAATCGACTTTTATCTTTAAACACGATTTGCGGCTAAACTAGACGTGCTAGAGGCATCAAAGTTGACATCTTTAAACTCGACTTGCTGCTTAACTAAGTGACCTAGCGACTTCAAAAATGCATATTCGTGATCTAGGAAATGCCACCTTTCCATTGATGTATCGCATTATATGAAAAATGGACTTTTATCCTTAAACACGATTTGCGGCTAAACTAGACGTGCTAGAGGCATCAAAGTTGATATCTTTAAACCCGACTTGCGGCTAAACTAAGTGACCTAGCGACTTCAAAAATGCATATTCGTGATCTAGGAAATGCCACCTTTCCATTGATATATCGCATTATATGAAAAATCGACTTTTATTTTTAAACACGATTTGCGGCTAAACTAGACGTGCTAGAGGCATCAAAGTTGACATCTTTAAACTTGACTTGCGGCTAAGCTAATAGCGAGTTTCATTCAAATTTAGAAGAATTGATCTCAAAATCGAGAATTGCCCTTTTGAATGAAACTTGTTTTGGGTATCCATGTCAATTTGAATTATACTTTTTGTCATTTCATTTGTGTCTTTTGTCATTGGAAAAAGTAATCATTAGATAATTGATAATTAATTGGATAATTAAAGTACGTATTAAGTTCTTCGTTCATTATTTGTTTATTTTTGTTATATTTATCACAGACTGGCACAATTTTACAACAAACAACAAAAAATAACAAATTATTTCTCATCTGACGTTTGACAGAAAAGTATTCAGATCGATTCTCCCAACCCATGAGAGATGCATTCTTTCGTGTTGAGAATCGATCTAGAATTGCACTTTTTGAATGAATGAAACTCTCAAAAGTGAAAAAGGCTAATTCTTTTGACAGAAAGGGCAATTCTTTTCGTGAATGAAACTCGCTATAAGCGACCTAGCGACTTCAAAAATGCATATTCGTGATCTAGAAAATGCCAGTTCTAAAAAATCAAAAAAAGTTGGTAAAAAAAGTTTTTTTCAAAACTTCCCAAAAAATACGGTACTTGAAATTTTTCAAACAAAATATCAAAAAACAGGTCAGTTCACTGACGGGGTTTCTTCACTGGCACATCGAGAAATTTCGTGTGTTGCCAGTGATGGGACAGGGTCAGTACACTGACGCTCTTGTCATAAAAGTGTGTCAGTGGTCCTATGCGCCAGTGAATACTTATCACACTAGTCATTTTTCGAGTCCGTCACTGACGCGATTTGGGTTGGTCAGTGAACACGTCAGTGAACTGACACCGTCACTGGCGTCCCAAAACTGGCTATCACACTACGGATGACTTCACTGACGGCATTGTGACGCGATTTTGACGTCACTGCCTGCCAGTGGTCAGTGAATTCACTGTCAGTGTGATATAGCCTTAAGTAAAGGCACTACGAGAGATATCGTATTCGGTTGCTGATATAGTCAGCTTCTACGACCGGCGTTGCCGTTATTGATTGGGCGTGGCGTTATAGTGCCATGAGATGATGACGTAGGGAAGCAAATGAACTTCGTCCTTGGATTCAACGCAAACGTCGGCGAGCCGGCGAGCGGATCAACGCTCGACGTTTGCTTGTGGACGAATCGTCCTCGCGGATAGGGATCCTATAGGGTGTCCTTGCCTGAGCGCACGTGTGTGCTGTCGTCAGACGTATGTACGCAGACCAGAAAAAAAGTTCGTACAACTTCAATAAGATAAAGCGCGGTGTGCGCAAACATCTATATTTCGTGCTTCTATATATGTGAAGCACCTTAAAGCTTCCACAAATATGTGCTGACGAGATGATTATAATAAAAGAATAAATTCCTCTAATGGGTGTGGTCAGGCATCCTTCATCCCCACAGCGTGGCAATCATAACTGGGGTCTGGTGCAGCCTCGCCTGCCCTGGACAAATTCTGGGATGCTGGCCACCAACTCCTTATTGTGCAGTTGGAAGACTATGCTCCTAAATGGGACAATACAAAGGAATTAACATGGCTGCCATGTGGTTTGGCCAAAATTTATCAAACTTCGAGGCAAGACCTAGAGTTCCTTGCCTAAATGTTTGATAATATTGGTCGTTCTTACCTTTTATTGTATTGAAAACGATGTTTTGCAATATGATCCTCCAAAGTCTGGGCAATTAGAAATAATTTCTAAAGGCCAGACAAAAAAAATTATGGGCGCGGCACTGCTGCGTAAAAAAAATTTGTTCTGTGTTGCTGAGATGTTGCTCAGCCGAATTGTTTCTTCAAAATGAAGTCTATGCCTTCCAATATACTTCCTCTTTCCAGTATTTCGTGTGCTTCCTTGTTGGCTTAATAGATGGCGTGCGACAGGGTACATTATGGTCTATGTTCACTTGCTCACTTTTGCCGAAAAGGAGTTTTGCGACATACGATGTATGACAAATAGTAATAAATGAGCAGTAGTGACAATGTCAATAATCTGACAACTCAAGGTGTCATAATTGCGCACCTTACTGGATACAATTTTAACAGATTTCTGATCACTTGTATTTGGCCTAGGTTACTTTAAAGTATTGTTGTCAACGAAACGTTGGAGGAAATATCAGGAAGAACTGGCGTGGCTGTGCTAGTATTTGTAATTGGTACGTATGTTCGCATAATTTTATTAAGTGAATCCGTTGCTGATGCATAGACTTAATAATGTACTCGTCTGGCACCTGTCAAGTGTAAAACACTGGTATCAAGTTTTTGAAATTTGTATGACAGCTGCCTGTCATTACTTTTCCTTAGGTTGAATATAGTATCTACTATACTTTCGTTCATGGGATCGAGTGTGTAACACTTCCGTGAGCAAAACAAAAAAAGACTATTTGAATGGACTCTATTTTCCTATCTGGTGGTAATGATGTAACGTATGCTTTATTTGATATTGTGGACAACTTTTGGCTCTTTCGATTTTGGGAGATGTATTTGCACGGGACTTAGACATTTCAGGTATGACATTACAGAATCATGAATAACAGACGACTCTGTGCAATAATTGCAGCAATGTGTCATAACAAGAAAAGTAGATCGGCCGCTTCGATCACTTACTCGAATTATTGTATGACAACTGTCTGTCGTGTTTCATAGATCAGATATTCTCTGCGTTGTAGAAATCTCTTCTTTCACACTCTGACTAGTGTAACTATCAAGTCTGAAACATCTGGTGTGCACCGAACCTAAATTGACCATGTACGTCATCGGCTACCCGTTCCATTATGTCTTTCCACTGAAATTGTGGGAACGAGAACATTCTAGAAGTACAATAGAGACTGGAAAATTTGTGGATTTGTGGATTGGGAGTCCATTTTGAAATTGGATTTTATTAGTGGAATCAGCTAATGGGGAATTCCTTTAGGTGCGTTTAGCACGTTGCGAGTAAGTAACTCGGATTTGCGAGTAGACGGCACCAGTGGCGTTTGCTATTGCCAGTGACTGGCGAGAAAGTTTTCCCTACACGTCTGCCTTTCTATGCCACAAGATTTAAACAACTTTTGGAATTGATGATTGCAGAATTCTGTTCCATTGTCGGATCTAAACTTTTTGATGCGTTTTCCAGTTTGATTTTCAACTAATGATTTAAACTCGCAGAACTTGGAAAAAGTTTCATCCTTTGATTTTAGAAAATAAATAAACGTTTTTCTGCTAAAATCATCAACCAAAACAAATGCAAAGCGAGCTATACCAATGGAAGTATTCTCCATTGGTCCAGCTAAGTCCGCATGAACTGTTTCCAAAGCTCCAGTGCTCTCGAACCATTTTTGTTAAACGGTAACCGTGACTGCTTTCTTTCCAAACAAGTAACACAAACATGTTCCCCACTGTTTTTACACAAATGAAATACCACTGACAGTTCCAGATTTCATTTTCCTCATGTCTTGATAGTTAATATGGCCCAAACGCCGATGCCATGTTTCAGCGCTGTCCATTGATGCAACTGCTATGTAGCCACACTGGTTCATCCCGTTTAGTCGATATAAGCCATCGGTCAAAGTAGCTGTAGCCATTACGTTGTTTTCTTGATCACGAATTTCGCACCGATCCGTAAAGAATTGAACCACATGTCCACGTTTTGTCATTTGACTTACTGATAAAAGATTCGCTGTTAAGTCCGGAATGCACAAAACGTTCTTTACTTCGATAGGGTTTGGTCGTCCATCGACATCAGCTATTAATTAGACAGATCCACAAGTCTCAACCTTCATTTTTGTATCATTGGCCATGGTAATATTAGAAAACGATGGTTTCTTGGCATTAAAAATCCAATTTCGGTTCATGGTCAGATGCTGCGTAGCACCTGAATCAATGTACCAATCACCTCGATTCAAATTACCGGTCAGAAATACCGCACTAAATGAAGCACCTGATTTCCCATTGTTTTCAAAGTTTTTTGTCTTTTTATTGGGACAATCAGGAGATTTGTGGCCTTTTTTGTTGCAGCTATAGCATCGTATGCCTTTTTTCTTTTTCTGTCCTTTTTTATTGCCATAGTTGCCGCTGAAAAATGCACCTTCAGTACTCACAGATGGAACTTCTTGAAGCAATTTAGTTTTTATTGCACCACTAGTCAATTTCTTGTCAGTGTTGTCAGTGTTGATCCGAAAGACCACACATCAAGAAAATTGCCAACCATTCATCGTCGACTTTGAATCCAATGCCATTCAAACGCTGAGCCGCCGTAATGATTTTCGAAACATAAGTAGGTATCCATTGAGTCGCAGCTTTCAAGTTTGGTTCCAGTTAATTGTCGCACAAGAGTGATTCGGCGAGCACGACCTTTATCTTCAAATGTACTTTTCATCTTGCACATGAACGTAGTTGCTTGGATCAATGCTCAATATAATCGCTGCTTTCGCTTTGGTTATTTTGTTCACATCCGTTTCCGTTCCAAGTACCGCTTTCCAATTGTCGCTATACTCCAAGTACGTTTGCATCGCAAATTTCCATGTTGCATAATTTTCACGACCTTTAAGCCACTCGACCGATGCCATGCCAGGAAATTCGAATTTTTGTTGTTCGCCATTATTTATATACTTACAAAATAATAAACTACAACCAGCAAACTATAATCAGCAATCGCCTTCACAAAATTTCTAAACTATATTGCAGAAACAATTCACAACTTTTTGTTCTAGAACTTCGGCTGGGCTCATAACCTGTAGTAGAGTTCAGATTCTTCGAGATCTTTTCAAATTAAATTAAAACTCGGAAGTCAATGTGAACTGTTTGAAGAATTTTAATGAAGTGAAAATAATAATTTACAGAAAGTCAATGCTACTATGTAAGGGTTACTTAGATTGAAAATTGATTAAATTTATAAAGTGAATTTTACAACAAACTGGCATCTCAAAGCTTAGGCCCGTATTTATCGATCGCTCTCAACTTAAGAGCCTCTTAAGTTTATTCATCAAGCACTATTAGTACAGATTTACGAGCGCTCGCAAAACTTATGAGCGGTCAGGACCACTCCTAAGTTACGAGCGGTATCTTCGAAAAATATTCGAAATCACTAGTCTATTCGTACTCAGCAATGTAACTAGAGTTATTTGAACGCTAAATCGGCAGTCTCGAAGGATTGATTAGGAGTCTTCCAGACTAATGAACAAAGTTCTATAGTGAAGAAACTTGGTTGTTTAAGTGGTTGTGACCATGAAAAATTGAGTAAAAATCACTTCACCCCGTAAAGCAGGGAACCGAAATCATTGTGAAAAGTTGACTGTGGCAAAACGGCTGAGTACAAAAAGACTACGAATTTTATCGATTTGACATTTAGAATTCAAACAAAAAGAAAAAAATTGTTAAAATTTTGCAAATCAGCTCGTCTTTTGCAATTGCAACTAAAATTTTCAACCAAAAATAAACAAAGTGGTGTTTTGCGAATTGAATTGAATTAATTTAATTTAATTTAATACTTTTTCACTCAAATATGTGAAAATGGAAGCGGGATTTCTTCAATAATCAATACTAAATTCCCAATGTCCAATACTAGTGTCCCAATGCAATATGCGTCGATTGGCTGAATCACGACTACGAAGATACGGTTGGAGGATCCTTGGATCCTGATACAAACATGTATCGAGCTCAGTTATGCTTGACAACAAGACCAGCTAGCTCTGCAAATACAGCTACAAAAAAGATTCTGGCTAAGCTCCTGAAATGCCAACTTGTTGAATGCATTAATCTGATTGATTCGGATAACATTACAACACTCTTGGAGACCAGGAACTATTCAATGGTTTTCTATTCCAATCATCGCGCTACAAGTCAGTGCTCAAAAGTTCGATAAACGATTGATTTTGATACAAGACTCCTAATTATTTCATTAAAGATTCGGACGTTTTTAAAGATGTCCTTGAGTAAGTTTTAAGAAGACAAGAAAAACTTCAATTCAATTTTAATGCAATTTTTGTCCGTTAATATGATTTTTTAGTTGAGCGGACACTGGCAGGAAGCAACAGTTGGCTTCGTTTCGAATGAAAAGACGCAACAGAATCATGGGCGAAATGATAAGCCGACAAACAAATAATATACGTGCAAGTAAAGCAGCTGTCCCGGTTGGTTAAAACTCTCCCCGTACAATTCTTTGAATGCTTTTGTTACCCCTCACACAATAAATTGTCTACAACATTGCAAATTAACTTTGTTAATATACGAGCTTCTGATGTATCTATTGTACAATTAAAAAACTGAAACCTTCAAACGTTTAAACAGATTTATTTTTATTTACCTAAAAAACAGCATTACATAATTTAAAAAAAAATTAAAAGAAATCATCGATGATGTATTGTCGTGTAGAGAAGTCATAATACATTTGTTGAAGTAAATTTTGAGGCCAACCATATAAATCATCTTTTCCTTACTAAGATTACTTGGATCTTGGATTCAAGCCCCTCAAATAACACGCATACCGAAGGGACTCGATTGGCATGTTGTGCCCATCACCTTTATGGGTAATAGCCAAGTCCATGTAGTGTATTATAAAAGATAATTCAGCCATCCTGTGTCTTCTAAATAAACCGCCAGGCAAGCCGTACATCAATGCAAGCAATTTCTAAAACAAACTTGTTAAATTAACAAATAACTGCTGAAAATACTTACGATATGTTTGGAGCTGAGTGAATTAAAATGGTAGCGTGGTTTTGCGAAAACCTTTTTTGCTTCAAGGAGTTCTACAGACGGATGGAAGCAACTGCCTATGAGACCCAGAATATTCGCTATTTCTACAGTGTTCATTCTTTTTGGCACTCTTCAAGAGCGCCTGCAGGTTTCAAAGTACTCCACGATTATTATTTAGTCTTTCATTTAGAGCTAATTGTTGAAATTCAGGTTTTTGTTCTAGTGTCCAGAAGTGATAACTTAAAAATGTCCTTGGATACATGTAACTGGAATTAGAATCTCTGTCAAAACCCTATCGAATTGAATGGCGAAGAGTTTAAACTCACGCAAGAGGAAAAGCAACGTAGCCGACCAGACCATTAGCAGCAATGAGAGTAATATTGTGTAACGTAAATTTAATAATTGGATATATATATAATTATTTATTAACATCTATCACTCACAGGATTCCACCATCTCAAACGCACAAATGGGGCCCGCAGGACACACAAAACTTATGCCCTACGCTAGACGCCATCCGTAACGTTAATAATAGAATCTATGAATGATCTATCATCATATAAACCCATATATATAAGCATCTGTAACGTATAACTCATATATATAAGTATATGAAAATTATATATCCTGAAATCGAAAGAAGAGATAGGTTGAGAATAATGCGTATACTTACACATCCCTATCCGTGCCCATCAATAGACTCAAGATCCCACCCCGAACCTCCTATGGACATTCGCAGTCCGAACCCGAGACCTATCGACAACACAAACCAGAGAGGAAGCAAGAAGAAACAAGTGCCCCGCTTATCCTTGATCCTCGCCAAGGAATTGCAACTCCATCGTCCTCCAACCATGCCTCAGTGCACGTAGTATTCCTAACACAAACATACTTACACTTCCGCACCTCGGCCCTTTGTTCCTCCTACTCCCCTCCCCGTCCTTCCAATTTCCTTTTCCATCCTCATCACAGAAGCGTAAACCATCCACCGGCATACCATAGGTGCTGAGTACAAAACCCCGTAGAACAGCCTAGAGGGTATCCGGCAGCATGTTTACGCCTATCCGCCGCAAGAGCTAGGTGTTCCGCTTGCAGCTCACATGTGTGGTAGCCTACACCTGAAAACCATGGACCCTACTTTAATCCCTTCGAAAGCATCTAGACCTATCGTGCCCTTATCAAACAAACCTTCAATAGACCTTCCAGAGATTCTACTCCGGTATGCACTTCTACGTCTAGCTACCCTCGCTTGATTCCGAGTGACTGGGATGGAAGCAACCCTATGCCGGCAACGCCCCCTTTCTCAACAACTACTTGGTAAGAATAGCTGTTGGGAACGGCGTGCGACAACGCAGGGTCGTGGCCGAGATCGACCGTCGCGGTGGCCGGCAGCACCCATGCCTTAGCTAGCTCAGCCAGGCCGTGGGCTCTTGCTTCGGGATCTATACAACCGGTGTTACCTCTTATTATCCTGCCGACCATTGAGTTCTGATGTTTGAACTCGAATACTAATGTTATATCGCTTAAGGGCTACCAGAATCGCCGAAGAAAAGACTATTCCGAAATTGATTGTAGAGAACGTTGAATCTCTATTGCACCTCTTAATGAAGAGCGAGAAAACATAGTAAGAAGGGAAAGAATTCTGTTTTGGATCATATGCTATCCCAAAGAACACGACACGTAAGTATTTAAAACAAAAGCTGACCATAGATTTTGGTGGCCGCCATGGCAAATCATTAACATCTACGCGGATAGCTGCCACGATGATATGCTATCCGTGGATGCAGAGGTGACTAACTCTGAGGGGAGGGAGGATCTAAGATGTAAGCCGAACCCCCTTGATCTCTCAACCCACCCTATTCAACACCGAAAATCAACTCTCTCAGTGTTGACCTTGGTTGTCCGTGGACCTACGAGTCCCCAAAACTCGATTCTATTCTCGGGCAACCCCTTAATATGAAAAGCAAGCAACAACTGCCTGCTCACATACTACCACTATCTAATCTAAAACCTATCATCCAAAAACCCTAAATTTATCTCAAAAAAAGCAAAAAGAAAATCAACTTCAATAATTGCTTTTGTAAATCGTTATAAAAGTTCCAAAATTTTATTCATATAATGTTCTTAAAAACTAACAAATTCTGATTTAAAACTATAATTATATTCTTATCAAGTTATCTAAATTTCGTATAAAAACTTTATCTTTATTGTGATTATTCTTTAAAATCTTATCGCCTATTCAAAAAGATATATTAACTTTGAAATAGTCACCATATGAAATTACTGCAAAGTACGAATGCTCTATTAGACTATATGATTTGAATACTTAAAAACCTGACCTGAAATTATCAATAATAAATGGAAATCAAGAGATTTGAGAAATTATTTATTCAAAATTTCTTAAAAGTAAAAATATTTTTAGCTAATCTCAATGGAAGCTGGTCGAAACGCGGAATCAAAACTGTTATACGGATGTCAAAACGAAAAGACATTACCTACCGCGGCGTTGCAAAAACGTTATCGCTAAAATCCTGTCAACGATAATGATTCAAAGAAGTATCCCCGTGGATACTAAAAAAAAAGTAATTATTTAACATGGACGAACGAATAAGACAAGTGAACTACTCCAAGAGGGAGTCAAGACTGAATAGCCTTTATAAAAAAAATCTTTTAAAGCAGTAAGAAAAGCATATATGTAAATCAATGTTCATGCACAATACCCTATACGTATGGATACAGTTAACATCCAAGCGTATATTCGATTAAATCAATTAAGTAAAGGTAAAAGCAATATAGTGTAAATAGTAAATAATATGATTAATGATAGTGACAATCTATCACATTTGTGAGCGTAGCTGATGAATTTCGACCTCCTTAGGTGGAACTGAAGTGCACTCCTGTTACCGCTAAGGAAAAAGAAAGTTAGTGTAAATATGTTTCTAATCTACATGTGCCTTTTTAATTACCAATGCTTAATGAATAAGTTATCAAAAGGATGTAATTGCTTAGCTGATAAAGCTACGGGCTTTATGTGATCTCAAAAAAAAACTTTTGCTTTACAGTGATTATATTTCTTGCAAATTGTTCAAATCTTGTTCCAAAAATAACGGACACAATGAATGATAAATGGACAAACGATCGACGAAACTATAGTGTAATTAAGCAAGCCGTATTTGTGAGCAACTAAATAGTTAACTCGAGTAAATAAAAAAAGTAACAAAAGAAGTATGTAAGCCGGTAAGCTCCAGCAGTGAAAATAAAAAAAAATATACGCGGCGTATACTCGCTAACGCGTTTGGTCGCTACCGACACGGACGTAAAAATGTTTATAAGACAGAGGAAATACTCGCGGAGTATGAAGTAAATCTTCAACGAGCGAACGAACTTTCCGAAACCGAATTACAAAGATGGTCAAGTTCCACTTGCCATATCAATGAATGAAGGAAACTTACTTAACCGCTTGTAGGACAGAATACTTATAAACGTATTCCAAATATCGCGAAGTTAACGTTCTTAACCGAATGCAAACGCTTCGACGAAATGAAAATATCAAAGGCGATATGTAAATACTCGGACAGACCGATGGCTTGAATTTGCTTTACACAAAAAAAAAAAATTATCTAAACTAAACACGATAACAGAATTCGAAACACATAGTATCTAAACTGAGGACGCGATTTATTGAAATAAACTTTACTTTCAGACCCGAGTCTGGTAATTATTCTTCCATTCTCTCTCTATCAAAAATTGAATTCACAAAAAAACTTATTGAATTTCCAACAAATGCAAGAAAAAAAAGGTCCTTAAAGATACTTAAATAACACATTCAATCACACACATATATATGGAGGAGGAGGCGTTAGGTCCTGCCTTCCACGTTGTTATGTAAGATCAACAAAAACTTCCCACGCGTACCACCGTCCGTGGTTGAACGCGAAGTATAGCGAATGGTTGCTAAACTTGTCAGGCAATAGGTAAATGACCCGCCTGTGGGCCTTGTTGGGACGGAATACTTCCTCGTCCTTCACTCCTTAGAACACAGATACGTATAACATAAATTACTTAAGGGTTACCTGGTATTCCAAATTAGGATAATCTTAAGGCTCTTTACATAAAATTTTATTTATCTGGGGCAATATGTCCATGCAGGTGAGAAATAGAATCTGCTTCTTGGTTCCAGCGGTGCCTCTCAATATAAACAGAGGTGAAGTGTGGTGGGGACCGGCATCCGTGTACAAGCACGCGCCAGACGTCCTGCTGTATGATGCTGCTATGATGCTGCTGCTGCTTATGCTGCTGCTGCTGCTGCTGATGCTCCTTTAATTGCTTCAATAATCATCAGCCTGTCGTGACTGGGTCTAGTCCTTGAATCCACTGAAGAACGAAATGTGTCTGGCCAGAAAAACTGTTCTGGAAACCAGCTAGTTGCCTCCTTGGTATTGTTCCTTGGCTAATAATGAATAGCCAGTGTGGTCGAGGGAACCGGTGGTGGGGTTCCTGTCGCCACGCAAAACCAAAATGGTGCGCCGAAAAGTAGGCGGCGTGTGTCTTTATAAGACGATACGCTCATGCATGTATTAAAAAAAAACGAGTATTTTCTTCCAGCAAAATAAAAAGATAAACCAGGATTTTTTTTGGTTGTGCGTATTTTACGCAGCCGCACATATATATATTACACTTCTATGGAAGCACAAGTATATTAGATAGCACGGGATGGTACTCCACGTGTCTGTCCTAGTAGCGTGCGTTGGGGACGTGGGATAATTATTTGTATTATCCCTAATTTCCTTCCATAATCAACAAAAATAAGATTCTCGGGCCGCCACGCCTGTCCAGGCTGATGGATGCGGGATAAAATCGCCCACGAAATCCTACAGCTGGTCGATCCTAATGAGGAAAATACCCTATTAGTAAATTGTTCTGTGGTTCGGCCACGAAATGAAATCACAAAAGCAATATGCTTACCTTTTTTGGTAAAATAACATCAATTCTTTTTAATTGAATCCTTTTGGGAAATGTATCAAAAGTATAATACGGGGTTAATCTTTTCTCGATAAAAGATATAAAAATGGCCGCGGCCCGAAATTGAAAATTAAACTCAATTTTTTTTTTTATTATGTGTTCTACTGGGGTGGTGTTCACCCTTCTGCGATCTTCTTCAAAATGAAGTTCAATTCACAGACTATTTCCTTCCCCAATTGGTCCGACTTCCTGATGAAACAGAAAAAACGCGCAGTTTTTACAGCTCGTTTCTCGCTCTATGTCATTATTTTCGCTTCTTTTTCTGCTCGTTAGATGGCGTAATCCAAATATGTGCCATAGAGAAGTAATCACTGTACCGACTTTGCTGGCACAGAGTCTTCACTCCTTGACAGGTATATTTGATGTTCATGAATAAACGGAATTTGACAACTTACTGTTTTAATCACACTGGGTGAATGTCGCTTTTACGTTGGAAGTGTTTCTGACTTTTGGAACTCATTTTTCCTCTGTTTTGATTGACATCAGTAGTGTAAGAACAACAAACAAAAGATTGACCGATATAGTAGCGTAAGTATGGCAAGTAAGTGTCTTCGGATGGCAATGACACCTGTCAAAAACGAAACTATGATGCCTGCCAGATGATGATGACATGACGGATCAGGATTACGGTCAGACTCACGTCACATCGAGAACATATTTTGTCCGTGTTCTGCTACTGATTGGTTTGAAATTCTTATTTACTCATGCATCACAAGTATTTCCCACAAGTGGTATTGTCACGAAGTATTGGATCGGAATTGCATTTGCAATTGACAGTATGTGTCAGAAAGTTCAAGTGTTATACTCCGCATATTATAACAACGAAAAGTTTTCCATGTCACTCTATACGTACTCTTCGTACAGAATTTTGCGGCAACATGAGAAATGTCATGATGACGCGTAGATGTAAATTTTAGAGTGGTTTCAGAATGAAGTTGGTCACGCTGAGTGGGAATCCGACTGTTATACGAAAATATGTCCCCCGAAAAGGGTTTACATGGTCCTTATTTGGATGTGCGGATGTCCTGAACAAAGAAAATAATCGTTTCAGTGTCGCTTTCAAAAACTTCGATAGAAATGGTGGACTGCCCATAACTAGGAAATCTATTTTGAATTGGAACAGAGTGAATACCACTCTGGAAAATGGATTCCACTTATGGATTCGTTTTCAGGTAGATGGTGCGCAGTGCGTTCAGCACAAAAAGAGTAATTAGTAAATTTGCTCGAATAGGTGGCACCACTGGCTGGTTGTGAGTACTGGCGAGTAAGTCACCCCTACAAAACTTGATATTTCGACCGAGTCTACTTGGTCTAATTTTCATGAAAAAGGAGAACTGCTCGCAAATGTATTTTCTACCTAGAATTTCTCTACCGGTCGTGTCGTGAAGACACTGCGACTCTTTACCGTCTAGTCGGTGGAAGACAAAAAAAAGAAGTTATTTCTCGAAGAGTGTATGGCTTATGTGCTCCGATGACGTCAGGATACTCCTTGGTCTATCTAGGAACAATAAGGATAACAAAACCAAAAAAAAAAAAAAAAATCTTTATGAGCAAATCAGAATCAACGAAGAGTCTCATGCACAGCTGAGAGCCGGGCATTAGTTAAAGCAAGATATCTAAATACCGCAAGGAATTTATATGTAATATCTGGTAAAAAAAAAGTTTTTGATCTCAAGGATCAAAAGAATAGTTGTCAAGTCTGGGATGTAGTTGTAAATCAGGTGTTTTATCTTTTCAGATCTTTCGTATGGCAAGTAGACAAGTGGCCTCGCCTATCCTCTACTTCGTATAGATTACTACCGATAACTCTGTTGACTCGTACCTTAATAAATTTCGGACACAACTTCGCGTTTAAGGGCTTAGTTGCGTCGCTTAAGACATGGTTACGCTTGTAAATCTCGTCACCTACTTTAAATGTAACGTTCCTACTTCGTAGATTATATGTTCTCTCATATGCTTCGTGTGTTTTCATTAGTGCTTGTTTCGGGTATGAGTGGATGATGTTCATCTTGGCGACTTTAGGAAGCCAGTCTATCTCCGAACAGTTCAGTCCACCCAACTCTCTCAGAAGACGATAGTCTGCCCCATGCTCAATCATACGTTGCCCGAACAAGGCTTCATATGGGGACATCAAAAGAGTTGAATGCACCGTTGTGCGTAAAGCACTGCTGATGGACGATAGATGGGCATCCCAATCCGTTTGTCGAGGATTGACATACGACCGTATGGCCGCCAAAATTGAACGATTCACACGTTCACTAGCATTTGACTGGGGAGCATACACTGCCGTTCGGTAGTGTTTGACCCCGAAAACATCTAAGAACTTCTGGAACTCCTTGCCAACAAATTGCGTGCCATTATCAGAGAGAATACTCTCTGGCACTCCGTAAATTAAGAAGATCTCATCTTTCAAGAATTTGACCACGCTCGCGGCTGTTGCCTTGCGTAGTGGTTTGATGAAGACAAATTTAGTTAATTGATCCAACGCGATTACAATATATACATTTCCCTATTTCGATCTGGGATACGGCCCAAGGAAGTCAACATACAAATGTTGAAATGGTCTATCAACTTCAAAACCTTTTCCCATCTCTGCCCGTAATGTCATATTCGCTGCTTTACTGGTCTTGCACGTTTCACACCGGTCAACGTAAAGCTTAACCTGAGTGAACATACCAGGCCAGTAGAACCTATCTTTCAATCGATAAATAGTCTTCTCCACCCCACCATGCGAAGCACGCGGCGGGTTGTGAGCTAGTGAGATTAGAGATTCCGTCATCTCTGATGGAACCCACAACTTCCAAGTTAGATCGTCCACCAAGGGATTACCAACCGCATGTTTAGTGCGTTTGTATATGTATCCTTCCGACACTTTGAGATCCGGCAGACGCTCTTGTTCCTTCCTGATATGACTGATGATATCGAGATAACTTTCAGACTTAAAGGATGGATCCTCAAGATCGATGTGGAGCACCTCCGAGGCACCGATCTGTGGTAGACATGAAAGGAAAGCCGACACTGTCAACTCATCGTCTTCATAAGCCCTTGATAAAGCGTCTGGCACGACATTTAATGTTCCCTTTCGATGCTCCACCACAAAATCGAAACCTTGGAGTCGCATACTCCACCTCGCTAATCTTCCAGTTGGATCCTTCATAGTCATCAGCCATTTCAGGCTGGAATGATCCGTTATAACGCGAAAATGGTATCCCTCAACGTACGATCTGAACTTCTGGATACCCTCAAAAGCTGCTAAGCACTCGCGCTCTGTCACCGAATAGTTTCTCTGTGCAGCGTTAAGTTTCCGAGAGAAGTAGTATATAGGCTGCTCCGCCCCGGATTCGTCTCGCTGACAGAGTACACATCCGATGCCAGTCGCGGATGCGTCGCAGAGAATGATGAATTCTTTAGAGAAGTCTGGATTGACTAATACAGGCACTGAAGTCAAAGCTTGCTTGATTTGCAGGAATGCTTCAATAGCTTCTGGTCCTAGCTTAAAGGCTTTTCCCTTTTTCAGTGTCTCGGTCAAGGGTGCGGCTAGGGTGCTGAAATCTTTCACAAACCGTCGATACCAACCTGCCATACCGAGGAATCGGCGAACTTGGCGAGTTGTGGTTGGCAACGGAAAGCTCGTAATTGCTGAAATTTTGTCAGGATCAGCTTTCAAGCAACCCTGACCGACCTTATAACCGAGATAGTGAAGCTCATCAAAACAGAACTTCGACTTCTCGACGTTAATCGTCAGACCTGCGTCCGTCAAGCACTTTCCGACTATCTCCAGAGTCTGTATGTGTTCGTCGAAATCCCTTGACACAACCAATAGATCGTCTAAGTAAACAAAGACTTGATCTCGTAATCCTGAGGGGATCACGCGACTCATCAGGTAGCTCAAACTTTGTGCCGCATTACATAGACCGAAAGGCATGACCTTAAATTGGTACAGTGGTCGGCCTGGTACCGTAAAGGCAGTCTTTTCCCTCGAACTTTGCTCCAGCGGTATCTGCCAAAACGCATCCTTCAGATCCACGCTAGAAATGTAACGTGTCTCTGTCAGACGAGCTAGCAGCCCCTCTATATGCGCAATTGGACGAGCATCTTTCTTTGTCACGGAGTTCACCTTCCGAAAGTCCAGACACAATCGGTTCTTACCAGGTTTGCGCACAAGCACAACTGGGGAACTCCATGCGCTGGAACTTTCCTCGATGACTCCCAACGAAAGCATGCGATCCAACTCCGTATACATAAGAGTTTGTATCGCTGGAGATACGGATAGTACCTCTGCTTTATTGGTACGGCATCACCCGTGTATATATAATGCTGTACTAGATTTGTCTTCCCGAGTCCATGGACTGCGAAAGAAGGAAATCTACGAACAACAGCTTCTAGTCGTTTAGACTCTTCTTCATTCAACTTTATCTGGTTGGTGGGTCTCTCATCTGGCCCACCGATCTTAATTCCTGAAAGATCCGCAATTACATTAGGTGCGATCTGGAATTTTTGCCAAAAATCAACGCCTAAATATAGACGTTGGCTTAACGATGGCACAATATAAAGATCGATATCTTTAGTCACATTCTTATACTGAATTGGAGTAGTGATCACTCCCACTATGGATTGCTTGTGTCCATCGGCCGTGGACACGGTAGTCTCTACCTTCCTTACCGTAACATTTTTGTCTTTTAAATAGGGCAGTATATTAGTGCCTAAGCAACTAATGCTGGCCCCGGAATCGAGTAGACCTAGGAAGTTGTCACCGAATAGACCGACCGTCACATAAGGACGTGGGTCAGATGACTCTCGGCCTATCGTTGCTGACGCAATGTTATGGTAAGTAGCCCGCTTCCGATGGAAGCGTTCCCTTACTCTTCGTATTCGTATGGATAAGTCTGGAAAAGTGGCTATTCTTCTTCGCACTTCGTTATAATTGCGTAGCCTTTCATGGAAAGGTTTACGGTATAATGGTTCTATATTATCTTTATTCATATTCAATTCTGTTTCTGGTTTGGATTCTTCATTCAAAACAGGGATTGTTCTACAATCATTCTTAATAGGTAATTCATTAGTCTTGTCTGGTTTTAAAATAGTAATCTTCGGAAGTTCAAGAGGCTTTGTCGGCTTGGACACTTGAACTCCGGGTACGTCTAATCGGAGCGAACCCCCCCGGTTGATGGGTTGTTCCTCCTCTCGTTTCCCGCTATACAATTCGGACAGGACGGACTATATTCATCTGCTAAACCGCAACGGAAGCAAAATACTTTGTCTATAGGTTTAGCACAGTCACGAAAATTGTGACCAAATACATGGCAGTTCCAGCATTTCTGTGGCTTGCGATCTCTTTGGATAGCTTCAACGCTTGCTGAGGGTATTGCCACAGTTAAATCCTGACAAGGTTCGTCAATGATCTCATTGACAATTCTTCTTGCCGGTGGACGTTGTGCGCTCGGCACGAAATTCGGACGGACATTCTCGTATTGAGACTGAGCTTTCTCGATAGCTCGACAATAATAGGCTAGCTGTCTTAAGCTAGACGGACTGTAGGTGATGAGGAGTTCACCCATACGCCTACGGACATTTGTTTTTATAATTTCTACGAGTTCCTTTTCCGGTCTGGGAACTCGCATCCTAGAATTTAGATATTGAATGGCGTCGAAGAACTCATTAAATGACTCTCCATTCATCATTTTGCGGTCGGACAATTTACGAAATAATTCGGTATCGCTTTCTAAACTGCGGTACTGTTCTACCAAAGCAGTTTTCAACTCGTCCCACGTCGTGTGTTTATTTCCTTTGAGGTACACCCAGTACCAAGATTCCACTGAACCAGCCACAAAGTGGTAAAAGTTAGCGGTAATCTCATACCATGACACTCCGTAGCTATTACGGATACACCCCAGGCGGAACAGGAAATCGTCCACGGACATATTCTTCCCGTCAAACTTCAGTCCCCATTTGTGGAATGGATGAACTCGGTTCGAAGACGTAGCATTCGAGGGTGGTGGTCTGGGTTGTGACAGAGGTGACTCGTCGTCGAAATTGAAAGCGTTAACCCGCTCCATAAATTCATCTAAATTGGAGCCTAGAGGCATTTGCGCGGGATTGACTTCCGACAAAGGTGGCACTCTAGCTGGCTCGTAATGAGGAGTAATTCTATCTACCTCATCCCCGTTGAAGGGTCTATAAACGGACTGGACATTTTGGTTAATGACACGTGCAGTGTCTGGATCGGCTAAGTTGACTTGCCGTGTAGCCCTTTGTGTTGACGTGACACCAAGAGGTTCAACTGATCTTGAAGGAGCAGCAGACTTAGAAGGAGCATTGGGTTTGGGAGGAGCGACAGGTTGTGTTGCTTTTACTGTTCGTTTTTGTAGCAATTGAGTTACTTGGTCTAGCAAGCGCATGTGGCTTTTCTCCAATGCCTCTGCCATGAACTTCCTGTCGTCGACCCTGTGCAGGTCGATAGTCGCAGAAACTACTCTCTACGACACTTCTATCTACTGTATTATCTCCGGGTAGACTCTCGGCTACGCTGTCTTCGTCATCGGAGTGATCATCCGCGACCTCGTTTTGAGCGCGACCGGGTTTCGGCTTCGATCCCCCAGGAGCCATTGTATCAAACTCTCTGTACTTCGTGAGGTAAGTACTTTTAACAGTTCTTCTAGGCCTTGAGCCTTTCATTCAGTTGCAACAATGTGTGAAAACGGGTACACCACGTCAAACGTGTAAATCAAAGATCAAAAAAAAATTATGGTTTTGTAGCCCGTGAGAAATCTCGAACGGTAACTACTTGTGTATTACAACAATGCAAAAGTAAGTCTGGGTAAGTAAATTTTCAAATAATTCGTGAGTAAACCTCAAACGAATATTTCTCAATCAAGTAATTCAAAAAAAAAAAGTTTAAAGTGCTTAAATCTAAGGGTATGTATAATTATATTTCGTCTCTCGAAAATATTACTTCATAAATATTTTCAAGAACTTTACAAAATAACTTCAGTAAATACCTAATTTATTTTCTTAGGATATCTACCTAAATATATGTGTTTAATTCTACTCAAAAATACGAAAATCTTAAATCTGTAATCAATACCTAACGATACTCAAAATTCAAATAGTTCCTTAATAAATCAAGCTTAAGTCAAATACTTAATGATATGGGGTTTTGTCTCAAAAACTAAAATTCAAGAAAAAATCTAAGCTAGATACTATCTCAAAAAAAAACTAAATAATCTATAAACTATAAGCTCAAAAGATAACTATAAATGTATTTGCGGGCACTATCCCAAAACTACACGTCCAATCAAGAAGTTACGTCTCAACTTGATTGACGGAAACTCAATAACTCAAAACTCAAAATGGTGGGCACTATCCCAAGACTACACATCAATTGAGAAGTTTACGTCTCGACTCAATTGACGGAATACTCAAAAAAAAACTCGATAATACGGTATACTCAAACTCAAAAAATATCTAAATCTATATAAAGTTTTATTTCTCATAAATGGATTCGGGAGAGGGTACCCCTCCCTTCTTTGGAACAAGGTGTGTACAATATAGTTCTACTCTAAAAATTACTCAAAAAAAAAAATTTTAAAGTGTTAATAAAAAAAAGTTAGTGTGTTTAGACTTGGTAATACATTACGGCGTTCAATTGTTAAAGGAAAGACAATTTCTCCTAATCGACCGATTGTTCAGGTACGCGACGGTGACATTACGCTACTGCAGACGTACGTCGGGTACAAAAACACCAACTACCGGTTAGCGCTTCATGTCTCGGCGCATACCATCACTTTCTGACGAATATACCAAAAAAATGACTACTACTCCTAAAACAAACTGGGTAGCACAATAAATCAAACAAAAGATAAGTTAATTTGTCGTCGAAATAAATTGGGCCGTGCTTGAGTGAACAACCAGCTTCTGCAGCTGACGTGCGTCGGGCAAAAAGCACCAACCACCGGTCAGAATACCTGCTCATTCTGCTCTCACATTACCGGAATCTTAAACTTCACTACTAGGATAATATCAACACCTCAGCTACTGACGATCAAGCATATACTCCTGCTCAACCCGGACAGAGATCGAAGATAAACCTAAGCGACAAGAGGTAGAGGGAAAGTGGATAGACCTAATGCAACAGACTGACTCAGGAAAATATCACTAAACCACTGGACAAAATAGTGCCTACTCCACTGACCTCGATGGTATTCCTCTATCTAAGAATCTTCATCGCAAACAAACAACATCTTCAACAAAAAATATTATAAAAAAAAAATTTCAAAAATTTTCGGAAATTCTCAACTTTCTACTATGTTTCTTTGAATCGACCTAACTCTGATCAATTCCAATCTTAACTTCTCAAGCTAATTCGGGCAGCCCCACGTTGGGCGCCATCTGTAACGTAAATTTAATAATTGGATATATATAATTATTTATTAACATCTATCACTCACAGGATTCCACCATCTCAAACGCACAAATGGGGCCCGCAGGACACACAAAACGTATGCCCTACGCTAGACGCCATCCGTAACGTTAATAATAGAATCTATGAATGATCTATCATCATATAAACCCATATATATAAGCATCTGTAACGTATAACTCATATATATAAGTATATGAAAATTATATATCCTGAAATCGAAAGAAGAGATAGGTTGAGAATAATGCGTATACTTACACATCCCTATCCGTGCCCATCAATAGACTCAAGATCCTACCCCGAACCTCCTATGGACATTCGCAGTCCGAACACGAGACCTATCGACAACACAAACCAGAGAGGAAGCAAGAAGAAACAAGTGCCCCGCTTATCCTTGATCCTCGCCAAGGAATTGCAACTCCATCGTCCTCCAACCATGCCTCAGTGCACGTAGTATTCCTAACACAAACATACTTACACTTCCGCACCTCGGCCCTTTGTTCCTCCTACTCCCCTCCCCGTCCTTCCAATTTCCTTTTCCATCCTCATCACAGAAGCGTAAACCATCCACCGGCATACCATAGGTGCTGACTACAAAACCCCGTAGAACAGCCTAGAGGGTATCCGGCAGCATGTTTACGCCTATCCGCCGCAAGAGCTAGGTGTTCCGCTTGCAGCTCACATGTGTGGTAGCCTACACCTGAAAACCATGGACCCTACTTTAATCCCTTCAAAAGCATCTAGACCTATCGTGCCCTTATCAAACAAACCTTCAATAGACCTTCCAGAGATTCTACTCCGGTATGCACTTCTACGTCTAGCTACCCTCGCTTGATTCCGAGTGACTGGGATGGAAGCAACCCTAAGCCGGCAACGCCCCCTTTCTCAACAACTACTTGGTAAGAATAGCTGTTGGGAACGGCGTGCGACAACGCAGGGTCGTGGCCGAGATCGACCGTCGCGGTGGCCGGCAGCACCCATGCCTTAGCTAGCTCAGCCAGGCCGTGGGCTCTTGCTTCGGGATCTATACAACCGGTGTTACCTCTTATTATCCTGCCGACCATTGAGTTCTGATGTTTGAACTCGAATACTAATGTTATATCGCTTAAGGGCTACCAGAATCGCCGAAGAAAAGACTATTCCGAAATTGATTCTAGAGAACGTTGAATCTCTATTGCACCTCTTAATGTAGAGCGAGAAAACATAGTAAGAAGGGAAAGAATTCTGTTTTGGATCATATGCTATCCCAAAGAACACGACACGTAAGTATTTAAAACAAAAGCTGACCATAGATTTTGGTGGCCGCCATGGCAAATCATTAACATCTACGCGGATAGCTGCCACGATGATATGCCATCCGTGGATGCAGAGGTGACTAACTCTGAGGGGAGGGAGGATCTAAGATGTAAGCCGAACCCCCTTGGTCTCTCAACCCACCCTATTCAACACCGAAAATCAACTCTCTCAGTGTTGACCTTGGTTGTCCGTGGACCTACGAGTCCCCAAAACTCGATTCTATTCTCGGGCAACCCCTTAATATGAAAAGCAAGCAACAACTGCCTGCTCACATACTACCACTATCTAATCTAAAACCTATCATCCAAAAAACCTAAATTTATCTCAAAAAAGCAAAAAGAAAATCAACTTCAATAATTTCTTTTGTAAATCGTTATAAAAGTTCCAAAATTTTATTCATATAATGTTCTTAAAAACTAACAAATTCTGATTTTAAACTATAATTATATTCTTATCAAGTTATCTAAATTTCGTATAAAAACTTTATCTTTATTGTGATTATTCTTTAAAATCTTATCGCCTATTCAAAAAGATATATTAACTTTGAAATAGTCACCATATGAAATTACTGCAAAGTACGAATGCTCTATTAGACTATATGATTTGAATACTTAAAAACCTAACCTGAAATTATCAATAATAAATGGAAATCAAGGGATTTGAGAAATTATTTATTCAAAATTTCTTAAAAGTAAAAATATTTTTAGCTAATCTCAATGGAAGCTGGTCGAAACGCGGAATCAAAACTGTTATACGGATGTCAAAACGAAAAGACATTACCTACCGCGGCGTTGCAAAAACGTTATCGCTAAAATCCTGTCAACGATAATGATTCAAAGAAGTATCCCCGTGGATACTAAAAAAAAAGTAATTATTTAACATGGACGAACGAATAAGACAAGTGAACTACTCCAAGAGGGAGTCAAGACTGAATAGCCTTTATAAAAAAAATCTTTTAAAGCAGTAAGAAAAGCATATATGTAAATCAATGTTCATGCACAATACCCTATACGTATGGATACAGTTAACATCCAAGCGTATATTCGATTAAATCAATTAAGTAAAGGTAAAAGCAATATAGTGTAAATAGTAAATAATATGATTAATGATAGTGACAATCTATCACATTTGTGAGCGTAGCTGATGAATTTCGACCTCCTTAGGTGGAACTGAAGTGCACTCCTGTTACCGCTAAGGAAAAAGAAAGTTAGTGTAAATATGTTTCTAATCTACATGTGCCTTTTTAATTACCAATGCTTAATGAATAAGTTATCAAAAGGATGTAATTACTTAGCTGATAAAGCTACGGGCTTTATGTGATCTCAAAAAAAAACTTTTGCTTTACAGTGATTATATTTCTTGCAAATTGTTCAAATCTTGTTCCAAAAATAACGGACACAATGAATGATAAATGGACAAACGATCGACGAAACTATAGTGTAATTAAGCAAGCCGTATTTGTGAGCAACTAAATAGTTAACTCGAGTAAATAAAAAAAGTAACAAAAGAAGTATGTAAGCCGGTAAGCTCCAGCAGTGAAAATAAAAAAAAATATACGCGGCGTATACTCGCTAACGCGTTTGGTCGCTACCGACACGGACGTAAAAATGTTTATAAGACAGAGGAAATACTCGCGGAGTATGAAGTAAATCTTCAACGAGCGAACGAACTTTCCGAAACCGAATTACAAAGATGGTCAAGTTCCACTTGCCATATCAATGAATGAAGGAAACTTACTTAACCGCTTGTAGGACAGAATACTTATAAACGTATTCCAAATATCGCGAAGTTAACGTTCTTAACCGAATGCAAACGCTTCGACGAAATGAAAATATCAAAGGCGATATGTAAATACTCGGACAGACCGATGGCTTGAATTTGCTTTACACAAAAAAAAAAATTATCTAAACTAAACACGATAACAGAATTCGAAACACATAGTATCTAAACTGAGGACGCGATTTATTGAAATAAACTTTACTTTCAGACCCGAGTCTGGTAATTATTCTTCCATTCTCACTCTATCAAAAATTGAATTCACAAAAAAACTTATTGAATTTCCAACAAATGCAAGAAAAAAAAGGTCCTTAAAGATACTTAAATAACACATTCAATCACACACATATATATGGAGGAGGAGGCGTTAGGTCCTGCCTTCCACGTTGTTATGTAAGATCAACAAAAACTTCCCACGCGTACCACCGTCCGTGGTTGAACGCGAAGTATAGCGAATGGTTGCTAAACTTGTCAGGCAATAGGTAAATGACCCGCCTGTGGGCCTTGTTGGGACGGAATACTTCCTCGTCCTTCACTCCTTAGAACACAGATACGTATAACATAAATTACTTAAGGGTTACCTGGTATTCCAAATTAGGATAATCTTAAGGCTCTTTACATAAAATTTTATTTATCTGGGGCAATATGTCCATGCAGGTGAGAAATAGAATCTGCTTCTTGGTTCCAGCGGTGCCTCTCAATATAAACAGAGGTGAAGTGTGGTGGGGACCGGCATCCGTGTACAAGCACGCGCCAGACGTCCTGCTGTATGATGCTGCTATGATGCTGCTGCTGCTTATGCTGCTGCTGCTGCTGCTGATGCTCCTTTAATTGCTTCAATAATCATCAGCCTGTCGTGACTGGGTCTAGTCCTTGAATCCACTGAAGAACGAAATGTGTCTGGCCAGAAAAACTGTTCTGGAAACCAGCTAGTTGCCTCCTTGGTATTGTTCCTTGGCTAATAATGAATAGCCAGTGTGGTCGAGGGAACCGGTGGTGGGGTTCCTGTCGCCACGCAAAACCAAAATGGTGCGCCGAAAAGTAGGCGGCGTGTGTCTTAATAAGACGATACGCTCATGCATGTATTAAAAAAAAACGAGTATTTTCTTCCAGCAAAATAAAAAGACAAACCAGGATTTTTTTTGGTTGTGCGTATTTTACGCAGCCGCACATATATATATTACACTTCTATGGAAGCACAAGTATATTAGATAGCACGGGATGGTACTCCACGTGTCTGTCCTAGTAGCGTGCGTTGGGGACGTGGGATAATTATTTGTATTATCCCTAATTTCCTTCCATAATCAACAAAAATAAGATTCTCGGGCCGCCACGCCTGTCCAGGCTGATGGATGCGGGATGAAATCGCCCACGAAATCCTACAGCTGGTCGATCCTAATGAGAAAAATACCCTATTAGTAAATTGTTCTGTGGTTCGGCCACGAAATGAAATCACAAAAGCAATATGCTTACCTTTTTTGGTAAAATAACATCAATTCTTTTTAATTGAATCCTTTTGGGAAATGTATCCCAAGTATAATACGGGGTTAATCTTTTCTCGATAAAAGATATAAAAATGGCCGCGGCCCGAAATTGAAAATTAAACTCAATTTTTATTTTATTATGTGTTCTACTGGGGTGGTGTTCACCCTTCTGCGATCTTCTTCAAAATGAAGTTCAATTCACAGACTATTTCCTTCCCCAATTGGTCCGACTTCCTGATGAAACAGAAAAAACGCGCAGTTTTTACAGCTCGTTTCTCGCTCTATGTCATTATTTTCGCTTCTTTTTCTGCTCGTTAGGTGGCTTAATCCAAATATGTGCCATAGAGAATTAACCACTGTACCGACTTTGCTGGCACAGAGTCTTCACTCCTTGACAGGTATATTTGATGTTCATGAATAAACGGAATTTGACAACTTACTGTTTTAATCACACTGGGTGAATGTCACTTTTACGTTGGAAGTGTTTCTGACTTTTGGAACTCATTTTTCCTCTGTTTTGATTGACATCAGTAGTGTAAGAACAACAAACAAAAGATTGACCGATATAGTAGCGTAAGTATGGCAAGTAAGTGTCTTCGGATGGCAATGACACCTGTCAAAAACAAAACTATGATGCCTGCCAGATGATGATGACATGACGGATCAGGATTACGGTCAGACTCACGTCACATCGAGAACATATTTTGTCCGTGTTCTGCTACTGATTGGTTTGAAATTCTTATTTACTCATGACGTCACAAGTATTTCCCACAAGTGGTATTGTCACGAAGTATTGGATCGGAATTGCATTTGCAATTGACAGTATGTGTCAGAAAGTTCAAGTGTTATACTCCACATATTATAACAACGAAAAGTTATTCCATGTCACTCTATAGGTACTCTTCGTACAGAATTTAGCGGCAACATGAGAAATGTCATGATGACGCGTAGATGTAAATTTTAGAGTGGTTTCAGAATGAAGTTGGTCACGCTGAGTGGGAATCCGACTGTTATACGAAAATATGTCCCCCGAAAAGGGTTTACATGGTCTTTATTTGGATGTGCGGATGTCCTGAACAAAGAAAATAATCGTTTCAGTGTCGCTTCCAAAAACTTCGATAGAAATGGTGGACTGCCCATAACTAGGAAATCTATTTTGAATTGGAACAGAGTGAATACCACTCTGGAAAATGGATTCCACTTATGGATTCGTTTTCAGGTAGATGGTGCGCAGTGCGTTCAGCACAAAAAGAGTAATTAGTAAATTTGCTCGAATAGGTGGCACCACTGGCGTCCTCTGGTTGTGAGTACTGGCGAGTAAGTCACCCCTACAATTGCTAGTGCTATTTTGATCATGTCTCTAGGCATCTGCAGCATGTAAAGAACTATAGTTCTTTTCGATTGAGTGCTTTAGGTCCTTTGGGGGAGCCGTTAGCAATGCATGATATCTTTAGATATCTTTTCATGTCCGCAAAGAATTCTTTCATGCCTTCGAAAAAGATTCGATACACACTTACTGCAGAAGGGATGTTCTTTTCAAGAACCTTGTCATAGTTTTTCTTGTAGTCGAAGAACCGACTTAACATGTATTCTTGTGGGTTATTGTGGCTAGGGATATGAGTTTATTAATAATTTGGAGGCTAATTTAATTGTTAAAGGAAAGACAATTTCTCCTAATCGACCGATTGTTCAGGTACGCGACGGCGACATTACGCTACTGCAGACGTACGTCGGGTACAAAAACACCAACTACCGGTTAGCGCTTCATGTCTCGGCGCATACTATCACTTTCTGACGAATATACCAAAAAAATGACTACTACTCCTAAAACAAATTGGGTAGCACAATAAATCAAACAAAAGATAAGTTAATTTGTCGTCGAAATAAATTGGGCCGTGCTTGAGTGAACAACCAGCTTCTGCAGCTGACGTGCGTCGGGCAAAAAGCACCAACCACCGGTCAGAAGACCTGCTCATTCTGCTCTCACATTACCGGAATCTTAAACTTCACTACTAGGATAATATCAACACCTCAGCTACTGACGATCAAGCATATACTCCTGCTCAACCCGGACAGAGATCGAAGATAAACCTAAGCGACAAGAGGTAGAGGGAAAGTGGATAGACCTAATGCAACAGACTGACTCAGGAAAATATCACTAAACCACTGGACAAAATAGTGCCTACTCCACTGACCTCGATGGTATTCCTCTATCTAAGAATCTTCATCGCAAACAAACAACATCTTCAACAAAAAATATTATAAAAAAAAAATTCAAAAATTTTCGGAAATTCTCAACTTTCTACTATGTTTCTTTGAATCGACCTAACTCTGATCCATTCCAATCTTAACTTCTCAAGCTAATTCGGGCAGCCCCACGTTGGGCGCCATCTGTAACGTTAATTTAATAATTGGATATATATAATTATTTATTAACATCTATCACTCACAGGATTCCACCATCTCAAACGCACAAATGGGGCCCGCAGGACACACAAAACTTATGCCCTAAGCTAGACGCCATCCGTAACGTTAATAATAGAATCTATGAATGATCTATCATCATATAAACCCATATATATAAGCATCTGTAACGTATAACTCATATATATAAGTATATGAAAATTATATATCCTGAAATCGAAAGAAGAGATAGGTTGAGAATAATGCGTATACTTACACATCCCTATCCGTGCCCATCAATAGACTCAAGATCCTACCCCGAACCTCCTATGGACATTCGCAGTCCGAACCCGAGACCTATCGACAACACAAACCAGAGAGGAAGCAAGAAGAAACAAGTGCCCCGCTTATCCTTGATCCTCGCCAAGGAATTGCAACTCCATCGTCCTCCAACCATGCCGCAGTGCACGTAGTATTCCTAACACAAACATACTTACACTTCCGCACCTCGGCCCTTTGTTCCTCCTACTCCCCTCCCCGTCCTTCCAATTTCCTTTTCCATCCTCATCACAGAAGCGTAAACCATCCACCGGCATACCATAGGTGCTGACTACAAAACCCCGTAGAACAGCCTAGAGGGTATCCGGCAGCATGTTTACGCCTATCCGCCGCAAGAGCTAAGTGTTCCGCTTGCAGCTCACATGTGTGGTAGCCTTCACCTGAAAACCATGGACCCTACTTTAATCCCTTCGAAAGCATCTAGACCTATCGTGCCCTTATCAAACAAACCTTCAATAGACCTTCCAGAGATTCTACTCCGGTATGCACTTCTACGTCTAGCTACCCTCGCTTGATTCCGAGTGACTGGGATGGAAGCAACCCTATGCCGGCAACGCCCCCTTTCTCAACAACTACTTGGTAAGAATAGCTGTTGGGAACGGCGTGCGACAACGCAGGGTCGTGGCCGAGATCGACCGTCGCGGTGGCCGGCAGCACCCATGCCTTAGCTAGCTCAGCCAGGCCGTGGGCTCTTGCTTCGGGATCTATACAACCGGTGTTACCTCTTATTATCCTGCCGACCATTGAGTTCTGATGTTTGAACTCGAATACTAATGTTATATCGCTTAAGGGCTACCAGAATCGCCGAAGAAAAGACTATTCCGAAATTGATTGTAGAGAACGTTGAATCTCTATTGCACCTCTTAATGTAGAGCGAGAAAACATAGTAAGAAGGGAAAGAATTCTGTTTTGGATCATATGCTATCCCAAAGAACACGACACGTAAGTATTTAAAACAAAAGCTGACCATAGATTTTGGTGGCCGCCATGGCAAATCATAAACATCTACGCGGATAGCTGCCACGATGATATGCTATCCGTGGATGCAGAGGTGACTAACTCTGAGGGGAGGGAGGATCTAAGATGTAAGCCGAACCCCCTTGGTCTCTCAACCCACCCTATTCAACACCGAAAATCAACTCTCTCAGTGTTGACCTTGGTTGTCCGTGGACCTACGAGTCCCCAAAACTCGATTCTATTCTCGGGCAACCCCTTAATATGAAAAGCAAGCAACAACTGCCTGCTCACATACTACCACTATCTAATCTAAAACCTATCATCCAAAAAACCTAAATTTATCTCAAAAAAAGCAAAAAGAAAATCAACTTCAATAATTTCTTTTGTAAATCGTTATAAAAGTTCCAAAATTTTATTCATATAATGTTCTTAAAAACTAACAAATTCTGATTTAAAACTATAATTATATTCTTATCAAGTTATCTAAACTTCGTATAAAAACTTTATCTTTATTGTGATTATTCTTTAAAATCTTATCGCCTATTCAAAAAGATATATTAACTTTGAAATAGTCACCATATGAAATTACTGCAAAGTACGAATGCTCTATTAGACTATATGATTTGAATACTTAAAAACCTGACCTGAAATTATCAATAATAAATGGAAATCAAGAGATTTGAGAAATTATTTATTCAAAATTTCTTAAAAGTAAAAATATTTTTAGCTAATCTCAGTGGAAGCTGGTCGAAACGCGGAATCAAAACTGTTATACGGATGTCAAAACGAAAAGACATTACCTACCGCGGCGTTGCAAAAACGTTATCGCTAAAATCCTGTCAACGATAATGATTCAAAGAAGTATCCCCGTGGATACTAAAAAAAAAGTAATTATTTAACATGGACGAACGAATAAGACAAGTGAACTACTCCAAGAGGGAGTCAAGACTGAATGGGCTTTATAAAAAAAATCTTTTAAAGCAGTAAGAAAAGCATATATGTAAATCAATGTTCATGCACAATACCCTATACGTATGGATACAGTTCGCATCCAAGGGTATATTCGATTAAATCAATTAAGTAAAGGTAAAAACAATATAGTGTAAATAGTAAATAATATGATTAATGATAGTGACAATCTATCACATTTGTGAGCGTAGCTGATGAATTTCGACCTCCTTAGGTGGAACTGAAGTGCACTCCTGTTACCGCTAAGGAAAAAGAAAGTTAGTGTAAATATGTTTCTAATCTACATGTGCCTTTTTAATTACCAATGCTTAATGAATTAGTTATCAAAAGGATGTAATTGCTTAGCTGATAAAGCTACGGGCTTTATGTGATCTCAAAAAAAAACTTTTGCTTTACAGTGATTATATTTCTTGCAAATTGTTCAAATCTTGTTCCAAAAATAACGGACACAATGAATGATAAATGGACAAACGATCGACGAAACTATAGTGTAATTAAGCAAGCCGTATTTGTGAGCAACTAAATAGTTAACTGGAGTAAATAAAAAAAGTAACAAAAGAAGTATGTAAGCCGGTAAGCTCCAGCAGTGAAAATAAAAAAAAATATACGCGGCGTATACTCGCTAACGCGTTTGGTCGCTACCGACACGGACGTAAAAATGTCTATAAGACAGAGGAAATACTCGCGGAGTATGAAGTAAATCTTCAACGAGCGAACGAACTTTCCGAAACCGAATTACAAAGATGGTCAAGTTCCACTTGCCATATCAATGAATGAAGGAAACTTACTTAACCACTTGTAGGACAGAATACTTATAAACGTATTCCAAACATCGCGAAGTTAACGTTCTTAACCGAATGCAAACGCTTCGACGAAATGAAAATATCAAAGGCGATATGTAAATACTCGGACAGACCGATGGCTTGAATTTGCTTTACACAAAAAAAAAATTATCTAAACTAAACACGATAACCGAATTCGAAACACATAGTATCTAAATTGAGGACGCGATTTATTGAAATAAACTTTACCTTCAGACCCGAGTCTGGTAATTATTCTTCCATTCTCTCTCTATCAAAAATTTAATTCACAAAAAAACTTATTGAATTTCCAACAAATGCAAGAAAAAAAAGGTCCTTAAAGATACTTAAATAACACATTCAATCACACACATATATATGGAGGAGGAGGCGTTAGGTCCTGCCTTCCACGTTGTTATGTAAGATCAACAAAAACTTCCCACGCGTACCACCGTCCGTGGTTGAACGCGAAGTATAGCGAATGGTTGCTAAACTTGTCAGGCAATAGGTAAATGACCCGCCTGTGGGCCTTGTTGGGACGGAATACTTCCTCGTCCTTCACTCTTTAGAACACAGATACGTATAACATAAATTACTTAAGGGTTACCTGGTATTCCAAATTAGGATAATCTTAAGGCTCTTTACATAAAATTTTATTTATCTGGGGCAATATGTCCATGCAGGTGAGAAATAGAATCTGCTTCTTGGTTCCAGCGGTGCCTCTCAATATAAACAGAGGTGAAGTGTGGTGGGGACCGGCATCCGTGTAAAAGCACGCGCCAGACGTCCTGCTGTATGATGCTGCTATGATGCTGCTGCTGCTTATGCTGCTGCTGCTGCTGCTGATGCTCCTTTAATTGCTTCAATAATCATCAGCCTGTCGTGACTGGGTCTAGTCCTTGAATCCACTGAAGAACGAAATGTGTCTGGCCAGAAAAACTGTTCTGGAAACCAGCTAGTTACCTCCTTGGTATTGTTCCTTGGCTAATAATGAATAGCCAGTGTGGTCGAGGGAACCGGTGGTGGGGTTCCTGTCGCCACGCAAAACCAAAATGGTGCGCCGAAAAGTAGGCGGCGTGTGTCTTAATAAGACGATACGCTCATGCATGTATTAAAAAAAAACGAGTATTTTCTTCCAGGAAAATAAAAAGATAAACCAGGATTTTTTTTGGTTGTGCGTATTTTACGCAGCCGCACATATATATATTACACTTCTATGGAAGCACAAGTATATTAGATAGCACGGGATGGTACTCCACGTGTCTGTCCTAGTAGCGTGCGTTGGGGACGTGGGATAATTATTTGTATTATCCCTAATTTCCTTCCATAATCAACAAAAATAAGATTCTCGGGCCGCCACGCCTGTCCAGGCTGATGGATGCGGGATAAAATCGCCCACGAAATCCTACAGCTGGTCGATCCTAATGAGGAAAATACCCTATTAGTAAATTGTTCTGTGGTTCGGCCACGAAATGAAATCACAAAAGCAATATGCTTACCTTTTTTGGTAAAATAACATCAATTCTTTTTAATTGAATCCTTTTGGGAAATGTATCCCAAGTATAATACGGGGTTAATCTTTTCTCGATAAAAGATATAAAAATGGCCGCGGCCCGAAATTGAAAATTAAACTCAATTTTTATTTTATTATGTGTTCTACTGGGGTGGTGTTCACCCTTCTGCGATCTTCTTCAAAATGAAGTTCAATTCACAGACTATTTCCTTCCCCAATTGGTCCAACTTCCTGATGAAACAGAAAAAACGCGCAGTTTTTACAGCTCGTTTCTCGCTCTATGTCATTATTTTCGCTTCTTTTTCTGCTCGTTAGGTGGCTGAATCCAAATATGTGCCATAGAGAAGTAACCACTGTACCGACTTTGCTGGCACAGAGTCTTCACTCCTTGACAGGTATATTTGATGTTCATGAATAAACGGAATTTGACAACTTACTGTTTTAATCACACTGGGTGAATGTCACTTTTACGTTGGAAGTGTTTCTGACTTTTGGAACTCATTTTTCCTCTGTTTTGATTGACATCAGTAGTGTAAGAACAACAAACAAAAGATTGACCGATATAGTAGCGTAAGTATGGCAAGTAAGTGTCTTCGGATGGCAATGACACCTGTCAAAAACGAAACTATGATGCCTGCCAGATGATGATGACATAACGGATCAGGATTACGGTCAGACTCACGTCACATCGAGAACATATTTTGTCCGTGTTCTGCTACTGATTGGTTTGAAATTCTTATTTACTCATGACGTCACAAGTATTTCCCACAAGTGGTATTGTCACGAAGTATTGGATCGGAACTGCATTTGCAATTGACAGTATGTGTCAGAAAGTTCAAGTGTTATACTCCGCATATTATAACAACGAAAAGTTTTTCCATGTCACTCTATACGTACTCTTCGTACAGAATTTTGCGGCAACATGAGAAATGTCATGATGACGCGTAGATGTAAATTTTAGAGTGGTTTCAGAATGAAGTTGGTCACGCTGAGTGGGAATCCAACTGTTATACGAAAATATGTCCCCCGAAAAGGGTTTACATGGTCTTTATTTGGATGTGCAGATGTCCTGAACAAAGAAAATAATCGTTTCAGTGTCGCTTCCAAAAACTTCTATAGGAATGGTGGACTGCCCATAACTAGGAAATCTATTTTGAATTGGAACAGAGTGAATACCACTCTGGAAAATGGATTCCACTTATGGATTCGTTTTCAGGTAGATGGTGCGCAGTGCGTTCAGCACAAAAAGAGTAATTAGTAAATTTGCTCGAATAGGTGGCACCACTGGCGTCCTCTGGTTGTGAGTACTGGCGAGTAAGTCACCCCTACAATTGCTAGTGCTATTTTGATCATGTCTCTAGGCATCTGCAGCATGTAAAGAACTATAGTTCTTTTCGATTGAGTGCTTTAGGTCCTTTGGGGGAGCCGTTAGCAATGCATGATATCTTTAGATATCTTTTCATGTCCGCAAAGAATTCTTTCATGCCTTCGAAAAAGATTCGATACACACTTACTGCAGAAGGGATGTTCTTCTCAAGAACCTTGTCATAGTTTTTCATGTAGTCGAAGAACCGACTTAACATGTATTCTTGTGGGTTATTGTGGCTAGGGATATGAGTTTATTAATAATTTGGAGGCTAAAAATGATTATTTAAAAACAAAACTTACCTAGAACAATATCGAATGAGTTGAAATGAAGAATTTATCGGGTTCAGCCGAGAGTCTGAAGTGCACGATAAAATCTGTTCCGGCCAAAGTCCATACACGACCGCATTCACATTTTCAAGTACAAAAATACTTTTGAGTTATTTTCCGGTGAAACTTATTTCCTTTTGTTTTTGTTTGAACTTACATTGAACACTATTGTTCCGCGGAACTTGGATTTTTGTCACTTTCATTAGTGCATCTAAAATTCTGGAAGCGGACATTTTTTCTACAAACTTTCCAACTTTTTATAACTTAAAGGAACAGCAGAATTGAAATGAAACAAAAATTACAATGTAATGATTTGCTTTCCTTTTAGAACACCGACTTTTTTTTAAATAAAAAAAGAATTATTTATAATAATAATAGATGTGTAGGTTTATTTTATAATAATTCAATTTTTTGCCTGGCGCATTGGTTTTTTTTTGTTTTTTTTTTTTTGACATTTGATTTCGAAGAATGAGTTTGGGATAGTTTGGAAATAGCTTTTGGGTGCGTTCCGGAATAAGGAATCCGCCATTTTTCAAATATTCGAATTAGAGTTAATAGTGTTCGATGAATAGCACTTTTCGAACTTGAGTTAAGAGGCTCTTAAAGTTACGAGCGGTTTGATATCGTTCGATAAATATGGCCCTTAGTGTGGTTATTGTTGCACTTGCCCTTACCCACTCATCCAATGCTGAGATTCAAACCTTCGCTAGCGAACACTGTAACGATGAGAAAATTATTATTATTATTTTTTATTACCTTTATTTAGAATTTACACCATGGAGGGAATTTACTGACACACTACTCTCCATCTTCTCCAACGCTTAAACAGGATCCGTGAGACAACTGATAGTTACCCTGACCCCACGCCATCTGTAACGTCCATGTTAATGAGAAGGTGCAAACGGAAAACAGCATGGAATTCGAATCACCCACAGTCACTCAGTCTCTTCACCCAAACACCCTATGGATATCCAAGATCTAAGCCCGATGCCTGATAACAACCCGAACCCAAGAGGGAATAGAAAGAGATAGGCAACTCATATACCTTGGCTCTTATACCAAGGAACAGCAACCCTGTCATCCATTGCTCGTTCATCGATGTATCCAATGCCCCTATATTTGTGACATACTTACACCTCAAAGTGGTAGCCTCCCGCTCTCTGTACTCCTCTCCCAGTTCCCAAAAAATTCCCAAAAGAAGAATAATAACCTTCATCCATCCCTATCACAGAAACGAGAACTATCCATCAGCCTACCATAGGTACTGACTACTAAACACCGTAGAACAGCCTAGAGGGTACCTGATGACATATTCCCGTCTATCCGCCGCGAGTATTAGGTGTTCCGCTCGCAGTCATGTTACTCAATAGCCTACACCTGTAAACCAAAACCTTACTCATATCCCATTGATGAACCTAAACTTGCAAGACTACCTTTATTATCATGTCATCATCTTTCCCAGAGGTTTAGCTCCAGATAGTGTCTGCGACTTTAGATATCATCAGTTCGATTTGACGTGAATTGGGATGGAAGCAACCTTATGTCGGCAACGCCCCCTTCCTCGCCGACTACTCGTTAAAAGTAAACGGTAAGGACGGCATGCGACAACGTAAGGCTGTGGCCGAGATCGACCGTCGCGTTGGCCGGCAGCACCCATGCCACAACTAGCTCAGTCAGACCATGGGCACTTCCTCCGGGATCTACCTGACCGGTGTTACCTCTTATTATCCTGCCGACCGTTGAACCCTGGTGGTCGAGTTCGAATAAGTATGTTAAAATGCTTGTTGGCCCTCATAACTTTTGAAAAACTCGATCATGACGAACTGACCCAGAAGAAAGTCGAACCCAAAGCTGCACCTCTTAACGCAATGTGAGTAACCCTAATCTGGAAGTAAGAAGCCCTGTTTGTTCTAATGTCCTAGCCCATACAAACCCTGCACGTAAGTATTCTGTCTAATGCGTACCTTAGATAATCGAGGCAGCTACGGCTCGTTATTACTATCGACGTGTCCAACTGCCGTAATAATGTGCTGGGCACGGATGTCGAGGTGTCTCACGTTGTAGGGAGGGAGGAATCGAAGATGTTAATTGACCCACCTGGCCTCTCAACCCACCCAATTCGATGTGAAAACCAACTCTCTCATCATCGACCGTGGTTGTCCGCGGACCAAAGAGTCCCTACGACTCAAGAAGATCATGGACAACCCCTTGATATGAAAAGGCAAGCAGTTAAATTGCTTGCTTACTTCATCATCTCGTTCATAATCTAATATCTATACGATACTCTAAACATCTAAACTTCAATCTTCAAAAAAAAAGGAAAAACTGCACACACACATCACAATATCCCACCAAGGAAACGAGAGGGGTACCACCCTCCCCTGGAATAAACTTACTTCATGTTGACAAACATGTTTGCATCATATCAAGAGAAAAAAAAATAATCTAAAAAAGACGGAATTCAAAACTTTCTTATCGAAATAACAACAGCTAGAAATTCGTAAAAAAAACGTTATAAAACGTAAATATCTTTTATTAAAAATGAATTTTAAAGTGCTTAAAGTTACTTAATTCTACCTTATCTAGTATGAAAAGGAAAGTTATAATTAATAGAAAATATCAATTTTAGATTCTAATGGTCTATATTCGATCTCCTTGGATCTTTACAAGTTCTTTTCAAATATCAAAACTCTAATACAAAAGGGGTGATCACGAATCGATTTGTCATCGATGCTTTCACAAGAAAAAGTCCCAGACTTTGAAATTAATTTAAGTAATTTATTAGTTGGGGTTCTTCTTTCTTATAACCCTATCAATAATTCACAAAAATTTATTGATACCCTTGTTCAAAAAAAAAATTCAAATAAAATTGCCTATACTGAATACAAAGATTCAAGATATAGGGCTATCATATACATTAAACACATAAAAAGAAGGAAAAGTCAATATATGAAGTGAGATGTAAAATAACGAAGTCGAACCATTAACCATTAATTAATTAATTAATTAATCTGGAATATGCTCGCGATATTAAAAAAAAAAACTATCTCGGAAGAAACTAGATGATTTTTCAAAAGTATCTAAGTATCCCGATTATTCCCACGCGACTACAAACTTTACGATCAAAACGCGTATCAATTAAAGTTTAAAGCGTTCCTCACGACAACAAATAGAGACGACACAAACAACGTACCAACAAATATACAACCATATATGTGGGATCTCAAATTGATATCCCGCATATAATCGATCAGCAATTATTTTTAAAGCAATATAGTGTATACAAATGTAAATCAATTCAATGTAATAAGGTTAATACAGCGCTGCCAATGGGGCAGCGGGGATAATATATTTTGTATGCGTAACCTCTGAAGTGCACAACGGAGTTGGCTGAAACAAAATTTTTATTTACGTTAATCTTCTAGTTAAACGACACTAACTGGTTCGCTGTTGCTGTCAATGATCTAATAAGTAATTTAAGGTTGTTCCGACTTGGACTGTTCAAGCCGTTCGTGCTTCGGTACTTAAAAAAAAAAGGTAAGTATTGCTTATTGGGCACGAAAAGGTAAGAAGACGGTTTCTAAGTTAAGTTTAATTACACGCACGATAAAATACTAAGACTGTATATAATCAACGCAGTAGTTATAAAAACTGATAACCTGATAAATGTAATTATAGGCGGATACCAAGCGCGACTGTGTAAATTGGGGGTGGTGGGAAGGATATTCAAATTAACGTAACTTCACACACCAAAAATAATATAAAAATTCCATACGCGGCGTTGAACGTTGGCGTTGATGGTCGCTACTGACACGATTCATAAAGGTAAAAGATGCTATCACAATGATCGAAACGATACTGTCTTTAAGACTGAAAAGATAAAAGGATCAAAGAACTATACACACGTTTCATTAGCATACACAATGAGGTTCGTATGTAACGATTAGTTGCTGTGATTTAAGTAGCATAAACCCACGAAAAGTAAAAGGAATTACGAGCATTGGCTCTAAGTAAATGTTCACGATATTCAAAAAGACAAAAGGCACGACCGAAATCCCGTGATTAACGAAACAAACTATGTCGCGATCTCAATGTCCTGAGGACGAGGATATCGTTATTTATCTTCACATATGCACTTCTTAGAATACAGTGACAATGAGGTATCTAAATGCACATAAACCTATTCAACTGCCATTTATGTGGCCAATACTTTGTTATTCTTAATCTTCTAATGTGTCAACGGCCTTGACTCTGATAAAGCATCGCTTCCCAATAGATCAGCGAAATCAAGCATCATTGCGCGTGGTTAGTAGTAAGATGGGGGACCGTCAAACTAATAACTGCGAGCTGTTGGCATTCGTTTGTGTGTTCTTCTATCTTCTGTTCTGTCTGTCTCTCTCTGTCGTATTACTGTGTGTTGTCTTGAGCCGAAGGCCTAAGTTGCCAGTGCTTGTAAGTGTGTCTACTCCGTTCGATTCATCGACGGAGTTGTTGTAATAATAATAATAATAATCTTCTAATGTAAACACATGCACTTTACTTATAATAGAAAGATGGTTAACTGGTTATATTATATTTGGGTTATAATACATATAATTTACACAATATTCTGGAACTGAGGAAGTGATGGTGATGGCAATATGCTGCTGCTGATGTGGGACCGGCATCTGTGCGGTTGGCACTCGCCAGGCATCCGGGTGTATACTGTCCCGCGTTGAATAATGCGACACAGTGAAAATCCCACGACGTATAATGTCTTGATGCTGTAGGTAAATGTCCCTTCGTTGCGCCGATAGGGCGGTAAAGCTGATTGCTGTAAGCTGCCGTCAATAGGGCGTTATCAACTCCAGCAGAGATGCCATGTCTCCTTGGAATAATTTCCAAGAAAGTGAAGTTCTTCGAGAGACGTCTCGTGGTGTGCCAAAATTATGGGCACGAGTAATGCAGACTGTAGATTTTAGTCAATTATGACGTTGATAGTTGCCGCAGGAGGCAAGTATCTCCGTCTCGCTGGTGCTGCGCCGAGAGGGCGTCTTATGTCGTGGACGTTGCTGTTTCCTCTGATGAAACACTGATGCTGCGCCAAGAGGGCGACTTATGTTGGAGGATGAATAAAATTTTTCCTCCCGAAGTGAAAAACGTGCGCCGAGAGGGCGACTTATATCGTGAATAATAGCGGTGACTCCTTCACGGACAAAAAGATAATACGTACTGCGCCGGGAGGGCGACTTATATCAAGGATAATAAAGATGATTCCTTCACGACCAAAAAAAAAGGTGGTGCGGCTGATATGTATGATGCGTGGACACGTCTGCTGGCGAGCCGTTTACAGGATCAACGCCACGGTGACGCAAGTATGATATCAGCCCGCACGGATTAATCAATAGGTCTAATAACCTTGGAGTAGCGAGGGGCTAGCATCTGGATGCCCCCTTCTTCGGCAACAGAATGTTGCTTTCGAGCAAACTTTTGGTTCCGGATCACACAAAAAACACAATTCACTTGAATCTTCGTATATTGATTTAGGTGGTCTGGACACAACTGAATAATGTTGAATATAATGGACCGAAGTGGCCATAGAACTATCGTCTTAATGCAGCGACTCCATCCGTAGATGTCAAAGGAAATTCCTTCAATCCGTGTCTTCTTCAGCTCTCGGTCGTGTAAATTCCGTTCCTAAATCCCTGGTGTCGATTAATCCTATATTGAGTGGAACAATTTCATGGTTAATCAACCGACAGCCACATGATTTGTAGTCAATCACATTCCGAAACGAAGAAATTAAATTTCCTCTGCTCGGATATGCGATTGGACGAGAAGAAATTAACTTACCTGGATTAAATAATGTTAATTAAAGGTTTGGTTGGGGATGAATAATCAATTGCACCAGCAATTAGATTATTCTCCCATCGGATGATGAAATAATGGCGAACACTTAGTAAAAAAAAAGATTTACTTAAGCGTTCGGCTACGGACTTGTACTTCGGGCGGTGGTCTTCTTCAAAATGGGGTCTCTGTCTGGCTTCCTGGAAAATATTTCTATTTTTCCAATCAGCCAACGCCCTGCCTTGCAATGAAATTTCTACTATTCTACAACTCTGTGTGTTAGTGACGTCAGAGATGGTTTGCGATTGTGGGTTTACAAGGCCTGTTTACACTTGGCGGATTTCGGTGTTCTGCATAATGATGTGAGGTAAACTTGACCAAAAGATATTATTATGTATAGTATTCTAAATTTTGAATACGTTCTCATAGGGAATCGTGTCATAACGATATATTGGTTCGCAATATACGAATTTCTGAGTAATCATGATAAGTGACACCAATGGTGATTGTTCTGACTGGGTATTGAATAATTTGACAAGTTTGACAGGGGAAATGTCATAGTTTCCATTCTGTGAATATGCTCACCTTGGATGAACAAATTATTTTGACCAGGCGGTGCCGATTTGTTTATGGTAGATGACAGTATCAACAGATTATTACAATAACGGCATGATCACTTGTCATTTATTCATGATCTGCACTCGGCAGTATCAAACGCCAAACTGATTTTGCCTATTGTCAAGTGACCATTTATAAAAAGAAAAGGACTTCAGTAGTGATGTCTGTTGGGCAGTAGATATCAGGACAGAGGACGAAATTTGTGTCACTGATGACGTCATCAGTACTCACGTTATTCTTCGTTCCCGTCTTGCACACTAGCTGTCAAAGTGAAATCTACTGGAGGACTCTGAGATTACTCCTTAAGTATTTGACAGATAATTGCTCATGTCAATTAGGAATGTAATATCCGATTATGTCAGTCAGAAAGATCTTGTGTTTCAGCTAAAAATGGACTTGGCAAATCGACATTTGTCTGTCACTCCGAAATTTTTGTTGATTATGCATTTTCGTTGGTGTAAACCTCTCATTCTGCAGGCTACAGTGTAAACCGCATCATACGCAGTTTTGCGTGTAAGCCAAGCAAAACAAAATCCATGGCGACAACTTCTAGTCGCCTATGGCTCAAAAATTATTCTTCCATTGGAATGGCAGACTGCGCATGTCTCAGAAATTCTCTTTTCAAAATGGAGACCGAATGGGTTCCGAGAGAAGTGGAATGCGTTCGTCGGGGTGGATTCTAAATGTGGATTCATTTTTAATGGCGGGCCATTTTTAGTGCGTTCAGCACAAAGTGAGTTGTCAATCGGTTTCCCCGATAGATGGCACCGGTTACAAACATTAATTGTAATTGGAGGGCAAGAAAGTTTTCCCTACAAAACTTGGAATTTCGACTAAGTCCACTTAGTCTAACTTCCAAGAAAAAGGATAACTTCTTGCAATTGAATCTTCACACGTAGAATCTTCTTACTCTTCGTGTCGATATGACACTGCGACTCTTTATCGTCTAGTCGGTCGAAGACAAAAATAAAATAAAACTGGCATTTATGACGTTAAGTCATTGTGTAGATATTCTGCTAAATATCAGAAAACATCAAAACAAAAAAAAAAAAAAAACATATAGTTAAGTCAGGGAAATGATTTGAACCAAGTGTCTCATGCACAGCTGAGCGCCGGGCATCAGTTCTAGTTTGTAAATCTGGGTTATGTACTTTATAGTAATACAATGTACACATATGTCACGTCTGGTAAAAAAACAAAAAAAATAAAAAAAATAAGTCTATTTAAGTTTATTTCTGGAAAAGAGATGTGAAGGAGGGTTCTCAAATCAGGTGTTATAATAGTTATTGAGTTATTAATTTACCTCTTCAGATCTTTGGTATGGCAGGTGGATTTGTGACCTCGCCTATCCTCTACTTCGTAAAGGTTGTTACCGATTATTTTGTTCACACGAACTTTGACAAATTTCGGGCACAACTTTGCACTCAGGTGCTTGGTTGCGTCACTCAGAATCTGATTTCTTTTATAGATCTCATCCCCTATCTTGAACATCACTTTCCTACTGCGAAGGTTGTAAGTCTTCTCGTAGGCATCGTGAGTTTTGATTAACGCTTGCTTCAAATATGAATGGATGATGTTCATCCTAGCGACCTTGGGCAACCAATCTATCTCCGAACAGTTCAGTCCACCCAACTCTCTCAAAAGACGATAATCTGCCCCATGTTCTATCATACGCTGACCAAACAAGGCTTCGTATGGGGACATGGAAAGAGTTGAATGCACTGTCGTGCGTAGAGCACTACTGATCGAAGACAGATATGCATCCCAATCCGTATGTCGAGGATTGACATACGACCTGATGGCCGCGAGGATTGAACGGTTCACGCGTTCACTTGCGTTCGACTGGGGAGCATACACTGCTGTACGGTAGTGTCTGATCCCAAAAATATCAAACAACTTCTGAAATTCTTCACCAATGAATTGCGTGCCGTTGTCAGAGAGAAGACTCTCCGGCACTCCATAAACCAAAAATATATCTTCTTTTAGGAATTTTATCACGCTTGCGGCTATTGCCTTGCGTAATGGTTTAATAAAGACGAACTTTGTCAGCTGATCCAACACTATGGCGATGTAAGCGTTACCAGATTTCGACCTGGGATACGGACCGATAAAGTGGACATATAAGTGTTGAAACGGTCTATCCACTTAAAAACTGTCTCCCATCTCTGCTCGTAACGTCATGTTGGCTGCTTTACTGGTCTTACATGTCTCACACCTGTCTACGTAAAGTTTAACCTGTGTGTACATACCGGGCCAGTAAAATCTATCTCTCAACCGATATATAGTCTTTACCACTCCACCATGCGAAGCACGCGGCGGATTATGGGCCAATGCCATTAGAGATTCAGTCATCTCTGATGGGACCCACAACTTCCAAGTTAGATCATCCGCCAAGGGATTACCAACCGCATGTTTAGTGCGTTTGTAAACATATCCTTCCGACACTTTGAGATCAGGTAGACGTTCCTGTTCCTTCCTGATATGACTGATGATATCAAGATAGCCTTCGGACTTAAAGGACGGATCCTCAAGATCGATGTGGAGTACCTCCGAGGCACCGATCTGTGGAAGACATGAAAGGAAAGCTGACACTGTCAACTCATCGTCTTCATAAGCTCTGGATAGAGCGTCTGGCACGACATTTAATGTTCCCTTCCGATGCTCCACCACAAAATCGAAACCTTGGAGTCGCATACTCCACCTCGCTTATCTTCCGGTTGGATCCTTCATAGTCATCAGCCATTTCTGGCTGGAATGATCTGTAATCACGCGAAAATGGTATCCCTCAACGTACGATCTGAACTTCTGGATACCCTCAAAAGCTGCTAAGCACTCGCGCTCTGTCACCGAATAGTTTCTCTGTGCAGCATTCAGTTTCCGGGAGAAGTAGTATATAGCCTGCTCCGCTCCGGATTCGTCCCGCTGACAGAGTACACATCCGATGCCAGTCGCGGATGCGTCGCAGAGAATGATGAATTCTTTAGAGAAGTCTGGATTGACCAATACAGGCGCTGAAGTCAAAGCCTGTTTGATTTGCAGGAATGCTTCAATAGCTTCTGGACCGAGCTTGAAGACTTTTCCCTTTTTCAGTGTCTCGGTCAAGGGTGCGGCTAGGGTGCTGAAATCCTTAACAAATCGCCGATACCAACCTGCCATACCGAGAAATCGGCGGACTTGGCGAGTTGTGGTTGGTAACGGGAAGTTAGTGATTGATGTAATCTTGTCAGGATCAGCTTTCAGACAACCCTGACCGACCTTATAACCGAGATAATGAAGCTCATCAAAACAAAACTTCAACTTCTCGACGTTAATCGTCAGTCCTGCATTCGTCAAACACTTTCCGACTATCTCCAGAGTCTGTACGTGTTCGTCGAAATCTTTAGACACAACCAAGAGATCATCCAAGTACACGAATACTTGATCTCGCAATCCTGATGGGATAACGCGACTCATCAGGTAGCTCAAACTTTGTGCTGCATTACAAAGACCGAAGGGCATGACCTTAAATTGGTACAGTGGTCGGCCAGGTACCGTAAAAGCGGTCTTTTCCCACGAACTTTGCTCCAGCGGTATCTGCCAAAACGCATCCTTCAGATCCACGCTAGAAATGTAACGTGTCTCTGTCAGACGAGCCAGCAGCCCCTCAATATGCGCAATAGGACGAGCATCTTTCTTGGTTACTGAGTTCACCTTCCGAAAGTCCAGACACAATCGGTTCTTACCAGGTTTGCGTACAAGCACCACTGGGGAACTCCATGCGCTGGAACTTTCCTCGATGACTCCTAACGAAAGCATGCGGTCCAACTCCGCATACATAAGGGTTTGTATCGCCGGAGATACGGGATAGTACCTCTGCTTTATAGGTACGGCATCGCCTGTATCTATGTAATGTTGCACTAGATTTGTCTTCCCGAGTCCATGGACTGCGAAAGAAGGAAATCTACGAACAACAACTTCTAGTCGTTTAGAGTCTTCTCTATTTAACTTTATCTGGTTTGTGGACCTAACATCAGGCTCACTGGTCGCTATTCCTGAAAGACCCGCAATTACATTCGGTGCGATTTTGAATTTTTGCCAAAAGTCAACGCCTACATATAGACGTTGGCTTAAAGATGGCACGATATACAAGTCTATACCCTTAGTCACATTTTTATATGTAATCGATGTAGTGATCACTCCCACTATGGATTGCTTCTGTCCATCGGCCGTGGACACGGTAGTCTCTACCTTCCTTACCGTAACATTTTTGTCTTTTAGAGAGGGCAATATATTGGTGCCTAAGCAACTGATGCTGGCCCCTGAATCGAGAAGACCTAGGAAGTTGTCACCAAATAATCCGACCGTCACATAAGGACGCGGGTCATTTGATTCTCGACCTATTGTAGCTGACGCAATGTTACGGTAAGTAGTCCGCTTCCGATGGAAGCGTTCCCTTACTCGACGTATCCGTTTGGATAAAACAGGGAAGGTGACTATTCTCCTTCGCACTTCATTATAATTACGCAACCTTTCATGAAATGGTTTACGATATAAAGGTTCTGTAATGCGCCACCTTAAGTAAGTAATGTTTTCATTGAAATTCAAATTAGTATCTGGTTTGGTTTCTATATTTATAATAGGGATTGTTCTACAATCATTTGTATCTTTGTTCGGTAATTCATTAGGTTTTAAAATCTTAACTTTAGGAAGTTCAAGAGGCTCTTTGGGCTTGGACACTTGACTTCCGGGATTATCTAATCGGAGCGAACCCCCCCGGTTATTGGGTTGTTCCTCCTCTCGTTTCCCGCTATACATTTAGGACAGGACGGAATGGCGTCGAAAAAGTCGTTGAATGACTCGCCTTTCATCATCTTACGATCGGACAGTTTTCTGAAGAGCTCGGTATCGCTTTCTAGACTGCGGTATTGTTCTACCAAAGCAGTCTTCAACTCGTCCCATGTCGTATGTTGGTTGCCTTTTAAATATACCCAGTACCAGGATTCCACTGATCCTGATACGAAATGGTAGAAATTTGCGGTAATCTCGTACCACGACACACCGTAGCTATTTCGAATACACCCTAGACGGAACAAGAAATTGTCCACAGACATGTTCTTTCCATCGAACTTCAATCCCCACTTGTGGAATGGATGGACACGGTTCGAAGAAGTGGCATTCGAGGGCGGTGGTCTGGGTGGCGAGACAGATGACTCGTCGTTGAAATTCAAAGCGTTTACCCGCTCCAAGAATTCATCTAGATTAGAACCTAGAGGCATTTGTGCTGGATTGACCTCAGACAAAGGTGGCACTCTAGCGTGTTCGTAGTGTGGCGTATAGCGATCTGCTAAATCGATATTATCTATAAGCCTATGCTCGGACTACACATTATTGGCGGTATACGGACCATTGGCTATGTAAGTATTTGTGACACGTGGAGTGTCTATATCGGCTAAATTGACTTGTCGCGTAGCCCTTTGAGTTGACGTGACGCCAAGGGGATCAACTGATCTAGGAGGGACAGATGACTTAGGAGGGGCGATAGGTTTGGAAGGAGCAGCAGGCTGGGTTGCCTTCACAGTTCGCTTTTGGAGTAGCTGGGTTACTTGGTCAAGTAAGCGCATGCGACTTTTCTCTAACGCTTCCGCCATAAATTTCCTGTCGTCGACCCTGTGTAGGTCAATAGTAGCGGAAACTACTCTTTGTATGTACGCTGAGTGGTCAGCAGCATCCTTGCGTAGCTGTTCTTCAGCTCTCCTCACTTCTTCCTCGTCTACATCTATACTCCTGTTACCAACATCATCCCCAGGTAGACTTCCAGCTTGGCTGACATCATCTTCGGAGATGTTCTCTGCGGCATCGTCTTGGGTACGACCTGGTTTGGGTTTCGGAGCTGTTGAAGCCATGACTTCGTAATCTTTATATTTAGTCAGGTAAGTGCTTCTAATGGCTCTTCTACGGCTTCGGTCAGTCATTCAACCGTGAAGGTAAACGGACGGAATAAACTTTGGGTAAGTAAATCAAAAAAAAAGGTTCTGTAGGCCGTGAGAAATTCCTCGAACGGTTCCTACCAAGAAATATAACAATAAAAATAAAAAGGTAAGTCTGAGTACGGAAATAGGCAAATATCTCGTGAGTAATTCCTCAAACGAGTAATCGTCTATTCAAGAAAGAGGTAAATCCGGTGGGTATAAGAATCTAAAGTAGTTCGTGAGAAATCCTCAAACGGATACTACTTCAGGTAAGTAAGGTTGATTTGATAAAATCAACAAGGGAAAATTCAAAAATATTAAAAATATTCCGTGAGCAGAAACCTCCAACGGATATTTGTTCAATTCAAAAAAAAGGTAAAAATGGCTTATTAAATAATGAGTGCTTAGTAATAAAGGTGAGTAAATATATCTAGACTAAACGTCTTTCAGAAAAAATAATTCAAAAATGTTTTCAGTAATCTTATAATCAAGTTAATACTTATATATAATCTTAAACGGGTAATATAATATATGTTTAATTGTAACTGAAGTATTCAATATCAGAAATTAGTAATTAAATCGTGTTCAATACTTAACTAAATGCTATGATATCTATAAGTCTACTATATTCTATATTGGTGGGCTCTATCCCAAGATTTCACAAAACTAAAAAAAACTATAAACTGTATATTGGTGGGCTCTATCCCAAAGATATAATCTGTAAATAATTGCGGGCACTTTCCCAAACTTACACGTCCAATCAAGAGGTTTACGTCTCAACTTGATTGACGGAAAACTCAAAAAAAAATTCTCAAAAATATCTAAATGGTGGGCACTATCCCAAAACTACACATCAATTGAGAAGTTTGCGTCTCAGCTCAATTGACGGAACTCGAAATACGGAAATCTATACTAAACTGAATTATACTATGTCTCAAAAAAAAAATTATAATCTGTAATTATATATAACTGGTTTCTCATAAAGGATTCGGGAGGTGGTAACCCTCCTTTCCTTGGATCATTGTGTGTGTGGTTGCGGGTGTATTTTCTATACGACCGACTCAAAAAAAATAAAAACAAAGGTTAAATAGTCAAGAAAATCTTAGTGTGTGTGGTCTTGTTACTTTACGGCATTCTGGATGTAAAAGAAAAGGCAATTCTTACAATCAAAAGAGTTGATCAGATATGCAACGGAGACTTTGCGCTACTGCAGACGTACATCGGGTATAAAGACACCAATTACCGGTTAACGCTTCAAGTCCCATTGAATATCATCACATCCTGATGAATCTCAAAACTGAATGAAACTTTCTAAAACAACTATATGGCTAGAACAACAGCTAAAGGAAATAAATTGACTTGTAGTTGAATCAAATGGGTCGTGCTCGAGTGAATGACCAGCTTCTGCAGCTGACGTGCGTCGGGCAATAAGCACTAACCACCGGTCAGAAGACCTGCTCATACTGCTCTTGCACTTCCGGTTCTCAGACTTCACTATCAGGACTTTGTCGACACCTCAGCAACTGACGATCAAGCAACTACTCCTGCTCAATCCGGACAGAGATCGAAGACGAACCTTAGTGATAAGAGGTAGAGAAGAAACGGGTAGACCTAATGCAACAGACTGATTCAGGAAAAACTTCACCAAATCACTGGACAAAATAGTGCCTGTTCCGCTACTCTCGATGTTGTTCCTCTATCCAAGAAACCTGAATAACATACAAACTATACTTCGATAAAAAGGAAAATCAAAAAAAAATTTTGGAAATCTGAAAAATTTCTAACTTCAAACCAGGTTACTCTGGATCGACCTAAACTAAATCAATTCTAATCGGGTTTTCTCCAGCTAATTCGGGCCCCACGTTGGGCGCCATCTGTAACGATGAGAAAATTATTATTATTATTTTTTATTACCTTTATTGAGAATTTACACCATGGAGGGAATTTACTGACACACTGCTCTCCATCTTCTCCAACGCCTAAACAGGATCCGTGAGACAACTGATAGTAACCCTGCCCCCACGCCATCTGTAACGTCCATGTTAATGAGAAGGTGCAAACGGAAAACAGCATGGAATTCGAATCACCCACAGTCACTCAGTCTCTTCACCAAAACACCCTATGGATATTCAAGATCTAAACCCGATGCCTGATAACAACCCGAACCCAAGAGGGAATAGAAAGAGATAGGCAACTCATATACCTTGGCTCTTATACCAAGGAACAGCAACCCTGTCATCCATTGCTCGTTCATCGATGTATCCAATGCCCCTATATTTGTGACATACTTACACCTCAAAGTGGTAGCCTCCCGCTCTCTGTACTCCTCCCCCAGTTCCCAAAAAATTCCCAAAAGAAGAATAATAACCTTCATCCATCCCTATCACAGAAACGAGAACTATCCATCAGCCTACCATAGGTACTGACTACTAAACACCGTAGAACAGCCTAGAGGGTACCTGATGACATATTCCCGTCTATCCGCCGCGAGTATTAGGTGTTCCGCTCGCAGTCATGTTACTCAATAGCCTACACCTGTAAACCAAAACCTTACTCATATCCCATTGATGAACCTAAACTTGAAAGACTACCTTTATTATCATGTCATCATCTTTCCCAGAGGTTTAGCTCCAGATAGTGTCTGCGACTTTAGATATCATCAGTTCGATTTGACGTGAATTGGGATGGAAGCAACCTTATGTCGGCAACGCCCCCTTCCTCGCCGACTACTCGTTAAAAGTAAACGGTAAGGACGGCATGCGACAACGTAAGGCTGTGGCCGAGATCGACCGTCGCGTTGGCCGGCAGCACCCATGCCACAACTAGCTCAGTCAGGCCATGGGCACTTCCTCCGGGATCTACCTGACCGGTGTTACCTCTTATTATCCTGCCGACCGTTGAACCCTGGTGGTCGAGTTCGAATAAGTATGTTAAAATGCTTGTTGGCCCTCATAACTTTTGAAAAACTCGATCATGACGAACTGACCCAGAAGAAAGTCGAACCCAAAGCTGCACCTCTTAACGCAATGTGAGTAACCCTAATCTGGAAGTAAGAAGCCCTGTTTGTTCTAATGTCCTAGCCCATACAAACCCTGCACGTAAGTATTCTGTCTAATGCGTACCTTAGATAATCGAGGCAGCTACGGCTCGTTATTACTATCGACGTGTCCAACTGCCGTAATGATGTGCTGGGCACGGATGTCGAGGTGTCTCACGTTGTAGGGAGGGAGGAATCGAAGATGTTAATTGACCCTCCTGGCCTCTCAACCCACCCAATTCGATGTGAAAACCAACTCTCTCATAATCGACCGTGGTTGTCCGCGGACCAAAGAGTCCCTACGACTCAAGAAGATCATGGACAACCCCTTGATATGAAAAGGCAAGCAGTTAAATTGCTTGCTTACTTCATCATCTCGTTCATAATCTAATATCTATACGATACTCTAAACATCTAAGCTTCAATCTTCAAAAAAAAAGGAAAAACTGCATACACACATCACAATATCCCACCAAGGAAACGAGAGGGGTACCACCCTCCCCTGGAATAAACTTACTTCATGTTGACAAACATGTTTGCATCATATCAAGAGAAAAAAAAATAATCTAAAAAAGACGGAATTCAAAACTTTCTTATCGAAATAACAACAGCTAGAAATTCGTAAAAAAAACGTTATAAAACGCCATCTGTAACGTCCATGTTAATGAGAAGGTGCAAACGGAAAACAGCATGGAATTCGAATCACCCACAGTCACTCAGTCTCTTCACCCAAACACCCTATGGATATTCAAGATCTAAACCCGATGCCTGATATCAACCCGAACCCAAGAGGGAATAGAAAGAGATAGGCAACTCATATACCTTGGCTCTTATACCAAGGAACAGCAACCCTGTCATCCATTGCTCGTTCATCGATGTATCCAATGCCCCTATATTTGTGACATACTTACACCTCAAAGTGGTAGCCTCCCGCTCTCTGTGTTCCTCCCCCAGTTCCCAAAAAATTCCCAAAAGAAGAATAATAACCTTCATCCATCCCTATCACAGAAACGAGAACTATCCATCAGCCTACCATAGGTACTGACTACTAAACACCGTAGAACAGCCTAGAGGGTACCTGATGACATATTCCCGTCTATCCGCCGCGAGTATTAGGTGTTCCGCTCGCAGTCATGTTACTCAATAGCCTACACCTGTAAACCAAAACCTTACTCATATCCCATTGATGAACCTAAACTTGCAAGACTACCTTTATTATCATGTCATCATCTTTCCCAGAGGTTTAGCTCCAGATAGTGTCTGCGACTTTAGATATCATCAGTTCGATTTGACGTGAATTGGGATGGAAGCAACCTTATGTCGGCAACGCCCCCTTCCTCGCCGACTACTCGTTAAAAGTAAACGGTAAGGACGGCATGCGACAACGTAAGGCTGTGGCCGAGATCGACCGTCGCGTTGGCCGGCAGCACCCATGCCACAACTAGCTCAGTCAGGCCATGGGCACTTCCTCCGGGATCTACCTGACCGGTGTTACCTCTTATTATCCTGCCGACCGTTGAACCCTGGTGGTCGAGTTCGAATAAGTATGTTAAAATGCTTGTTGGCCCTCATAACTTTTGAAAAACTCGATCATGACGAACTGACCCAGAAGAAAGTCGAACCCAAAGCTGCACCTCTTAACGCAATGTGAGTAACCCTAATCTGGAAGTAAGAAGCCCTGTTTGTTCTAATGTCCTAGCCGATACAAACCCTGCACGTAAGTATTCTGTCTAATGCGTACCTTAGATAATCGAGGCAGCTACGGCTCGTTATTACTATCGACGTGTCCAACTGCCGTAATGATGTGCTGGGCACGGATGTCGAGGTGTCTCACGTTGTAGGGAGGGAGGAATCGAAGATGTTAATTGACCCTCCTGGCCTCTCAACCCACCCAATTCGATGTGAAAACCAACTCTCTCATCATCGACCGTGGTTGTCCGCGGACCAAAGAGTCCCTACGACTCAAGAAGATCATGGACAACCCCTTGATATGAAAAGGCAAGCAGTTAAATTGCTTGCTTACTTCATCATCTCGTTCATAATCTAATATCTATACGATACTCTAAACATCTAAACTTCAATCTTCAAAAAAAAAGGAAAAACTGCACACACACATCACAATATCCCACCAAGGAAACGAGAGGGGTACCACCCTCCCCTGGAATAAACTTACTTCATGTTGACAAACATGTTTGCATCATATCAAGAGAAAAAAAAATAATCTAAAAAAGACGGAATTCAAAACTTTCTTATCGAAATAACAACAGCTAGAAATTCGTAAAAAAAAACGTTATAAAACGTAAATATCTTTTATTAAAAATGAATTTTAAAGTGCTTAAAGTTACTTAATTCTACCTTATCTAGTATGAAAAGGAAAGTTATAATTAATAGAAAATATCAATTTTAGATTCTAATGGTCTATATTTGATCTTCTTGGATCTTTACAAGTTCTTTTCAAATATCAAAACTCTAATACAAAAGGGGTGATCACGAATCGATTTGTCATCGATGCTTTCACAAGAAAAAGTCCTAGACTTTGAAATTAATTTAAGTAATTTATTTGTTGGGGTTCTTCTTTCTTATAACCCTATCAATAATTCACAAACATTTATTGATACTCTTGTTCAAAAAAAAAATTCAAATAAAATTGCCTATACTGAATACAAAGATTCAAGATATAGGGCTATCATATACATTAAACACATAAAAAGAAGGAAAAGTCATTATATGAAGTGAGATGTAAAATAACGAAGTCGAACCATTAATTGGTATCTGGAATATACTCGCGATATTAAAAAAAAAACTATCTTGGAAGAAACTAGATGATTTTTCAAAAGTATCTAAGTATCCCGATTATTCCCACGCGACTACAAACTTTACGATCAAAACGCGTATCAATTAAAGTTTAAAGCGTTCGGTTCCCGACAAAAAAAAAAATCATAATCGTATGGATGACTGTATCCTCACGACAACAAATAGAGACGACACAAACAACGTACCAACAAATATACAACCATATATGTGGGATCTCAAATTGATATCCCGCATATAATCGATCAGCAATTATTTTTAAAGCAATATAGTGTATAAAAATGTAAATCAATTCAATGTAATAAGGTTAATACAGCGCTGCCAATGGGGCAGCGGGGATAATATATTTTGTATGCGTAACCTCTGGAGTGCACTCCTGAGTTGGCTGAAACAAAATTTTTATTTACGTTAATCTTCTAGTTAAACGACACTAACTGGTTCGCTGTTGCTGTCAATGGTCTAATAAGTAATTTAAGGTTGTTCCGACTAGGACTGTTCAAGCCGTTCGTGCTTCGGTACTTAAAAAAAAAGGTAAGTATTGCTTATTGGGCACGAAAAGTTAAGAAGACGGTTTCTAAGTTAAGTTTAATTACACGCACGATAAAATACTAAGACCGTATATAATCAACGCAGTAGTTATAAAAACTGATAACCCGATAAATGTAATTATAGGCGGATACCAAGCGCGACTGTGTAAATTGGGGGTGGTGGGAAGGATATTCAAATTAACGTAACTTCACACACCAAAAATAATATAAAAATTCCATACGCGGCGTTCAACGTTGGCGTTGATGGTCGCTACTGACACGATTCATAAAGGTAAAAGATGCTATCACAATGATCGAAAGTCTTTAAGACTGAAAAGATAAAAGTATCAAAGAACTATACACACGTTTCATTAGCATACACAATGAGGTTCGTATGTAACGATTAGTTGCTGCGATTTAAGTAGCATAAACCCATGAAAAGTAAAAGGAATTACGAGCACTGGCTCTAAGTAAATGTTCACGATATTCAAAAAGACAAAAGGCACGACCGAAATCCCGTGATTAACGAAACAAACTATGTCGCGATCTCAATGTCCTGAGGACGAGGATATCGTTATTTATCTTCACATATGCACTTCTTAGAATACAGTGACAATGAGGTATCTAAATGCACATAAACCTATTCAACTGCCATTTATGTGGCCAAGACTGTGTTATTCTTAATCTTCTAATGTAAACACATGCACTTTACTTATAATAGAAAGATGGTTACCTGGTTATATTATATTTGGGTTGTAACACATATAATTTACACAATATTCTGGAACTGATGAAGTGATGGTGATTGCAATATGCTGCTGCTGATGTGGGACCGGCATCTGTGCGGTTGGCACTCGCCAGGCATCCGGGCGTATACTGTCCCGCGTTGAATAATGCGACACAGTGAAAATCCCACGACGTATAATGTCTTGATGCTGTAGGTAAATGTCCCTTCGTTGCGCCGATAGGGCGGTAAAGCTGATTGCTGTAAGCTGCCGTCAATAGGGCGTTATCAACACCAGCAGAGATGCAATGTCTCCTTGGAATAATTTCCAAGAAAGTGAAGTTCTTCGAGAGACGTCTCGTGGTGTGCCAAAATTATGGGCACGAGTAATGCAGACTGTAGATTTTAGTCAATTATGACGTTGATAGTTGCCGCAGGAGGCAAGTATCTCCGTCTCGCTGGTGCTGCGCCGAGAGGGCGTCTTATGTCGTGGACGGTGCTATGTTTCCTCTGATGAAACACTGATGCTGCGCCAAGAGGGCGACTTATGTTGGAGGATGAATAAAATTTTTCCTCCCGAAGTGAAAAATCGTGAATAATAGCGGTGACTACTTCACGGACAAAAAGATAATACGTACTGCGCCGGGAGGGCGACTTATATCAAGGATAATAAAGAGGATTCCTTCACGACCAAAAAAAAAGGTGGTGCGGCTGATATGTATGATGCGTGGACGCGTCTGCTGGCGAACTGTTTACAGGATCAACGCCACGGTGACGCAAGTATGATATCAGCCCGCACGGATTAATCAATAGGTCTAATAACCTTGGAGTAGCGAGGGGCTAGCATCTGGATGCCCCCTTCTTTGGCAACAGAATGTTGCTTTCGAGCAAACTTTTGGTTCCGGATCACCCAAAAAACACAATTCACTTGAATCTTCGTATATTGATTTAGGTGGTCTGGACACAACTGAATAATGTTGAATATAATGGGCCGAAGTGGCCATAGAACTATCGTCTTAATGCAGCGACTCCATCCGTAGATGTCAAAGGAAATTCCTTCAATCCGTGTCTTCTTCAGCTCTCGGTCGTGTAAATTCCGTTCCTAAATCCCTGGTGTCGATTAATCCTATATTGAGTGGAACAATTTCATGGTTAATCAACCGACAGCCACATGATTTGTAGTCAATCACATTCCGAAACGAAGAAATTAAATTTCCTCTGCTCGGATATGCGATTGGACGAGAAGAAATTAACTTACCTGGATTAAATAATGTTAATTATAGGTTTGGTTGGGGATGAATAATCAATTGCACCAGCAATTAGATTATTCTCCCATCGGATGATGAAATAATGGCGAACACTTAGTAAAAAAAAAGATTTACTTAAGCGTTCGGCTACGGACTTGTACTTCGGGCGGTGGTCTTCTTCAAAATGGGGTCTCTGTCTGGCTTCCTGGAAAATATTTCTATTTTTCCAATCAGCCAACGCCCTGCCTTGCAATGAAATTTCTACTATTCTACAACTCTGTGTGTTAGTGACGTCAGAGATGGTTTGCGATTGTGGGTTTACAAGGCCTGTTTACACTTGGCGGATTTCGGTGTTCTGCATAATGATGTGAGGTAAACTTGACCAAAAGATATTATTATGCATAGTATTCTAAATTTTGAATACGTTCTCATAGGGAATCGTGTCATAACGATATATTGGTTCGCAATATACGAATTTCTGAGTAATCATGATAAGTGACACCAATGGTGATTGTTCTGACTGGGTATTGAATAATTTGACAAGTTTGACAGGGGAAATGTCATAGTTTCCATTCTGTGAATATTCTCACCTTGGATGAACAAATTATTTTGACCAGGCGATTTGTTTATGGTAGATGACAGTATCAACAGATTATTACAATAACGGCATGATCACTTGTCATTTATTCATGATCTGCACTCGGCAGTATCAAACGCCAAACTGATTTTGCCTATTGTCAAGTGACCATTTATAAAAAGAAAAGGACTTCAGTAGTGATGTCTGTTGGGCAGTAGATATCAGGACAGAGGACGAAATTTGTGTCACTGATGACGTCATCAGTACTCACGTTATTCTTCGTTCTCGTCTTGCACACTAGCTGTCAAAGTGAAATCTACTGGAGGACTCTGAGATTACTCCTTAAGAATTTGACAGATAATTGCTCATGTCAATTAGGAATGTAATATCCGATTATGTCAGTCAGAAAGATCTTGTGTTTCAGCTAAAAATGGACTTGGCAAATCGACATTTGTCTGTCACTCCGAAATTTTTGTTGATTATGCATTTTCGTTGGTGTAAACCTCTCATTCGTTAAAAGTAAACGGTAAGGACGGCATGCGACAACGTAAGGCTGTGGCCGAGATCGACCGTCGCGTTGGCCGGCAGCACCCATGCCACAACTAGCTCAGTCAGGCCATGGGCACTTCCTCCGGGATCTACCTGACCGGTGTTACCTCTTATTATCCTGCCGACCGTTGAACCCTGGTGGTCGAGTTCGAATAAGTATGTTAAAATGCTTGTTGGCCCTCATAACTTTTGAAAAACTCGATCATGACGAACTGACCCAGAAGAAAGTCGAACCCAAAGCTGCACCTCTTAACGCAATGTGAGTAACCCTAATCTGGAAGTAAGAAGCCCTGTTTGTTCTAATGTCCTAGCCCATACAAACCCTGCACGTAAGTATTCTGTCTAATGCGTACCTTAGATAATCGAGGCAGCTACGGCTCGTTATTACTATCGACGTGTCCAACTGCCGTAATGATGTGCTGGGCACGGATGTCGAGGTGTCTCACGTTGTAGGGAGGGAGGAATCGAAGATGTTAATTGACCCTCCTGGCCTCTCAACCCACCCAATTCGATGTGAAAACCAACTCTCTCATCATCGACCGTGGTTGTCCGCGGACCAAAGAGTCCCTACGACTCAAGAAGATCATGGACAACCCCTTGATATGAAAAGGCAAGCAGTTAAATTGCTTGCTTACTTCATCATCTCGTTCATAATCTAATATCTATACGATACTCTAAACATCTAAACTTCAATCTTCAAAAAAAAAGGAAAAACTGCACACACACATCACAATATCCCACCAAGGAAACGAGAGGGGTACCACCCTCCCCTGGAATAAACTTACTTCATGTTGACAAACATGTTTGCATCATATCAAGAGAAAAAAAAATAATCTAAAAAAGACGGAATTCAAAACTTTCTTATCGAAATAACAACAGCTAGAAATTCGTAAAAAAAAACGTTATAAAACGTAAATATCTTTTATTAAAAATGAATTTTAAAGTGCTTAAAGTTACTTAATTCTACCTTATCTAGTATGAAAAGGAAAGTTATAATTAATAGAAAATATCAATTTTAGATTCTAATGGTCTATATTTGATCTTCTTGGATCTTTACAAGTTCTTTTCAAATATCAAAACTCTAATACAAAAGGGGTGATCACGAATCGATTTGTCATCGATGCTTTCACAAGAAAAAGTCCTAGACTTTGAAATTAATTTAAGTAATTTATTTGTTGGGGTTCTTCTTTCTTATAACCCTATCAATAATTCACAAACATTTATTGATACTCTTGTTCAAAAAAAAAATTCAAATAAAATTGCCTATACTGAATACAAAGATTCAAGATATAGGGCTATCATATACATTAAACACATAAAAAGAAGGAAAAGTCATTATATGAAGTGAGATGTAAAATAACGAAGTCGAACCATTAATTGGTATCTGGAATATACTCGCGATATTAAAAAAAAAACTATCTTGGAAGAAACTAGATGATTTTTCAAAAGTATCTAAGTATCCCGATTATTCCCACGCGACTACAAACTTTACGATCAAAACGCGTATCAATTAAAGTTTAAAGCGTTCGGTTCCCGACAAAAAAAAAAATCATAATCGTATGGATGACTGTATCCTCACGACAACAAATAGAGACGACACAAACAACGTACCAACAAATATACAACCATATATGTGGGATCTCAAATTGATATCCCGCATATAATCGATCGGCAATTATTTTTAAAGCAATATAGTGTATAAAAATGTAAATCAATTCAATGTAATAAGGTTAATACAGCGCTGCCAATGGGGCAGCGGGGATAATATATTTTGTATGCGTAACCTCTGGAGTGCACTCCTGAGTTGGCTGAAACAAAATTTTTATTTACGTTAATCTTCTAGTTAAACGACACTAACTGGTTCGCTGTTGCTGTCAATGGTCTAATAAGTAATTTAAGGTTGTTCCGACTAGGACTGTTCAAGCCGTTCGTGCTTCGGTACTTAAAAAAAAAGGTAAGTATTGCTTATTGGGCACGAAAAGTTAAGAAGACGGTTTCTAAGTTAAGTTTAATTACACGCACGATAAAATACTAAGACCGTATATAATCAACGCAGTAGTTATAAAAACTGATAACCCGATAAATGTAATTATAGGCGGATACCAAGCGCGACTGTGTAAATTGGGGGTGGTGGGAAGGATATTCAAATTAACGTAACTTCACACACCAAAAATAATATAAAAATTCCATACGCGGCGTTCAACGTTGGCGTTGATGGTCACTACTGACACGATTCATAAAGGTAAAAGATGCTATCACAATGATCGAAAGTCTTTAAGACTGAAAAGATAAAAGTATCAAAGAACTATACACACGTTTCATTAGCATACACAATGAGGTTCGTATGTAACGATTAGTTGCTGCGATTTAAGTAGCATAAACCCATGAAAAGTAAAAGGAATTACGAGCACTGGCTCTAAGTAAATGTTCACGATATTCAAAAAGACAAAAGGCACGACCGAAATCCCGTGATTAACGAAACAAACTATGTCGCGATCTCAATGTCCTGAGGACGAGGATATCGTTATTTATCTTCACATATGCACTTCTTAGAATACAGTGACAATGAGGTATCTAAATGCACATAAACCTATTCAACTGCCATTTATGTGGCCAAGACTTTGTTATTCTTAATCTTCTAATGTAAACACATGCACTTTACTTATAATAGAAAGATGGTTACCTGGTTATATTATATTTGGGTTGTAACACATATAATTTACACAATATTCTGGAACTGATGAAGTGATGGTGATTGCAATATGCTGCTGCTGATGTGGGACCGGCATCTGTGCGGTTGGCACTCGCCAGGCATCCGGGCGTATACTGTCCCGCGTTGAATAATGCGACACAGTGAAAATCCCACGACGTATAATGTCTTGATGCTGTAGGTAAATGTCCCTTCGTTGCGCCGATAGGGCGGTAAAGCTGATTGCTGTAAGCTGCCGTCAATAGGGCGTTATCAACACCAGCAGAGATGCAATGTCTCCTTGGAATAATTTCCAAGAAAGTGAAGTTCTTCGAGAGACGTCTCGTGGTGTGCCAAAATTATGGGCACGAGTAATGCAGACTGTAGATTTTAGTCAATTATGACGTTGATAGTTGCCGCAGGAGGCAAGTATCTCCGTCTCGCTGGTGCTGCGCCGAGAGGGCGTCTTATGTCGTGGACGGTGCTATGTTTCCTCTGATGAAACACTGATGCTGCGCCAAGAGGGCGACTTATGTTGGAGGATGAATAAAATTTTTCCTCCCGAAGTGAAAAATCGTGAATAATAGCGGTGACTACTTCACGGACAAAAAGATAATACGTACTGCGCCGGGAGGGCGACTTATATCAAGGATAATAAAGAGGATTCCTTCACGACCAAAAAAAAAGGTGGTGCGGCTGATATGTATGATGCGTGGACGCGTCTGCTGGCGAACTGTTTACAGGATCAACGCCACGGTGACGCAAGTATGATATCAGCCCGCACGGATTAATCAATAGGTCTAATAACCTTGGAGTAGCGAGGGGCTAGCATCTGGATGCCCCCTTCTTTGGCAACAGAATGTTGCTTTCGAGCAAACTTTTGGTTCCGGATCACCCAAAAAACACAATTCACTTGAATCTTCGTATATTGATTTAGGTGGTCTGGACACAACTGAATAATGTTGAATATAATGGGCCGAAGTGGCCATAGAACTATCGTCTTAATGCAGCGACTCCATCCGTAGATGTCAAAGGAAATTCCTTCAATCCGTGTCTTCTTCAGCTCTCGGTCGTGTAAATTCCGTTCCTAAATCCCTGGTGTCGATTAATCCTATATTGAGTGGAACAATTTCATGGTTAATCAACCGACAGCCACATGATTTGTAGTCAATCACATTCCGAAACGAAGAAATTAAATTTCCTCTGCTCGGATATGCGATTGGACGAGAAGAAATTAACTTACCTGGATTAAATAATGTTAATTATAGGTTTGGTTGGGGATGAATAATCAATTGCACCAGCAATTAGATTATTCTCCCATCGGATGATGAAATAATGGCGAACACTTAGTAAAAAAAAAGATTTACTTAAGCGTTCGGCTACGGACTTGTACTTCGGGCGGTGGTCTTCTTCAAAATGGGGTCTCTGTCTGGCTTCCTGGAAAATATTTCTATTTTTCCAATCAGCCAACGCCCTGCCTTGCAATGAAATTTCTACTATTCTACAACTCTGTGTGTTAGTGACGTCAGAGATGGTTTGCGATTGTGGGTTTACAAGGCCTGTTTACACTTGGCGGATTTCGGTGTTCTGCATAATGATGTGAGGTAAACTTGACCAAAAGATATTATTATGCATAGTATTCTAAATTTTGAATACGTTCTCATAGGGAATCGTGTCATAACGATATATTGGTTCGCAATATACGAATTTCTGAGTAATCATGATAAGTGACACCAATGGTGATTGTTCTGACTGGGTATTGAATAATTTGACAAGTTTGACAGGGGAAATGTCATAGTTTCCATTCTGTGAATATTCTCACCTTGGATGAACAAATTATTTTGACCAGGCGATTTGTTTATGGTAGATGACAGTATCAACAGATTATTACAATAACGGCATGATCACTTGTCATTTATTCATGATCTGCACTCGGCAGTATCAAACGCCAAACTGATTTTGCCTATTGTCAAGTGACCATTTATAAAAAGAAAAGGACTTCAGTAGTGATGTCTGTTGGGCAGTAGATATCAGGACAGAGGACGAAATTTGTGTCACTGATGACGTCATCAGTACTCACGTTATTCTTCGTTCTCGTCTTGCACACTAGCTGTCAAAGTGAAATCTACTGGAGGACTCTGAGATTACTCCTTAAGAATTTGACAGATAATTGCTCATGTCAATTAGGAATGTAATATCCGATTATGTCAGTCAGAAAGATCTTGTGTTTCAGCTAAAAATGGACTTGGCAAATCGACATTTGTCTGTCACTCCGAAATTTTTGTTGATTATGCATTTTCGTTGGTGTAAACCTCTCATTCTGCAGGCTACAGTGTAAACCGCATCATACGCAGTTTTGCGTGTAAGCCAAGCAAAACAAAATCCATGGCGACAACTTCTAGTCGCCTATCGCTCAAAAATTATTCTTCCATTGGAATGGCAGACTGCGCATGTCTCAGAAATTCTCTTTTCAAAATGGAGACCGAATGGGTTCCGAGAGAAGTGGAATGCGTTCGTCGGGGTGGATTCTAAATGTGGATTCATTTTTAATGGCGGGCCATTTTTAGTGCGTTCAGCACAAAGTGAGTTGTCAATCGGTTTCCCCGATAGATGGCACCGGTTACAAACATTATTTGTAATTGGAGGGCAAGAAAGTTTTCCCTACAACACCTGAAACGAACGATTCCGCAACTCATCGAATCATATACCAATAACGAATCCGTTTCTTCAACGACGTTGCCCTCAAATAACAGGAGCCAAAGTACCTGACGACCAGATACCAAAGGCTGCCCAACTTCCACATGAAACATTGACCACAATGTTGACCTGTTTGCAATCATGTGCAGCCAATGTTTCGCAAGATCTCTGCGAACTGATCATTCAAATGACGTTTAATTGTAATTTGATAACCAACAAGGCACGTCAACAGCAGCCACCACCGCCAGGTGTGATCCGAACCCATCGTGGAATAGAGCAGGCTCCATTCAATTCAAATCTGAATGCCGCGCAGATGTTTGGACCGTCAGTGAATACTTTATCGAATCTAAGCACAAACATAGCTGGATTGAATCTAGGCGGACCAAATGGATCAATTCATTTTGGAAATGCACTTGGGAACCTGGTGTCCACACCAGCTTCTCCTTCAAGGATTATGAATGCTGCAGAACAGCCCCTATCCGATGGCTATGGCCCTTCAGGCACCGCCGAATGCAAACAATATCGGCCGCATACCACCAACTCCGAATGCCAACCAAGGAGTCATCTCCGATCTAGGTCAACCCGTCTCAAAGGAAGTTGAAGATGAGGCGAATAGCTATTTCCAACGCATTTATAACCATCCACCGCATCCGACATTGTCAATAGATGAGGTTTTGGATATGCTGCAGCGCTTTAAGGAATCCAACATTCGCAGGTAACAGGAGGTGTATCAGTGTATGCTGCGCAATCTCTTCGAAGAGTATCGATTCTTTCCCCAGTACCCAGATAAAGGGCTCCAGACCACAAATAAAAGAAAAATAACATCAAATTTTATTTACTCTAAATTCTTTGGCAGAAGTCTTTTGACATTTGTCATTTCTTCTTTGCACTTTATAAAAATGACAATATATGTCCCTGTTTGATCCTGTCTATTCGCACGCATTGTTCTAATAGTTTCGACAGTGTGAGACTTACAGCATTGTGGAATAAAGGTTTTTATTACTTTTGCGTAGTCAGTCCCACGCACGCAACATTCTACCTGCACTACGCGTATGTCCAGTCATATAATTTTGTATTGAAAGGTGAAAGAAAAATTTTCAATCACATCACTCATCTTATTGGCTACGTATGAATAGATACATCTAAGGATTTTTTAATGCTTTCGGCAAGTGGCAATAGATGTCGCTGCATGTTTTTGAAAATATAATTACAATGTTTGTCGCTTTTGAGTTAGTGGAAGCACTTGTACCGGAGTCAATCTTCCAAGCGATTTGTATGAAAATAACATTTCACTAGCAGTCCATTTATAGCACTGATCTTTATAGAGATCAGTGGGAATACGCTATCCAGTGTTTATAGAGATCAGTGATGTATAGTATGTCAATGCTTATTTGTATTAAAAGAACTCCTTTTTGTTGACATTTGTTAACAAATGGTGACTATCGTCAAAAAAAGAACGCACCAATGGCATTGCGCATGGTGCCAAACAAAACGTCAAACTATAGAGAAGTATGCGAATACGTCAAAGAGAAATGTCAAATCACTACTTTGAGGGAAAACAATTAAATTCTTCCTGTTGTTGTTTCCAGTTGTTGTTTTCCCTCAAAGTAGGATTTCACATTTGATTTTGACTATAGGAGCGAGAGGGAAAGAAGTATATTGCCGTTTGCTTAAAATCTCTATTGTCAAACTCCGCGTGTTCTTACCTGTGTTTTTATGACGTAGAGCGCACAGAGTAGAACGAAACAAAAGTTAAACGGGAAGGCGAAAACAAGAAGGCAGGTCATGATACAGGTGTCAAAGAGGATATATATATAGAGTCCAATCTTTCCTACGTTCCATCCGCCTCTGCTAAAATTTTCGTGGTCTCTTTCCTATTGTATTCATTGTCCGTGTGAAACAACAACAAAAAACGATGAGGTGAGTTTTGTGTTTTTGACATTTCATTTTGTTTCTTGTTGGCAGCTGTCAGTTTTTCTTTTTAAATTTTCTAGTGAAAGTGCTAAATAATTTATTTTTAAAAGAATTGCCATGCTGGCTATTAAGATCCCGGTCATCACCGGAATATATTGTATTCTCCAACGAACGATTTGTGACCATAAGATCAACGCTCACTAGAGACAACAATCGACAATATAATGTGTTATCCACTCGCACGTCGTCGTTGTGGTCGTGGCGGTCCTAGCGTGCGTCGCGTGCGTCGGTCGTGAGCATCAGGAATTCAACATAAACTCAGAAGAAGCAGTAGATCTCGAGACAGGAGTTATCGACGTTCAAGATCGAGATCAAGACGATCTCGGTCTCATCGTCAAAGGCGATACAGTTCATCCAATAGATCCAGCCGCTTATCATCATAATATCGAGGAGGAGATAGACATAGACAATCACCACGTAATCAAACTGCACCAAAATCAAGGTCCAAAGTTGGCCCACCGGATTAGATTATCGAAGTTGTCCAACCCCCCGAAAATTCCTGCTCCAGGAATCAATGAGCCGCTGCCATCTTCAGTGCCTCCTCCTATGATTCATTATCCTACTCTAGCAATTCATAGAAATATTGCTGCCCCTCTGCCTCTGTCAAAACAACACCAGTCAAGAAAAAAATCGAGCTGCCTCAGCCTTTGCCTGAGGAACCACCACCCATAAAAAGATACTATGGTCCCAAACGGCCTCCTTTATATATCCTCTTTGGTCAGAACACAAACTGAAAATTGTTGAAAAGAATGGATAGATAGATATACAAAATAATTATTGATAACAACTTTTTCAGTACAAGCAAAACGCTGTTACCTGTTACGATTGAAATGAAAAACTATTAAAATACTTATAAAATAGATAAAATGGGAGAAAATCAGAGTATTACAGACAACGTCATTCCAAACACTGTGGACACTGTACAAATGCAAGTAGTGAAACATGCAGAAGTGTTTTCCGAAATAGGGTTACTCACATATGATGACTTCAAGCAATGTCTTCAAGGTCTAAATGCGTTGTAAGTTAATAAATACTACCGGCTTGTGTTTGCAAAAAGAATATAATCTTCACTTCAAGATCTCGCAACTGTTTGGATCCGTCAGGGAAGCAGTTAGTATTTCTTATCAAAAATGGTACAGATACATCTTTATTATGGAAAGCTACAGTAAAAATCGCTTGTGTAAAAGTCGATCCTGGCACTCGAGAGATCGACCAATATAAGCTTCTTAATCTGAAGCAATTCTTGTGTGTTTTCAAAACTTTTCAATCGCACCTTCAAAGTTTGGTTTCAAGTGAAAAGCAGAGTGTGAGTCGTTTTTATTTGTATATTATAACAAGCCAATAATATTCTCTTACACTATCAGGAGAGAAGAGGATCTGGCTCTTCGGACTCTCCAACTGATACTCCGTTAACTGCCTCTTTACTAATGGACCAAGTTCACACCATGATGAATTCAGGCCAGTTCAGTCCGTCGTCTTCACAGTGCTCTACTCCAGACCAATTTTACGAGTGTTCCATTTGTTTGGATCGTAAGACCGAAGTCATACTTCCATGTACCCATAGCTTTTGTGCACCATGTATAGAACAGTGGTAAGTGAATGTTTGCCATAGGAAGGTGCATGTAAATATTTCTTAATTTACAAGGAATGTGAACAACAAGACTTGTCCCATTTGCAATGAATTGTTAGCGAGCACAGATGACACCTGGGTAATGTCAGAGCTGCCTGGTGTCGATGAAATAAATGACAAAATTTGGGATGAGCTAATGAATCTCTCCAAGCAACAAGCTGATAAATAGAAACTAGGCTTCAGTGTATAATTTTTGGGCTCTCTGTAATGCAAACATTTCTCGGGTGTAAATTGACTTTATATTTGTTCTTTTACTAATGTAATTATAAAATAATGCAATTTAGTTCTTAATCATGTATGTTTGATATTAAAGCTTTTATTAAGAAGTGTTATGTATTAAAATTGTTCACTTAAAGTCTACTCCATTCCTGAGTTTAGTGACCATTGAAATTATTAAAAAATTGTTATATGTACATATAAGGAAGAACGAACAAACAACAAATGCTGTTCAATGTAAACCGATAAACGGCATCAATAACCTGAAATCGGCTTAGAGCTTTCATGATGCTGCGGCAGGTCGCTTTTTCAAGTCCCGCCAGGAAAATAAGGTTTATCAAATCGAACGGAACATAAAGCGATTGAGCACCATCAAAGGAGTCTGATGATATCATTATGTTCATCCAAGTTGTTGTTGTTGTTTGGTTTAAACCTCACGATTATTGAAAATGCCGCTTTATTAATATGTAGATGTCTCATAAAAATAAAATTTTGTTTTGATCATTATCGTTATCAACTGTTTATTTTTAAAACTAAGCAATACTCTTATATATTTAGTTCTTGAAAAACTTAAGAAAACTAGTTAGCCCTTCGCTTTATTGATACTTTTCCCTTTGCTAAATGGGACATATTAATCTTGGCACGGCTGTTGTCAGTGACTTTCTTAACCCAAACCTGCAAAAACAAAAATACAACAAATTACAAATAAATCCGTCTTGGTGGGATAGGCAAAGCAAATGGTAGAACTTAATATTTCATTCCCTATGGCTGAGATGGTAGCTGCAAACTTGGGCAAATCTTTGCCTTCAACGTACACCGGTTGCCCGCGATGGAACCACCTTCGCTCATACAGCAACTTCCCATCTTCTATTCTCGTCTCCACAAATGAATTATTTGATTCTGGCATCATAATTCCTGGCATGCTGTTCATAAGGCTTGCCACTCCGTTCTGAGACATTGCTAAACAACACTCGGATCTTTAAAAAAAAAAGCATTTTATATCAACAAAAATCTTACTTGGGGTCATGGGCTTTCCCCGACTGATCGTCTTAAGATCATTATCGATGTCTTTGTCTTCCAGTAAATAGACGAGCAGCTGTCCAGTGGCTGGTTTCCGTCTCTTTGTAACGAAGATTTTACTAATTTTATATTACAGAATTTTTCTCTATATCCAACTTCAATAACAAAACACTATTATCACCAAAAAAAAAGGAAATATGTGTTGCTTTGTTATTGATGTTGTTGTTGTGGGAAGTTATGAATTCTTCCAATGCGTATCTTCTCTATTGAGCACATGCGAAGACTAGAAAAACAAAAGATACCCTTTTGTTGAATACTTCACATTTTATAACTGGCTGAACGAGTTGATAGTGGATTGAATGTTGGGATGAAATTTCTCCTCAAATACATATACATTACATATGCAAACACATGTACATGAGAAATAAGAAAGATCTAAACAAAGAGAAAAAAAACTTAATTTTCCATATACATATATCTACACATATATACATATATATATATCTTCCCACTTTGTAAAGGAGAAATTCTCTTATTAAAATTATGTGTGTGAAAGAATTCATATAAGAGAAGAAATAATACGACGATACTATACTACGGCGACTCTTAAATAACATTTAGGTGTACGCATGTTATCCAACAACAACAAAATCTTCGATTGGGTATGCTTGCTCTTACTCATACCTGTGAATTGTAACTGGAACCGAAATCTTGAAACTCTTCGCGAGAATAACCTGAAGTACGCCTTCAGTCAAGCAAAAAGGTGCCAACTCTGAACCCTAATCCTAACTATAACCTCATACTGCAAGCCTTCAATCTATTTTTTTTTACCAATTTAAAGAATTTCTGTACTTCAAATCCTCTTGAATCTTCGGACACCGCTCTTCACCAATTAGGTATGGAGACTCCTCCAACCTCCCTGGTGTGGTTAGGTATCCTATGATCCAAGTGTCGACGACTCTCCCACCGCGGCGGTTGACAGCAGCTGGCCTTGGCTCACTCAGGAGCAGGCGTGGGATCTAGCTGTGGGCTCGCGACTGTGTTACATTGGTTATTTAACCTGCCAACCTGTGAACCTGGTCTTGCGATTCTATTTTACTTCTAAGGAGGCCCAGTGGGGAAAAAGAGTAAGGCCTATCAGTGACACGGCGTGCCACGCCGCACGACGAGAATAAAACGATATTTAGTAGTGCACCTAGCTGAAGAACTTAGTCAAATCTGCATCTTCTGATCCCAGTCTAGTGTCCTGAGCACTAACGATAGAGTTACTATGGGAAGTATAGGTGATCGTACTTTCCTGGAACGTAGATACATCTACTCCTGCATAACTGTTCCTGATAGTATGTTGTAAAGGAGAGACCCAGGTGACTAACTTGAAATGGGAAGCCTAAGATGGTAATCGACCCCCTGTTGCCTCAAAACCCGCCCTTCAGGGAGTAAACTCAACCTGATCCATGGTTTCCCTTTGGCAATAAAACTTAACTGAGAAACCCCTAATTGTGGTTGACTTGACTAGATGGAATTTGTCAACCAGTGCCTCAAAACCCTCCCTATGTAAGGAGTCAGAACTCACTTACGCCTATGGTTCCTGTTCGGCAAACTACTGTACAAGAACCCCAACTTAATAAACTTACTAATCTAAATCAAAACTCAAAAACTAGATTCGGGACACCACGGCCACTGTGAATCATTAAATTCCCTAACCTGGGCGACACCACCAAAAACCTACAAAAAAACTAGATTCAGGACACCACGGCCACTGTGAATCATTAAATTCCCTAACCTGGGCGACACCGCCAATAAATTACTTATCTACACCTCTGATTCCGGACGACACCGCCACTGCGAATCCCTACTACTCTACCCTACATTTTTTTGTATGATTCCCAACTATAACAGATACGATAGGTCAATCAACTCTGACCCTATCCTCCATTGATCCGAGGAGCTAACAACATTCAAATAAAGCCGGCGGTCAATCAACTCTGACCCCAACCTCACTCGAGTACACAGCCTACATTGTATTGCTTTGCCTGTTCAGTGTTCAGGGTAGGGAGCGATCCAACCCCCTCCGAACCTAATCTTTAGCAATGCATATCAAAGAAATATACGTACTCTGAAAATATTCAAAATATCCTGATTTACTACTCAATCAGAAGACCAATTACTTTTACTTGATTTTCATACTTTTTATTCTTTAAAATAAACGCTTAAAACTACTTAAAAACAAAATTTACTTATATAGTTCTAAATGTATAAAACGAATATATCTCGTTTATTTCTTAAACACGTTTAATTTTTGGTACTCTTATTCAGTATGATCTTTAATTGGATACAAATTCAATTTTATTTATAAAAATCTAATTTTGAGTCACTGTATGTGCTCTTGGTTCTTTTAAAACATTCAAATGAACAATTCCTCACAGAAACATAAAATCAACCCTCGCATTATATAATGCAATTTGAATCAGAAAATCTATGTTACCTTATTACTTAATGGTACGCTGGTTATTTATTTTAAATATGGTTTGTATTGTGGTCGATGATTTTTATTACAAAAAAAAATGTTTACGGTTGCTGTACGATCAATGCCGAACAGATTCAACCTCGCAATTATTCTTCTTCTAGTTATTTCTAGGAAGTGTATTTATTCTTATTAATCTATGTTTTATTGTTATATTGTTTCGTTTGCTTCAATGCCACAAATATGTATGTCTTTCAGAGGGTGAGTACACTTAACATATGTACAAACAAGATAAAAGAAGGATCTTTATATACGAGTGTATATATTTTACTCATAGCAGGTATAATTTCATTCGATAAATCCTTCACACTGTAAAATTTGGACGGGACAAGCTGAAGTGTGAGTATGAACAGGTTTGGATACTCTTTAAGTGTTGTTGTAATTGTTAGTGGAAGTCTTTTCTGTTTCGATACGGTAGGTATCTAGGCATATGCATATACATATACAAAAATGTATTTCATACGGTAGCAAAAAGGATGTGCTATGTCAAATTGTGTACCTATACACACAACAAAAGTAAGTATATGGAAAGGGATGGTAGCGTTAAGCTAAATAAAGATGGTATGTATCTATATTACATACGAGTATACAAATTCTCAACATCAAAATTGTTGGGGTAGGTCAGATACGGTATCTGAAGAAAATATGCTTCGCGGATGATCGAACGCTGACGTAATTATCCGTACAGGTATGAAAGTAATTATTGGATTGTTATTGGAAATCACAATATGTGTGTGAGTGATAATATCCAGGCAAACTGGTGCCGATAGGGCTGAGTGTTCTCAAATTGGAGGATACTTATCCATATATAGGCCGAGAGGGCAGGGTGTTCCCTAGGTAAATTAATAATATTTGATAGATATAGAGAGAAGATAAAGTGTGGAGTACTATGTCTCCGAAAAAGTGTAAAAAAAAATTAACTGAGCTGTCCGTGGACCAGCCAAATGATACGATAATACTATTAATGATTTATATGGACGGAAATTATGGATATAGTGACGTAAGCAATTTTATAAAATTATAAATAATCTGTTTATAACAATATAGTTTATTTATGTAATGTTACTCACCCAAATAATCGCTGGCTGGAGTGCACTGCTGCCGTAGACCATTGGTAGATATGCTGCTGTCGGATTCTTCAAAATTTTATTGATGCTTATTGTCGGGTGGGTAAGATAATGTCTCTTACAAAAGGGTTGTATGAAAAGGGTAAACAAAATTTTACTTCACTGAGACTAATATAGATCCCATTTAAAGAATCTTGTAGCGTCCCACTGGGTTTCACTTATTTTCACTTCTTGCTTTTAAATGGACAAAAGACTTTTATATAAAAACTTTTCATTTACTTTTCAGATATTTTTTTTTTCTAATCAGATTCTTATTATTTGTTTTTTCTTTCTTTCTTTCTTTCTTAGGTTTTCATCACTCGTTTTTTTTTTACAGGGGCTTTTGAGGTAAGTTAAACTTTTGCAAAAACACTCTCACTGGGGTATGTATTCTTCTAACATTTTCTTTTCAGGGATTACTATATGGCGCTTATACCATGGGCATTTTTTTCAACCACATTACTTCACGATGGACAGGATTTATTATTGTTCAGATACACCATGCTAAATGGGAAATACGATATAATTAATTATCTTATATACTTAAATTTCTGAATAAATTTCATAAAGAAGATAAAATGATACTTAGTTTTCCTGTTATTATTCGTAGTTGATGTCTCTAGGTGTGCTGATTTCATTCAAATGTTATACCGCACGTGGCAAATACCGAAATGCTTCAATCACGTGGAATGGTCTCTTGGTGGCTATGCCCCAAGACATTCAGATTGAGCTGAAGAAACGTGCTGGCGTGTTGCTTCGGATGGACGGAATACGGGTCTCTCTAACTCCTTATGGGTTAGATGACGGCCCTCGAGTTCGATGTCCTCCAAAGTCGCAAAAAAAACTGTATTTCAGCAAGCCGAGCTGCTGTTCTGATTTATGTGGCGTCTTAAACGCGCTGCGCAATTGACTAACACGTCTATGGAAACGTGCAAGAAAAAGTATAAAATTTCTCAAAAATCTTTCCAGAATTCCACAAGAATGCAATCAAAAGCGAAGAATCGATGTATATATTAAAGGAGCTTCCTTATTAAACGAATTTTATTTATGAAATGTAAAGTTGGTTGGCGTGACTGTACGATTTTCCGTGTTGGCGTCGTTTTCAGGTGGCGTCAGTATTTGGGTGCGTCACTTTCCTTGGGTGGCGTCGGATGCTTCTCCACGTGTACTTACAAATCTTCCTGGCGTGCGTGATTTTTATGCGCGTAATTTTTCCTATTGGAAGAACGTGGATTTTAGCACCTTTTTAAAGTCTGCTTTTGGGTTTATTTGCCCAGCGCAGGACTTACCTTTATGACTGGTTCTTTTCGTACTTCTTTTTTTTCTTTTAGGTTTCTTCTGGCGGCAACCAATAAATGATTTAAATACGCACTTTTTGTGCGTTCGTAACGTTGTGCCGCTTAGGATAGCAGCCGGCGCCGTACCAAAAAAAAAGTTGTGTGCACACAAAAACGATGATTTGCTATCAAAATTTCTCTGCCACGCCCGTGGCACGCGCTCACACAAAAATCTCAAATTGATGTCGTCGCCTCAGCTATCGAAATTCACTAATTTAATTCTTAATTTTTCTTTAATTTACTTTAACTTACTTTTATTTCACTTATAATTTCGTCTTCTCAAACTTTTTTCTTTTCTTCTTAGGTTCTTTTGCACAAATGTGAGTTCTATTTGTCACAACTTACTTCTTTTAGGTTCTTTTTACTTCGATGTTACTTGGATGAAAGCTGATGATAGAAAGGCGGAAATTCATGGGAGAATTTCAATCTTTCTGTCAGGCATATTTCGATTTAGGCCCGTTCCTATATCTACGCTCTAGATTTTGTTTGGGGTTTGTTCGTTGATGTTGGCTTTTGCTGTGTATAACACTTTTGTGGTGGGAATGTCAAGTAGTACCAAAAATGTGTTTACACTGAGTAGCTAATCAACAATTCCACACCAATAATTTAGTTCGTAAAGAACTTATGATTGAATTAAATGGTTATTTAAGCCTCTGTGACACTTTTCTTTGAACTGGATAGTTAATTATCGCTGTGAACTAAGTGTCACAGTCAACATGTTTGAACGCCGAATGAGTTCTACATTTTGAACCTGGTTTTGCAGAACGTTCAGTTCCGCAATTCTTTTATATATTCATACCAGCACGTTAAGTGCAAATTATGCAGAACAATTAGTTTTTGGATGTACGTAAGGTACTTTTAAACATTATATTTCCCCTGTTACGCGGAAATTGAAATAGGAATTTCCTATTTTCTCGTCTGAAGTTGAGATAACTCTCGGTCGCCTAAATGCATCTGAGGCGTAATGGGAATTGGGAAATTTTTGAAATTCCCTTGGAATTCGATGAGGCGTAGTGGTGGTAGGTCGGGTCCACTACTGGTCTGTCAATGGTGTTTTTATGACGTCATCAAAATGTCATCCTTACATCTTCTCAACTACTGACATGGGTTCGTTTGGTCTGCGCCTAAGCTTTCTTGTTACTGTTGGTTTAATCTTTGAGAAGATACGGTTGTTTTAGAAATTAATTTTTATTTGCAACATTTCAAAGCTACCTCCATTGAGTCGCTGGTTAGCTCAAGACTGTGGCGTTCATTTTCAATTAGTTTCTTTTTGTCTTCAAAGTCAGTCAAAATATTATCCTTAAGATCAGCCTGCAAAATATTGAGACACAAAAGGGTAATAAGTATTCATTTAGTGTAATCGTAAATTAAATATTCGTCCACAGGGAACTGCTTGCGTTTTTATCTTCCAAGTGTTAGTTGCGCGAAACAAGTGGGCATAATCCTTGCACCCCATAACGCATTTATAATGTTACATGAATAGTGTTTGCTCAACTACAGTCTTATGAATGGTTTTTGTTTCTACTACAGAAATATTACTATATGGTTTTTGTCTATACTACAGTAAAATTCTGAACAATTCTGCTGAATGATTCTGCTGAATAACAATGTTGAATTTGAAAGCTCTGAAAGCTTTTAAAGCATCTTGACAATTCCGAAAGGTTCGAGACTTAGACTGTTCGGGAAACTTTGATCCCAAGTATAAATAGGACATTTTATTCGGAAATGGACACAGTTTCATTTTAACGAATAAATGGTGAATAATTAGTGGTGCTAAGATAAAGAAATAAATAAAGAGTTTGAACTTAGATAAAAGTGAGTTTCATTTATAGAGATAGTAGTGGTGATTGAAAAGTAAAGGAAAATAAGTTTTAATTTCGAACCCAAGACTAAAAACATTACAGTGGTGTCAGAAGTGGGATAAAACTTAAGAACATAATTACTTTGAACAAATAGAAGTGAAAAGTGATAAAGTGACTATGGGTAAACTGGTAAATGCCCTTAACTTGATTGAACTTAGAGCAGTGTTAAAGAGTCGGGGTCTTCCTACTGCTGGAACCAAAAATGACCTCATTATTAGACTGCAAGAAAATATGACTCAGCAAAACGAAAATCCGGACACATTCCTCGTCGATGTTGAAATTGAAGAGGAACAAGAGCATGTAAGTAATAATTCCGACTTGTCCAATATGATGGCTCTTCTTCTTGAGCGTTTTCAAGAGCAAAGAAACGAACAAAAGAATCTTCTAGAAGAGCAAAGAAACGAACAAAAGAATGAACAAGCGAAACTTCTAGAACGTTTTGAAACACAAGAGAAGAATCTTGAAGACCAGAAAAACCTCCTTGAAGGAAAGTTCTCTGACATTGTAAGCAAGTTTGTTGCTGCTGACGAGCGTCTCGAAAGCATCGAAAAACAAATTTTGACTGTAGATGAAAGGTTCGAGAAAGTTGAAGACAAATTCGAAAAATATGCAAAGGAGTTGGACAAGGTAAGAAAAATTAAAATTAGAGAAAGTTCTGGTGACTGCATACGAAGAAAGGAAATGCATCCGCCAACTTTTGATGGACAAACTTCTTGGACGATCTACAAAAGACAATTTGAAGCAGCTGCGACAACAAACGGCTGGGACGACGAGGAAAAGTTTGTTGCACTGACACTTGCTCTCAGAGGACCTGCTGCAGAACTACTGCAAACAATACCAGCAGAGTTACATGTCAACTTCAAAGCTCTTACTCAGGCGATTGAAAAACGCTTTGGAGATGGCCATATGCAAGAAGTTTTCCGGGTCCAACTTAACACCAGGGTTCAGAAAAGAGGTGAGACTCTTCAACAGCTCCAAGCAGACATCGAACGCCTGGCTCACCTGGTATATCCAACGGCGGGTGAGGAAATTATCAACCAATTTGCTGCTGAAGCATTTGTCCGTGGATTAGCTGACATCAACCTCCAGCGAGCAGTACGAACGGCCGGAAAACGGACGCTTCCTGAAGCATTGGCGTTTGCCCTCACCATGGAAGCAGCGGAACAGGCTTCTCAAAGCATTCATCGGGTAAGAGAAGTAACTGTAGAGGAGTGCGCTTGCCAAAGAACGACATTCCAGAGCAACCACCGTGATGGACCTCTCCGATGCTGGAACTGCAACAGGACCGGACATCTCCAGCGCCAGTGTCGTTTGCCATTAAGAAAAGGAGTTTGCCAACATTGCGGCAGCAGGAAGAACAGCCAAGAGGAGGCTCACAAAACCCCTGCTGGACCTGTTTCCCACTCGGGAAACGAGTAAGGACCAACTTCACGGGGCAGAAGCTGGTTTCGGGTATCGATGGCCCCAGAACTACGATCCAGGTCTCGCAGACTAAACGAGACAATAAAAGTCTGACAATGGAAGCAGCTATAAACGACAAGAAATATGTGGCAACTATCGATACCGGTGCCACCGCCTCCATTGTAAGAAGAGACGTGGTGAAGATGACATGGCTACACAACACCAATAGCTACTGTCTGAAGACGGCAACAGGTGAGTCAGCTAAAGTATATGGGGAAGTACAACTAGTGATCGGATTGGCAGAACTGGAGTTTTCACATAAATTCCTAGTGGCAGATATTTGCGATGAGTGCATCATCGGAATTGACTTCATGAAAGCACATGGAGTAATTCTGGATATCGGTAACCAGGTTCTGAAATTTAGAAATGTCGAGATTCCGATGATCTATGGTAACGAAAACTCGTCAACCCTGAGAACTGTCGTCAAAGAAGACCTACGCCTGCCTCCCTCTTCAGAAGTCTTTGTTTGGACAAACATAAAAGGCGATTCAGGGAACCATCGATACCTTTTTGTAGAACCGGACTCTGAACAACGTTCCCAAAACTACATCGTGGGAAAAACGCTCGCCGCACCTAAGAACAACATGGTGCCTGTAAGAATAGTGAACATCAAACCTTATGAAGTCAACCTTAAAGCAGGAGAAGTTATTGGACAATGTGGTCCAGTGGCAGCAATAACAAGAATCACCGATGAAGAAGTACGAAATCCTGTAGAAGTCAACTTTTTAAGGTCCAAAATTCTAAAATCCTGCAAGCTAAGTCAACAACAACAACAGGTTGCAGGAAGCCTTATTCATGAGTTTGCTGATATTTTCGCTTCAAAGGATAAACCATACGGAAGAACACAATTGGTGCAACATCGCATCGATACTGGTGATGCAAGGCCAATCCGTCAACCTGCAAGGCGCCTTCCACTAGCCAAACAGGCGGAGGTTACGGATATGATCTCGACGATGCAGAAAGAAGGTTTGATCGAGAATTCCAAAAGCCCTTGGGCATCACCAGTGGTCCTAGTCAAAAAGAAGGATGGAAGCACCCGGTTCTGCGTGGATTACCGAAGGCTGAACGATGTCACAAAGAAAGACAGCTACCCTCTGCCCAGGATCAGCGACACTCTGGATGCAATGGCAGGAGCTCAATGGTTTTCAACTTTGGACCTGAAAAGTGGGTACTGGCAGGTGGAAATTCACCCAGAAGATCGAGAGAAAACCTCATTTTCGACAGGTAATGGTCTGTGGCAATTCAAAGTTATGCCCTTTGGCCTGTGCAACGCTCCGGCAACATTTGAGCGTTTGATGGAATGCGTTTTACAAGGGCTTACTTGGAAGACATGCCTGGTTTATTTGGATGATGTCATCGTTTTTGGGAAAACATTTGACGAACACTGCAGGAACTTGAGAGAAGTTTTCCGGAGGCTTCGAGAAGCTCATCTTAGGTTGAACCCAGACAAATGCACCTTTTTCAAGACTGAAGTGAAATATTTAGGGCATATTGTCTCGTCTCAAGGGGTACAAACCGATCCAGAGAAAGTGGAAGCTGTGAAGAACTGGCCAACTCCACAAGATAAACATCAGCTGAGAAGTTTCCTTGGGTTAGCCACATATTACCGGCGATTCGTGAAAGACTTTGCTGGAGTTGCGAAAAGCCTGCACCAACTTACAGAGAAAGGAAAACAGTTCAAATGGTCAGGTGATTGCGAGAAAAGCTTCCAGGAACTAAAAACACGCCTCTGTAACGCTCCCGTTCTGGCATATGCTACTCCTGGGAAACAGTTCATCATCGATGCAGAGGCAAGCAATGTTGGAATTGGGGCTGTTTTGTCGCAAGTTCATGATGGCCAAGAAAAGGTAGTAGCCTATTACAGCAAAGTGCTCTCGAAGGCAGAAAGGAACTATTGCGTGACCAGGAGGGAACTTCTAGCTCTGGTACTAGCTACGAAACATTTTCATAAGTACATCTATGGGCAGAAATTCCTCCTTAGAACAGACCATGGAGCGCTAAGGTGGCTTTTGAACTTTAAAAATCCCGAAGGACAAGTAGCAAGGTGGATTGAGAGGTTGCAGACATACCACTACGAGATTCAACATCGAAAAGGAAAACTACACTCCAACGCAGATGCATTATCCCGACGACCATGTAAATCAAACTGCAAGCATTGTTCACGTCAGGAAGAAAAGGAGTCCCTAGTCACTCAACGAGTGAGAGTCGAGCCCATTGCCGGCTGGAGTAACGAGGAAATTAGGAATGCTCAACAAGAAGATTCTGACATTGAACCCATCCTTGCATGGAAAGAGCACGAGGAGAAACCACAATGGGTTGACATTTCCGATAGAAGCCCGGTGTTAAAAGCCTATTGGGCTCAATGGAACTCTCTCCATGTACAAGAAGGTGTACTCAAACGGAAGTGGGAGTCCGCAGATGGCAAGTCCTATGTGATGCAGGTAGTTGTGCCTCGGTCCAAAGTCAATGAAGTTCTCCGTGAGATGCATGATGGGACTTCTGGAGGCCATTTAGGAATCAACAAAACGCTGGAAAAGATCCGAGATCGTTTCTACTGGCTTCATGCAAAAGAAGACGTCGAAAGATGGTGCAGGAAATGTGACACTTGTTCTGCTACAAAAGGACCAGGCAGAAAAATTCAAAGTGTGATGCAGCAGTACAACGTTGGAGCACCCTTCGAAAAAATTGCAATGGATATTGCAGGTCCTTTTCCTGAAACCAACGATGGAAACCGATATATTCTCGTGATCATGGATTACTTCAGCAAGTGGCCTGAAGCGTTTGCCATTCCAAACCAAGAAGCAAAAACGGTTGTGGATCAGATTGTCTTCAATTGGATAAGTAGATTTGGTGTACCTAAAGAACTCCATTCTGACCAAGGGAGGAACTTCGAGTCCAATATCTTCCAACAGGTTCGCTCACTCCTTGGCATTCATAAGACAAGGACAACACCGCTGCATCCACAATCAGATGGAATGGTAGAACGGTTTAACAGAACGCTCAAAGAACACCTTTCCAAAGTAGTGGAAGACTGTCAACGAGACTGGGACCGATGCATTCCACTGTTTTTAATGAGCTATCGGAGCGCAGTTCATAGCACTACAGGACATACTCCTTATGAAATCTTGTTTGGTTCAACAATGCGACTACCAAGTGAAGTGAAATTTGGATGCCCTCCAAATGAGCCACAAAGCCAAGAAGAATATGTGGAACATCTTAAAAAGAGACTCATGTACATTCATGAAAGGACCAGAACAAAGATAAAGGATGCCAGTGATCGCATGAAAACACGTTATGATGCACATGCAACGACGACAGGGTTTCAAGTGGAAGATCTTGTGTGGTTATACAACCCCCATCGGAAAAAGGGACTGTCACCGAAGCTCCAGCAAAATTGGGAAGGCCCTTACAAAGTTGTCACCAGAATCAATGATGTTGTTTACCGCATTCAGAGAGGTGTTAGAGGCAAAATGAAAGTTGTTCACAGGGACCGACTATGCCGCTACAATGGCCAGGGAAGTGATAGACTTGTTCGGGACGAACAATCTTAAGAAGGGGGCAATGTTACATGAATAGTGTTTGTCTCAACTACAGTCTTATGAATGGTTTTTGTTTCTACTACAGAAATATTACTATATGGTTTTTGTCTATACTACAGTAAAATTCTGAACAATTCTGCTGAATGATTCTGCTGAATAACAATGTTGAATTTGAAAGCTCTGAAAGCTTTTAAAGCATCTTGACAATTCCGAAAGGTTCGAGACTTAGACTGTTCGGGAAACTTTGATCCCAAGTATAAATAGGACATTTTATTCGGAAATGGACACAGTTTCATTTTAACCGTGGTAACGAATAAATGGTGAATAATTAGTGGTGCTAAGATAAAGAAATAAATAAAGAGTTTGAACTTAGATAAAAGTGAGTTTCATTTATAGAGATAGTAGTGGTGATTGAAAAGTAAAGGAAAATAAGTTTTAATTTCGAACCCAAGACTAAAAACATTACAATAAGTTCGCTTTTTTCCATTTTTTTTGCACTTCACTTTGAATAGTTTTTATAAGTTTATTATTTATTAATACTTTTTATTTCTGAACACTTCTTATTTCAACTTGCGCTAAAATGAAAATGTAAACATTTCATATATTTGTTTGACGTTTTCGAAATTCACCTCCACCACAAAACAACCAAAACTTGTTCGAAGGGGAAATTTATGGAGAAGACACACTTAACATTTCTTAAGGAAGGGCTGCACTAGAGGGTGATTAATATCAATGGAAAACTGATCGATGTTTATTTTTTTGGTTGCTATTTCACAGCTCATCTGTTTGACAATTATGTTGAATTTTTAAAATTAATTACAATATAAACTTTTATTCTCGAAATTTAATAATGGCTGACTTACACAAATGTGAAATTTTGATATTTGAAAGGTTTACACACGGATCCCAATACGCGAATGGATAATATGATAGTTTCTACCAATTTTCGTTACAGGTACAAAGTTGCAAGCCACACGATAGTTTCTTTATTTTCATTCAAATGCCCTAGTGGCTCATGACAAAAAAGTGTATGATTTACTTACATACATACATAATAGAATGTGCATTTGAAAGCAATTTCGATTGACTTTTTTTTGCTAATCTTAAATGTGTGTGATTTGAAGATTTTGATCAAAAAAGCACATAGATTTTTTAAATAAAAATGCTTTCAGATACAAATTACTGTATACACCAACACCTAACCCGGGTGTAAGGCACGTAACTGCAAATACAAAAGAGAATTTGATGCATTAACATAATATACGAATTTACTAGCTGGTCAGTAACTTAAATATAATGACCATATGACAGGTTTAAATTTCTTTTGTTTTACTTTCATGAAGTTTTCTAACTAACTGCCTTATCACAATGGTGTAGCTGCAGCAGTAGTACGTTGCACTTACAATTTGAAGTTGCAGCTGCAGCGCAGAAAGTAGCTGAAGTACAACTCGACCGATTCATGAACGTGCTGCTCTGCAAAACAACAACAAACGAAAGGGCATAAACCATTTTGCTTGAGTTCAGTGCTACATTCGTGTATACTACTTAAAGAGTGAGTTTACGCTTACAAGTAAACCGGCAACAGGTTTAAGTTTATAAGTAGTAAGGTAGTTTGATTTTCATTTTGTGGCGGGAGTCTCCAAGTTGCGTGGTTAATGTGAGAAAAAAAAAGAGGTTATGTTAATTAAAACTGAAATCAATTTATTTTGTATTTATTATAAAACTTATATCACAACTCATATAATATTTTACGCGCCTTTTCGGAAATTAAATTTTCATCTTCTGGCACTACTAGCTACCTAAAATCTATCAAGAATCTATCGATAAGAAAAAACCTACAACATAATAGCGCGAAAGTTTAATAGATTCTTGATTAATTTTAGTTAATTTTTGCCAGAAGATGGGAATTCAATTTCCGAAACGCGTAGCACGTAAAATATAATATAAATTGTGATATAAGTTTTATAATAAATAAATCTTAAATTGATTTAAGTTTTAATTAACATAATCTCTTTTATTTTTCACAGTCATATTTTTGTTTGTCTACAGTCTGTTGTTAGGTTTTTCTGATAAATGTTCAGTAGTCTCAAAAACAATGCTTTGATTTCTCTTGTTAATATAGTGTGTGACCAAAAATATAATACGTGATTAAAAAAAAACAAAAAAATTGTATTGTATTGTATTGTATTTTATTGAGTCTTTTAAGAAAATTTTACAGAGTGTAGATATACTTATACAATTTGTCAATTATAATTGGAAAACGGCGGCTGTAATGTATGGCCTGCACTGGAGTTATATTATGTTTGCCTCGTGGCTGTCAATTAATAGTGTTTTCTTGCTCTTGCTCATGGAGCTATTACTGTTGCGCGTAACGTGTTGTTACTTTTGGATATTTACATATATATACAAATAAATACTTAAGCTAGCCTACGATAAACCTAAAATAAATAACCAGAAAATATAAACTATATAGACTATATAGATTTGTTTCGTTTAAGTGGACATTTTTAGAGCGAGTACGCTCTATATCTTATTGTATGGAAAATGAAATCACTTTGAAAATACATGAAAATTAACAAAAAGTATTTTTTAGAGCATTAACACTCTATTGAGTTACGAAAATTGAATAAATCACATTTTTACCATGAAATCACGAATTACGTTCACATAAAATCTTTTCTTTTAGACGATTACTTTACTATATGAATTAACAATCACTGGTTAGATTAAAAGAAAATTTGTGAAGTATTTCTATGTGAATAGAATATTTTTTTATAATCCAAGTTGCTGCATAATGACGTTGCTGCAGTTTGCGGTTGCGGTGCTTGTTGCTCTCACATCAATGTTAAATGTAGTGCCTTTTCTTTCAGTTGATGGGTTTTGGTTAAAACTCCAGACAATTATGTTCCTTGTAGATTTCTGTAGCCGATTAAAGATGAATTTACAGTTGCTGCTACAGAATACGTTGTTTGAATTCGCCGCCAGTTTGCGGTGGATGAAAATTCCGAAAGTTTACCGCTCAGCCTGTTGCTTTAACTGTACACTCTCCCCAAAGTTACAGTTAATAACCGTGAAAAAACTTCTAGCGGTGCTGAAGGATACGGGACTTTCGGATGACGAGTTGCTGGGCACTATTTGTGCCCTGGTTGTTTATCGGTAGACCGATGAATTTTTTTTTTTTTTAATTAAATTTACTCAGTTACTTTTTTAACTCTCGATAAAAATTGAAAAAATTTGCCAATAAAACATTTACTTTTTTTTTTAAATAGATTAATGGACGGCAGTGCTTGGCACAGCACAACCGTCCTCTATCACGACCTCGACATCTCTCAAACAAAAAAAGTTTTATCTCGAAATAATGTAATGCAATACTTCGAAGTGTTATCTCAACTTAATAATTCCAGTGTGTACAATCTCGGCGGGGAAATTGGTGTAGTAGGAGGTGTGATACGAGTTTTTGTTTATGTATGCGTTTCTTACGCACACATGTTTTACAAGAAGTATCATTTGACAGCTGTAGCTTGTAGGCAAAATCAAAACAAGGCACAAGATGGGACTCTTTATATATATCCTCTTTGCTTTGCAGGTGTTCTTATGACGAGTTTCATATATTCTCTCTGATCGTGATTCATGAATCATGTCCACAGAGGACATACTTAAAGAAGCAGAAAGAAAATATTTGAATAAAATGCGTTTTAAAAATTTCTAACATTTTATTCTAAAGCTACGAGCAGACGGCATATGAAAACCCGCAAACGTTTGCGATTCTGATGCCTGATTCACAACCTCGCGTCAGGACGAGACGAGAGCGTCGCGATTATCGCTGTCTTTTTTTCTCGTTCTGAAAAATCAGAACGAGAAAAAGTGACAGCGATAAACGCGACGCTCTCGTCTCGTCGTGACGCGAGGTTGTGAATCAGGCATGACGTCACGTAAAAACTCGCAAACATATCGCAAATTCTATACCCACATCAGTGCTCGCAAACGTGCATATAGGGGTGTTCACACGATATGCAAATTCTGTCCCAAAAGTCGCAAATGCATTTGCGATCAAGGCGTCGCACATCATGTGTTCGCAAATCTGATCGCAAATGTTTTGGTCTATATGCGAGGTGTTCACACGATGTGGAACAATATCCGCATATCATCAATTTCCAGTCATATGCAGGTTTGCGAACATTTGTGTTTTGTGTATTTGGCTTGGGATTCTTGACGTAGCTATAATCTCGAATATTAAAAAGTGCTTTAATTATTCAAAATGTCGAAAAAAAAGTGGGCTTCTATTGCTATTTTGGCATTGGATATGCTAGAAAATGACGAAGAAAATGAAAGCCGCGAAGAATTGAGTTTAAAAAAAATTAAACGGGTTCGTAGTGTGTGGAAAAAAAATTGGCTTCTTCGTCGCCAGACAGAAGGCTTTTGCGCTAAATTGATGCTGGAACTACGTTCTAATGAACCAGAATTGTATCACGGTTTTGTTCGTATGTCGGCCGATCAATTTGACCATTTGCTTTCCTTGGTAGGACCGCGGATTCAAAAAGCGGATACAAACATGCGATCTTGCATTTCTGCTAACTCTCCGGTTCTTGGCTACAGGCGACAATTTTCGGTCTATGCAATATCTTTTCCGCATTCCAGTCAATACCATCTCATCAACTACCCATTTTAATAGTAATTTTGTATCGAAATTTGTCTTTTTATTATTTTTTTTTGCAATATTCTCCTTATAAAACAGAGAATGTCAGCTGATATTTGCTCGCACATCAATGCATTTGCAATGTCCTGTTTTCGTGTAGTTGCAAATGATTGGGACGACCGCAAATGCTCGCACATGGCTGCAAATTGTCACAATTGATTTGCAAGAGTGTTCACACGATATGCAAAAAAGTCGCAAACTAATGTGCGACTTGGTTGTCGCACATCATCCGCACATGGTTTGCGAGCATATGCGGACTGTCCCAAAGGGGTGTTCAGACGATGTGCGACCAAGAATCGCAAATGATGACGTAAAATTGACGTCAGAGTCGCAAACATTTGCAGCTTTTATATGCCGTGTGCTCGTAGCTTAATGCTTTCTTATAAACAACATTTTTTGTATTACCATCTTTAACATAAATAAAAAGTGCGAACGGTTTCCCTACTCTAGAACACCCAACATACAGTTGTAGGGAAAACTTTTTGCAGAATGGCATGCAAATAAATTTCCTACCAATGCCATCTACCAGCGAAATTATTCGTAGCCTCACTTTACCTTGAACACAGTCATTTTACCCCACTCCTAAAAGGATTCCACAAATAGAATCCACCCAGACAAAAATGTCATTTCCAGAATGGCCTTCCAATGCACTTCCAAATTCTGTCTGCCTTCCATTTGGCAGATGTTTCCCCATCTTCTAGAAATACAGTGAAATGACGAGTAAGCGGCTACTCGCTATTGCTGTATTGAAGCCACGTCCACACGGAAATGAAAATGCAGGACAGCCGCATTATTGGGAATGTTAGGAAAAGGTAGTTTGTCAGTTTATGAGACGTAACACGGAATGGGATAGTGGCACACGAATGTCAGTTAGCCCGAACGAAAATCGAAAGACAAGAGTGTAGAGAATGTTAGAGTTTTGTCACAATCCGTAGTTTACACTACTTGGCAAAAGGTTCAGAATTAGTGACTTGCCGAAAGTTCATTGCGAAAGTCATTCGCTCTCATAGACAACGTCTAGATAAGTCATCACGCAGTAAAAATCAAATCAAATCAGAACAAATGACCAAGCGAAGGCATTAACTCATTTGCTCGTGTCCTACTGTGTTAACACATGACTGAACGGTTTCTCTTCTCTCGACAGCAGTCCTGATTATTAATCGAATCATATTCTGAATTATTCCGCAAATAGGCAATACTCTATAAACGTATTAGGTAGAACCTGTCAAAACCCAAGTTCGTTGATCGTCAAGGATTCTGCAAAATGATAATTTGCAGAACATTGAAAAAAGTACTAGATGTCGGTGGTGGGTCAAACATGGAATTAATAATGCCAAACCCTGCAAAGAAAACGTCGACCGAGAAGTATTAATCATTTTATGGTATAGATGACAACACTTAGGCAATATCTTCGCCGAATTGTTTCTAATAACGCTAATCAAAGTTATCAGAAGATTGTCACTTCTCAACCGCAGTAGGTTTATACGAAAGCAGGAATACAATTCCTAAGACACTTGACATATATGGACACAAAATTCTTACGCACCCGAACAATCGGTCATACATAATGCCCGGCGCAAAGCAACACTTTTCAACGTAGCACAGTGCGCACTACCCATAAGGATTCGCTACATCCCTCTTTCTAACTCGTTACTTTTTATTGGAACGAGTAATAGAAAGAGGAAGTAGCAAAATCAATATGGCGTGCGGCTACCTGGAAAGTGGGGAAATGTGAGTGAGAAGATTGTCTGTGGATTTCATTTCGAAGCCAGACGTCTACAACGAAACATCTCTTCCGCAGAACGTCATTTTTCAAAGCAGCCGATCCGCGCACCATTTTATTTTTCACCTTTTTTCTTAGGGTTTCTCTAAGAGAACCCATCTAGTTGCCTGAAACAAATTAGAGGAACATATTAATAATTATTAATATTATTACAACGAGGTAAGTGTATTTTTAAAACATTCATTGGAGCGAAATAATGCAATGAAGATCCCTGAAAAAAAAGGGGGCATACACCAAACATATACACGTTGGAGATCCCTATGTCGCAGCAGACACGTGGATAACTCTTCATTTTCATGATTTTTTTTTCTTGTGCCCGCTGCTCATATGATACATATGTAAAAAAACACGATAAAATCTATGTAGCAGCGTTTTAATGCTCAACGCAACAATTACTTGTGTCGTCTCATAATTTTTTATTGAGAGACAAGCACGGACGCCAGCCATCCCTTTGTGCGACGTCAGTGGCGGCACGCGGCGTTACATACATATATATGCACGCACCGCCCTCTCCGGTAGATTCTACTGGACACATTTATGGGGCAGACGTTGATCCAATTGCCGGCTCGTCTGTCACCCCAACCACATCATATTCAAAACCATACTTTTTTGGAACCTCCAGTGGAGAAAATTTCTCGTGGTACCAAGACCCGAGACCAAATCAATACATCAACGCCCTCTCGGCGCATCGTAGAGAACATCCTCCTGACTTCAGGTACCCAGCCACGACAGGCTGAAGGCCACATCGAGGGACGGACTTTTCTCTTTAATCCGATCAACGTGGGAAAAATATTCCGCAGCAGGACGTCTGGCGTGTGCATAGACACAGATGCCGGTCCCCCAGCAGTTCCAGTCAAATTTTATAACAAAAAAATATACATCACCGAGGGACGGAGCAGAACTTTCCACATCATTCATCATTTAAACCGGAAAATTCTAAGGGTTGTATCTGCAGAACCATGTAATTTGTGAATTACGCATCGAATATCCAGGTAACCCCTTTACATTTAATTATATTTGTGATCCCGACGAGAGCACTGAAGCTCGGATCCCCGATACAAGAAGTTTGCTACCAGCAAACACATAGCGCCATTTACTCAACATCCAACGCCAGCGTACGGCGTCAATTACCACGGACGGTGGTGATTTTTTTTTATTACTCATACAACAACTGGTGTATACCAAGGACCATCCAAGAGCTGATGGCCATATACATTTTTACTTTATATATATTTTATTATGTATTACCCTTAGTATCTTTATCTTAAAACAAAAAGAATATAACTAAAGTGTTTAATTAATTTGTGTGAAATACTTAAAAAAAAAACCGAGCATATCTATATTCAAAGATAGGGTTTAGTGAAGTTGAGATTTAATAACTTATCCAAGCTCTTACTACTTCCTGGATTAATAATTGGAAGGCAGTTTAAATACGTTACCGCAAAGGTCATCTGCCTTGAAAACCTTTTAAGCTTTAATGCTGAATTTTTCTTTTATATTCACACTTGGTCGTTTCAGACTTATACCTTTTTTTTACTTTTTTTGTCTTTCTGTGTTTTGTGTCGGTAGCGACCAGCCGCGTTCGCATATTAACGTCGCGTGCATTTTTCATCCTTTTTCTCGATATATACTTCGAACACATGTGCCTATATGCACTCGCGTTTATACGTAATATCTTTTCACTGAAGTATATCAAAAGTGTCTATCGGTAATAGACTCCCTATTTTGTTTGCTACTGTTAATTCGTGTTATGAAAATTTACTTTCTCTTTTGATCATTGTCGTTATTATCGCGAGTATACCTAAGATGATAGTTTGAGATTAACTACCTTTTTTTTTTTTTTTTTTAAATACGAAGTACGTTGAGATTCAACTTCATCATTTTACTCGTATGCTCAAGGTTGAAGAAAAAAAAAAAAATTAATTTTGATAAGCAATAGCTAGGAGTATTTACTAATTATTCTTTTACAGCGATCTGGAGTGCACTTCCGAAGCTACGAAAATTCCTTACCCTGTTGGCAGTATTGTATTAAAACAAAAAAAAAATATATATTTACTTTTTACATTACTCTATATTGCTATTGATATTGAATTTATCGAGTATATGCGAGTGATCGAATTGGGATCTCGTATGTTGGCAGTATTGTATTAAAACAAAAAAAAAATATATATTTACTTTTTACATTACTCTATATTGCTATTGATATTGAATTTATCGAGTATATGCGAGTGATCGAATTGGGATCTCGTATATATGGTACTAGTAGTTACAATTCCAATCATCTTATCCTAATATCTTTCCTTTTGTTGTCGCCTCGTTCTTGTGATTAGAGTTTCGAAAATAGACCGCGGTATAGTTAAAGAAGATTGAGATATCTTCAACTTTTTTTTACTATCGTCCGTAAATAAACACACTATATTGCAGTGCTTACGAAGCAACGTTTTTTTTTTTTTTTATATCGTACGGTTACGATTCGTGTTTAATAACGTACATCATTTGAGATTAGCGCCTGTTAATTACCATAGCTATTTTCACCGCCGCGTCAAGCCTTGACATCCAAATTCGTTCTTGGTGTCATTGCTCTTGGTTCTAGACCAGGTAACTCCCCTTTTCGGTCGTCTATGAATCTAATTCCTGTACTTTTGTCACGCATATCGTTGTCCAATTTACCTTTTTTTGTTTATCTTTTTCTTTTATTTTTATTTTTTTTTTACTTAAATTTACCAAGCCTTACTCCGCTTACTTTTAACTTGGTTGAAGTATCTTTTAATGGTACTAGATAAGAGTATAAGTACTGATCTATACTTTAAATAACTTGGACATTGTTACGTTCCAATTTGATTTCTTTTGATACACCTTTAAGAAGGTGCAGATAGTTGAACTATTCTGTCGTAAACTCAAATAACTGTCCTACTGGTCATTTTATGAATTCAAGAAAACTAAGATAATGTTATATAACTTAACTTTAGTCGTCTGTTTTGACACTTTTTACGAATCCATTTAATTCGTTAAGGTAGTTTTAAGTATATTCCTAAGACAAATAGTTACTTATTTTTACTTTTGAATAAAGCATAAAAACCTTTTATAACGTTTACACGAAGATTTTCCGTTGATTCATTTCTTTGAAGAATTGTTAGATTTTTCTTTTGGAAGATTATAGATAAGTTTTCAGATATGGAGTAAGTTTAACCAAGGGAGGGTGGTACCCCTCACTTTCTTCTCGGAATGGCAATTCAGTGTGTGTACATTTGGCTTCTTTTGGTTTAGATCTTTTGGTAGAGTATAAGTGAATAGTTCCTAGTACGGTTACTATGTTTCAGTTGAGATGAGGATTTAAGCAAGCAAATTATTGCTTGCTTTCTTGTTTAGGGGTTGCCCAATAAAATTCATTGAGTCTTGGGGACTCAAAGGTCTACGGTCAACCAAGGTTGATGTTAAGAGAGATGATTTTTGACATCAAATTTGGGAGGGTAAAGAGAACAGGGGGATTGACAATCATCATAGATCCTCCCTCCCCTGTAAGTTAGACACCTCTGCGTCCGCGCTCGGTATAACTTCGTGGCAACCGAACGCGTAGACAGTATCATTCAGCCATAGCTTCCACGAACACCTATGGTTAGCTTTCCATCGCGCGAAATACGGTTTACGTCCTGTGGGTTGATGTAATAGTACATTCCAATTCTTTCTTGTCGTCTACGTACACTTTTAGTATTATGAGGTGCACATTAGAATCATCTATTTTAACAATCAATTCAATTCAATCTAATCTTCGTCAGTTATGAGGGCCAATAAGCTTTATAAAATTTATTATTCGAACTCGACCACCAGAGTTCATCGGTCGGCAGTGTAAGAAAAAAAGAGGTAACCGGTCGTATAGATCCCGGAGCAAGTACCCATGGCCAGACTGTGCTAGCTGCGGCTAGGGTACTGCCGGCCACCGCGACGGTCGATCTCGGCCATAACCTTGAGTTGTCGCATGCCGTTCTAATTGGCCATCCTTCTTGGACAGTCAACTAGAAAGGGGGCGTTGCCGGCAAAAGGTTACATTCATCCCAATTCACGTAAATCAGATAGCCATAGTTAGATCTTTTTGATGCGAACCGGAGTGCAATCTCTGGGTACGAAGATGAAATAGTTAGAGGTAGCATTCGTGGTCTAGGTATAGTTATGGGAGTATTAGTAAGGTTTATGGTTTCCAGGTGTAGGCTACATTGAGATAATGCTGCAAGCGGAACACCTAGCTCTTGTAGCGGATAGGCGTGGACATGGCATCAGGTACCCACTAGGCTGTTCTGCGGGGATTTGTGGTCAGTACCTGGGGTAGGCTGATGGATGTTCCACGCTTCTGTGATCGGGATGGATAAGAGAGTTAAGAAATGTGAGGGAGGTAGAAGGGGCGGGAGGCAACGTTAATGACATGTAAGTATTCCATTTCTCGGGTTACTAGGTACGCTGATACCTGGGTGTGGAACCTTGGAGTGGCTGTTCCTTGATATAAGAGTCAGGGAGTTTCGGGTTGCTTGTCTCTTTCTACTTCCTCACTGATAGATATGGCTGTTGGTGGGCAGTGTTTTCTTTCTTTTGTCATCCATAAGATATCGAAGAGGGTAAGGCAGTGCCTGTTGGCAGTTGGACTGGGTTGGAGGAATATTTGAAAAGAAGAATGTTTGTTTTATTTTTCATTCTTTTATTTCGGATGTTTATCCGATCAATACATTTGTATGATTTTTCTTAACATACTTATTATTATTTAATTTACGTTACAGATGGCGCCCAACGTGGGGCCCGAATTAGCTTGAGAAGATTAGATTTGAATTGATTAAAGTTAGGTCGATTCAGAGTGACGTAGAGAAAAGTTAAGAATTTTTGAAAATTTTTGAGAAATTTTTCAGTGTTAGTTGAAGTTTTTTTTTTGTGATGATCAGGTATCTTAGGTGGAGGAACGTCATCGAGATTGGTGGTGTAGGCACTATTTTGTCCAGTGGTTTGGTGATATGTCCCGAATCAGCCTGTTGCATTAGGTCTATCCACTTTCCATTACCTCTTGTCACATAGGTTTGTCGTCGATCTCTGTCCGGATTAGGCAGTGAATTTGCCCGATTGTCAGTTGCTGAGGTGTCGATATATCCCGCAAGTGATGTCTAAGATCCCGGTCGTAGGAGAATAGTATGAGCAGGTCTTCTGACCGCTGGTTGGAGCTTTTTGCCCGACGCACGTCAGCTGCAGAAGCTGGTCATTCGTTCAATTACGACCCCAATTTGTTTCATCTGAAAATCAACTTTTTACTATTAATTATTATATTACCCAATTTGTATTTGAAGATTTCAGTCAGTTTTGATTTTCGTTAGGAAGTGACGGTGATCAATGGGACATGAAGCGCTAACCGGTAATTGGTGTTTTCATACCCGATGTACGTCAGCAGTAGCGTAATGTTACCATTGATTACCCGATCAACTTTTCGCTTAAGAGGAATTGTCTTTTCTTTGATATCTAGAACGCCGTAAAGTTTAACAAGACCATACACACTAAGTTTTTTTTTTTTAGTTTTTTTTTTGATCGGTTCCGAATCCGAACCGAAATGTACACGCCAATTTCCAGAGAAGGGAGGGTCACCACCTCCCGAACCCTTTATGAAAAACAATTTATTAAAATTTTTTTTTTGAGATATATTTAAGTATAGATTTGAGATTTTTGAGATTTTTGAGATTTTTTTTGTTGAGATGATATAGTTTCGAGTTTTTGAGTTATATAGATTTTGGAGATTTTAAGATTTTTGAGAGATTTTTGAGAATTTTTGAAGTATTACAGTTTTTGAGAATTTACGAAATAATACCCACCTTTTCAAGCATAATTTTTCTTAAGTATTAATTATAGAGTATCGTATTAATATCGATTATTAAGTACAAATTTCAATAAATAAGATTTTTGAATTTATTTATAAATTTAAGTATATAGTTAAGTATCTATCTGAATACTCATCTGGAATATTTTCCAGATATCCTTAATAATAGTATCACATAAGTTTTTTTTTTGAATAAAATATACTTATTCACACTTAGTTTTAAGCACTTTTGAATTTATACCTATATAACTTCTTCAGTTTACCAATTTTTGAAATATTTCCGTTGGAGGTATAGCTCACGGTATACACTTACTTAAAATTACTTGTTTTTACTTTGTCTTTTACTGACACCCTTTTTTTTGACACTTGAGTAGCATCCGTTAGAGGAATTAGCTCACGGACTACTCACATTTTATCTTAAATTATCGGACTTTCCTAAATAGTTCAACCAATTTTCACCCTATTTCAATGAGTGGTGAAAACCGGAAAATTGAAAAGCAAAGCTCTTACAATCCTAATTTACGTGACGTAATCATTATGCCTTTGAGACCAGGTCAGGGCGTAGGTCCGATACCTCTACCAGTTGATCCGGAAGATGATCAATCGGAGGGTGGTTTCGACCAAACGGGGAATGACACAGGGATTAATCCTGTTGATACAGAAGATGTGAGTGCAGAGGAAGCACAACGCCGTAAGGATGCTGCTGATCATTCAGCATATATCCAAGACATTGTGTCAGCTTCTATTGAAGCGCATCGTTGCGACGAAAGAAGATTTATTCAGGAGCAATTGGCTCAAAGTCAGAATTATCTACTTGAGCAAGTCGCTAATATAATTCGAGGTAGCAGTCAAAGCCGACCTCCACCTACCGCCACACAGCCTCTCACTCAAGCATCCATTCAACCTCCGGTACAACCACCAATCCGACAACCTACCCAGCCTATACAGATGCTACAAGCATCTACTTCACACAAACTTCCTAGTAAACCTACTAATGGTACGGACGCTGCACGCGTAGTTACCATTAACGCTCCCGCTGGCAGTAAGGGTGCCCGAAGAAACCTTACAGATCATATGCCAACTGAAGATGAATTAGCAGAAATGGAAACTCCGACGTATCCAACAGGGGCAAATCTGTGTCTGCCAGGCGTCAATCCAGCACAAATGACTCGAGGTGCAAACGTAGACGATTTTCTACAAAAGATGAATACGTTCAATTTTGACGATTCACCGCCGTCTCCGCGTAGACGTACAGGTTCGAACGCCACTTCATCCAGCCGAGTACCTCAGTATCATAAGTGGGGATTAAAATTTGACGGCAAAAATATGTCTGTCGACGATTTCTTGTTTCGTCTTGAATGTATCAGGTACAGCAACAATGTACCATGGGACGAGATAGTGATGAACTTTTATCACTTCGTCTCTGGTTCAGTTGAAGCATGGTATTGGGTATACTTGAAACGGAACCGACATACTAATTGGACTGATCTGAGGACTGCACTAGTTGAGCAGTACCGTAGTTTAGAAACGGATACCGAGCTTTTCCGAAAATTATCTGATAGGAAGATGCAGAATGGCGAGTCGTTTACTGACTTCTACGATGCCATTATGAACATTAATTCTAAAATGCGAGTTCCGCGTACGGAGAAAGAATTAATCGAGATAATCAAAACAAACGTCAGAACAGATTTGAATTTAGATAAGAATATCACAGAACCATTATACCGTAAACCTTTCCATGAAAGGCTACGCAACTATAATGAGGTACGTAAGAGAATTGTTACCTTTCCAGAGATGTCCAAACGGATACGACGAATAAGGGAGCGCTTCCATCGGAAGCGGACTACTTATCGTAACGTAGCGTCAGCAACAATAGGTCGAGAATCGAATGACCCACGTCCTTATGTGACGGTTGGTCTATTCGGTGACAGTTTTCTAGGTCTCCTCGATTCAGGAGCAAGCATCAGTTGCTTAGGCACTGATATTATCCCCTATTTGAATGACAAAAACGTTACGGTAAGGAAGGTAGAGACTACCGTGTCCACGGCCGATGGACACAAGCAATCCATAGTTGGAGTGATCACTACAGCGATCCAATATAAGGGGGTAACAAGAGATATCGATCTGTATATTGTGCCATCGTTAAGCCAACGTCTGTACTTAGGCGTTGACTTTTGGCAGAAATTCCAGATCGCGCCTCATATAATTGCAGGTCTTTCAGGGATGGCGACCGGTGGGCCAGATGAGAGACCCACCAACCAGATTAAGTTAAATAGTGAAGAGTCTAAACGACTAGTTGCAGTTGTCCGTGGATTTCCTTCCTTCGCAGTCAATGGACTCGGGAAAACAAATCTAGTGCAACATTATATAGACACGGGTGATGCCGTACCTATAAAGCAGAGGTACTATCCCGTTTCTCCAGCGATACAAACCCTAATGTACGCTGAATTGGACCATATGCTATCTTTAGGAGTCATCGAAGAAAGTTCCAGCGCATGGAGTTCCCCAGTGGTGCTTGTTCGCAAGCCTGGCAAGAACCGATTGTGCCTGGACTTTCGAAAGGTGAACTCCGTAACGAAGAAGGATGCTCGTCCAATTGCGCACATAGAGGGGCTGCTAGCACGTCTGACAGAAACACGTTATATTTCTAGCGTGGATCTGAAGGATGCGTTTTGGCAGATACCGCTGGAGCAAAGTTCAAGGGAGAAGACCGCTTTTACAGTACCAGGCAGACCACTGTACCAATTTAAGGTCATGCCTTTCGGTCTATGTAATGCGGCACAAAGTTTGAGTTACCTCATGAGTCGCGTAATTCCGTCGGGGTTACGAGATCAAGTATTCATATACTTAGATGATTTGTTGGTTGTGTCGAAGGATTTCGACGAACATCTGGAGACTCTGGAGATAGTCGGAAAGTGTTTGACGAATGCAGGACTGACGATAAACGTCGAGAAGTCGAAGTTTTGTTTTGATGAGCTTCACTATCTCGGTTATAAGGTCGGTCAGGGTTGCTTGAAAGCCGATCCAGACAAGATCGCAGCAATCACAAGCTTCCCTTTACCAACCACAACTCGCCAAGTTCGCCGATTTCTCGGTATGGCAGGTTGGTATCGGCGATTTGTTAAGGACTTCAGCACCCTAGCCGCACCGTTGACCGAGACCTTGAAAAAGGGAAAAGCCTTCAAGCTAGGACCAGAAGCTATTGAAGCATTCCTGCAAATCAAGCAAGCTTTAACTTCAGCACCTGTACTGGTCAATCCAGACTTCTCCAAGGAATTCATTATTCTCTGCGACGCATCCGCGACTGGCATCGGATGTGTACTCTGTCAGCGAGACGAATCCGGGGCGGAGCAGCCGATATACTACTTCTCCCGGAAACTGAATGCTGCACAGAGAAACTATTCGGTGACTGAACGCGAATGCTTAGCAGCTTTTGAAGGTATCCAAAAGTTCAGATCGTACGTTGAGGGGTACCATTTTCGCGTTATTACGGACCATTCCAGCCTGAAATGGCTGATGACTATGAAAGATCCAACCGGAAGATTAGCGAGGTGGAGTATGCGACTCCAAGGATTCGATTTTGTGGTAGAGCATAGAAAGGGAACACTAAATGTCGTGCCAGACGCTCTATCCAGAGCTTATGAAGACGATGAGTTGACAGTGTCAGCTTTCCTTTCATGTCTACCGCAGATCGATGCCTCGGAGGTACTTCACATCGACCTTGAGGATCCATCCTTTAAATCCGAAGGTTATCTGGACATCATCAGTTATATCAGGAAGGAACAGGAGCGGTTACCGGACCTCAAAGTGTCGGAAGGATATATATACAAACGCACCAAACATGCGGGTGGTAATCCCTTGGCTGACGATCTAACTTGGAAGCTGTGGGTTCCCTCAGAGATGGCTGAATCTTTTATCTCTCTGGCTCACAATCCGCCGCGCGCTTCGCATGGTGGGGTGGTGAAGACGGTTTATAGGTTGAAAGATAGATTCTATTGGCCCGGCATGTACACTCAGGTCAAACTCTATGTTGACCGGTGTGAGACATGCAAGACCAGTAACGCAGCTAATATGACGTTACGAGCAGAAATGGGAAACAGTTTTGTAGTAGACAGGCCATTCCAACATCTGTATGTTGATTTTCTTGGACCATACCCAAGATCGAAAGCTGGTAATGTCTATATAGTGATCGTGTTAGACCAACTGACTAAATTTGTCTTTATCAAACCACTACGCAAGGCAACAGCCGCGAGCGTGGTCAAATTTCTAAAAGATGATGTGTTTCTGATTTATGGAGTACCAGAGAGTATTCTCTCTGACAATGGAACGCAATTTGTTGGGAAAGAGTTCCAGAAGTTTTTGAATATTTTCGGGGTCAAACACTACCGGACGGCAGTGTATGCTCCCCAGTCGAATGCAAGTGAACGAGTGAACCGTTCAATTTTGGCAGCTATTCGATCGTATGTCAATCCGCGACAAACGGATTGGGATGCCCATCTGTCTTCAATCAGCAGCGCTTTACGCACAACGGTACACTCAACTCTCACGATGTCTCCATACGAAGCCCTGTACGGACAACGTATGATAGAACATGGGGCAGACTATCGTCTTTTGAGAGAGTTGGGTGGGCTGAACTGTTCGGAGATAGATTGGCTTCCCAAAGTTGGCAGGATGAACATCATTCATTCCTACTTGAAGCAAGCGTTGATTAAAACCCATGAAGCATACGAGAAAACTTACAATCTTCGTAGCAGAAATATAACATTTAAAGTAGGTGATGAGATATATCGGAGAAATCAAGTTCTAAGTGACGCAACTAAGCATCTGAGTGCGAAGTTGTGTCCGAAATTTATTAAAGTTCGCGTTACTAATATAATTGGTGAAAACCTATATGAAGTTGAAGATAGGCGAGGACACAAGTGGACGTGTCACACTAAGGATTTAAAAAGATAAGATAACTGAACTTCAATTATACCCCTGATTTAGACCCAAATAACCTGACTTTCCTTTAAGAATTTTTTCTATTGTCATATTCAACATCAAAATTTTTTTTTTCTTCTCTCTTTGACTATTGCTGCATGGAGGCACTTGAAGATATAGGAGATTTTCTTAATCGTCTTAAGCATTCAGATGCCCGGCTCTCAGCTGTGCATGAGACTCTTGGTCTGTTTATGCGATAATCTCTTTATGTTAAATGATGACCGATAGAATAGAAAACCCTGACGTACTATAGGAACGTGTTTCCTATAAATTTTTTTTTTTTGAATTAACAATGATATAACAAAACACATATAATTCAGATGCGTTATTTGAATACACATTCCGTGCTAAAAATTTTTTTTTTGTCTTCAACCAACTAGACGGTAAAAAGTTGCAGTATCGGTATGATACGAAAAGTAAGAAGCTCCAGGCGTAAGTTTTTATGAGAAGTTCTCCTTTTCTTGGAAGTTCGACGAAGCAGGCTTAGTCGAAATTCCAAGCTTTGTAGGGAAAACTTTTTGCAGAATGGCATGCAAATAAATTTCCTACCAATGCCATCTACCAGCGAAATTATTCGTAGCCTCACTTTACCTTGAACACAGTCATTTTACCCCACTCCTAAAAGGATTCCACAAATAGAATCCACCCAGACAAAAATGTCATTTCCAGAATGGCCTTCCAATGCACTTCCAAATTCTGTCTGCCTTCCATTTGGCAGATGTTTCCCCATCTTCTAGAAATACAGTGAAATGACGAGTAAGCGGCTACTCGCTATTGCTGTATTGAAGCCACGTCCACACGGAAATGAAAATGCAGGACAGCCGCATTATTGGGAATGTTAGGAAAAGGTAGTTTGTCAGTTTATGAGACGTAACACGGAATGGGATAGTGGCACACGAATGTCAGTTAGCCCGAACGAAAATCGAAAGACAAGAGTGTAGAGAATGTTAGAGTTTTGTCACAATCCGTAGTTTACACTACTTGGCAAAAGGTTCAGAATTAGTGACTTGCCGAAAGTTCATTGCGAAAGTCATTCGCTCTCATAGACAACGTCTAGATAAGTCATCACGCAGTAAAAATCAAATCAAATCAGAACAAATGACCAAGCGAAGGCATTAACTCATTTGCTCGTGTCCTACTGTGTTAACACATGACTGAACGGTTTCTCTTCTCTCGACAGCAGTCCTGATTATTAATCGAATCATATTCTGAATTATTCCGCAAATAGGCAATACTCTATAAACGTATTAGGTAGAACCTGTCAAAACCCAAGTTCGTTGATCGTCAAGGATTCTGCAAAATGATAATTTGCAGAACATTGAAAAAAGTACTAGATGTCGGTGGTGGGTCAAACATGGAATTAATAATGCCAAACCCTGCAAAGAAAACGTCGACCGAGAAGTATTAATCATTTTATGGTATAGATGACAGCACTTAGGCAATATCTTCGCCGAATTGTTTCTAATAACGCTAATAAAAGTTATCAGAAGATTGTCACTTCTCAACCGCAGTAGGTTTATACGAAAGCAGGAATACAATTCCTAAGACACTTGACATATATGGACACAAAATTCTTACGCACCCGAACAATCGGACATACATAATGCCCGGCGCAAAGCAACACTTTTCAACGTAGTACAGTGCGCACTACCCATAAGGATTCGCTACATCCCTCTTTCTAACTCGTTACTTTTTATTGGAACGAGTAATAGAAAGAGGAAGTAGCAAAATCAATATGGCGTGCGGCTACCTGGAAAGTGGGGAAATGTGAGTGAGAAGATTGTCTGTGGATTTCATTTCGAAGCCAGACGTCTACAACGAAACATCTCTTCCGCAGAACGTCATTTTTCAAAGCAGCCGATCCGCGCACCATTTTATTTTTCACCTTTTTTCTTAGGGTTTCTCTAAGAGAACCCATCTAGTTGCCTGAAACAAATTAGAGGAACATATTAATAATTATTAATATTATTACAACGAGGTAGGTGTATTTTTAAAACATTCATTGGAGCGAAATAATGCAACTTTATCTTGCTACAATGGAGGATGTTTGACGGCGTCATTAGACAGACGTAGTAATTATGTTCATCATCCTTTATTATAGGATTGTAAATTCAACCCCTGGAGGAAGGAAAATTTCTGGAATCAATTCCGAAATTGCGCAGGCGAGGCTGCACACCTTTTATTTATTTTTTTTTTTTTTTGGAAGATCCCTGAAAAAAAAGGGGGCATACACCAAACATATACACGTTGGAGATCCCTATGTCGCAGCAGACACGTGGATAACTCTTCATTTTCATGATTTTTTTTTCTTGTGCCCGCTGCTCATATGATACATATGTAAAAAAACACGATAAAATCTATGTAGCAGCGTTTTAATGCTCAACGCAACAATTACTTGTGTCGTCTCATAATTTTTTATTGAGAGACAAGCACGGACGCCAGCCATCCCTTTGTGCGACGTCAGTGGCGGCACGCGGCGTTACATACATATATATGCACGCACCGCCCTCTCCGGTAGATTCTACTGGACACATTTATGGGGCAGACGTTGATCCAATTGCCGGCTCGTCTGTCACCCCAACCACATCATATTCAAAACCATACTTTTTTGGAACCTCCAGTGGAGAAAATTTCTCGTGGTACCAAGACCCGAGACCAAATCAATACATCAACGCCCTCTCGGCGCATCGTAGAGAACATCCTCCTGACTTCAGGTACCCAGCCACGACAGGCTGAAGGCCACATCGAGGGACGGACTTTTCTCTTTAATCCGATCAACGTGGGAAAAATATTCCGCAGCAGGACGTCTGGCGTGTGCATAGACACAGATGCCGGTCCCCCAGCAGTTCCAGTCAAATTTTATAACAAAAAAATATACATCACCGAGGGACGGAGCAGAACTTTCCACATCATTCATCATTTAAACCGGAAAATTCTAAGGGTTGTATCTGCAGAACCATGTAATTTGTGAATTACGCATCGAATTTCCAGGTAACCCCTTTACATTTAATTATATTTGTGATCCCGACGAGAGCACTGAAGCTCGGATCCCCGATACAAGAAATTTGCTACCAGCAAACACATAGCGCCATTTACTCAACATCCAACGCCAGCGTACGGCGTCAATTACCACGGACGGTGGTGATTTTTTTTTATTACTCATACAACAACTGGTGTATACCAAGGACCATCCAAGAGCTGATGGCCATATACATTTTTACTTTATATATATTTTATTATGTATTACCCTTAGTATCTTTATCTTAAAACAAAAAGAATATAACTAAAGTGTTTAATTAATTTGTGTGAAATACTTAAAAAAAAAACCGAGCATATCTATATTCAAAGATAGGGTTTAGTGAAGTTGAGATTTAATAACTTATCCAAGCTCTTACTACTTCCTGGATTAATAATTGGAAGGCAGTTTAAATACGTTACCGCAAAGGTCATCTGCCTTGAAAACCTTTTAAGCTTTAATGCTGAATTTTTCTTTTATATTCACACTTGGTCGTTTCAGACTTATACCTTTTTTTACTTTTTTTGTCTTTCTGTGTTTTGTGTCGGTAGCGACCAGCCGCGTTCGCATATTAACGTCGCGTGCATTTTTCATCCTTTTTCTCGATATATACTTCGAACACATGTGCCTATATGCACTCGCGTTTATACGTAATATCTTTTCACTGAAGTATATCAAAAGTGTCTATCGGTAATAGACTCCCTATTTTGTTTGCTACTGTTAATTCGTGTTATGAAAATTTACTTTCTCTTTTGATCATTGTCGTTATTGTCGCGAGTATACCTAAGATGATAGTTTGAGATTAACTACCTTTTTTTTTTTTTTTTTTTAAATACGAAGTACGTTGAGATTCAACTTCATCATTTTACTCGTATGCTCAAGGTTGAAGAAAAAAAAAAAAAATTAATTTTGATAAGCAATAGCTAGGAGTATTTACTAATTATTCTTTTACAGCGATCTGGAGTGCACTTCCGAAGCTACGAAAATTCCTTACTGCCCTGTTGGCAGTATTGTATTAAAACAAAAAAAAATATATATTTACTTTTTACATTACTCTATATTGCTATTGATATTGAATTTATCGAGTATATGCGAGTGATCGAATTGGGATCTCGTATATATGGTACTAGTAGTTACAATTCCAATCATCTTATCCTAATATCTTTCCTTTTGTTGTCGCCTCGTTCTTGTGATTAGAGTTTCGAAAATAGACCGCGGTATAGTTAAAGAAGATTGAGATATCTTCAACTTTTTTTTACTATCGTCCGTAAATAAACACACTATATTGCAGTGCTTACGAAGCAACGTTTTTTTTTTTTTTTTATATCGTACGGTTACGATTCGTGTTTAATAACGTACATCATTTGAGATTAACGCCTGTTAATTACCATAGCTATTTTCACCGCCGCGTCAAGCCTTGACATCCAAATTCGTTCTTGGTGTCATTGCTCTTGGTTCTAGACCAGGTAACTCCCCTTTTCGGTCGTCTATGAATCTAATTCCTGTACTTTTGTCACGCATATCGTTGTCCAATTTACCTTTTTTTGTTTATCTTTTTCTTTTATTTTTATTTTTTTTTTACTTAAATTTACCAAGCCTTACTCCGCTTACTTTTAACTTGGTTGAAGTATCTTTTAATGGTACTAGATAAGAGTATAAGTACTGATCTATACTTTAAATAACTTGGACATTGTTACGTTCCAATTTGATTTCTTTTGATACACCTTTAAGAAGGTGCAGATAGTTGAACTATTCTGTCGTAAACTCAAATAACTGTCCTACTGGTCATTTTATGAATTCAAGAAAACTAAGATAATGTTATATAACTTAACTTTAGTCGTCTGTTTTGACACTTTTTACGAATCCATTTAATTCGTTAAGGTAGTTTTAAGTATATTCCTAAGACAAATAGTTACTTATTTTTACTTTTGAATAAAGCATAAAAACCTTTTATAACGTTTACACGAAGATTTTCCGTTGATTCATTTCTTTGAAGAATTGTTAGATTTTTCTTTTGGAAGATTATAGATAAGTTTTCAGATATGGAGTAAGTTTAACCAAGGGAGGGTGGTACCCCTCACTTTCTTCTCGGAATGGCAATTCAGTGTGTGTACATTTGGCTTCTTTTGGTTTAGATCTTTTGGTAGAGTATAAGTGAATAGTTCCTAGTACGGTTACTATGTTTCAGTTGAGATGAGGATTTAAGCAAGCAAATTATTGCTTGCTTTCTTGTTTAGGGGTTGCCCAATAAAATTCATTGAGTCTTGGGGACTCAAAGGTCTACGGTCAACCAAGGTTGATGTTAAGAGAGATGATTTTTGACATCAAATTTGGGAGGGTAAAGAGACCAGGGGGATTGACAATCATCATAGATCCTCCCTCCCCTGTAAGTTAGACACCTCTGCGTCCGCGCTCGGTATAACTTCGTGGCAACCGAACGCGTAGACAGTATCATTCAGCCATAGCTTCCACGAACACCTATGGTTAGCTTTCCATCGCGCGAAATACGGTTTACGTCCTGTGGGTTGATGTAATAGTACATTCCAATTCTTTCTTGTCGTCTACGTACACTTTTAGTATTATGAGGTGCACATTAGAATCATCTATTTTAACAATCAATTCAATTCAATCTAATCTTCGTCAGTTATGAGGGCCAATAAGCTTTATAAAATTTATTATTCGAACTCGACCACCAGAGTTCATCGGTCGGCAGTGTAAGAAAAAAAGAGGTAACACCGGTCGTATAGATCCCGGAGCAAGTACCCATGGCCAGACTGTGCTAGCTGCGGCTAGGGTACTGCCGGCCACCGCGACGGTCGATCTCGGCCATAACCTTGAGTTGTCGCATGCCGTTCTAATTGGCCATCCTTCTTGGACAGTCAACTAGAAAGGGGGCGTTGCCGGCAAAAGGTTACATTCATCCCAATTCACGTAAATCAGATAGCCATAGTTAGATCTTTTTGATGCGAACCGGAGTGCAATCTCTGGGTACGAAGATGAAATAGTTAGAGGTAGCATTCGTGGTCTAGGTATAGTTATGGGAGTATTAGTAAGGTTTATGGTTTCCAGGTGTAGGCTACATTGAGATAATGCTGCAAGCGGAACACCTAGCTCTTGTAGCGGATAGGCGTGGACATGGCATCAGGTACCCACTAGGCTGTTCTGCGGGGATTTGTGGTCAGTACCTGGGGTAGGCTGATGGATGTTCCACGCTTCTGTGATCGGGATGGATAAGAGAGTTAAGAAATGTGAGGGAGGTAGAAGGGGCGGGAGGCAACGTTAATGACATGTAAGTATTCCATTTCTCGGGTTACTAGGTACGCTGATACCTGGGTGTGGAACCTTGGAGTGGCTGTTCCTTGATATAAGAGTCAGGGAGTTTCGGGTTGCTTGTCTCTTTCTACTTCCTCACTGATAGATATGGCTGTTGGTGGGCAGTGTTTTCTTTCTTTTGTCATCCATAGGATATCGAAGAGGGTAAGGCAGTGCCTGTTGGCAGTTGGACTGGGTTGGAGGAATATTTGAAAAGAAGAATGTTTGTTTTATTTTTCATTCTTTTATTTCGGATGTTTATCCGATCAATACATTTGTATGATTTTTCTTAACATACTTATTATTATTTAATTTACGTTACAGATGGCGCCCAACGTGGGGCCCGAATTAGCTTGAGAAGATTAGATTTGAATTGATTAAAGTTAGGTCGATTCAGAGTGACGTAGAGAAAAGTTAAGAATTTTTGAAAATTTTTGAGAAATTTTTCAGTGTTAGTTGAAGTTTTTTTTTTGTGATGATCAGGTATCTTAGGTGGAGGAACGTCATCGAGATTGGTGGTGTAGGCACTATTTTGTCCAGTGGTTTGGTGATATGTCCCGAATCAGCCTGTTGCATTAGGTCTATCCACTTTCCATTACCTCTTGTCACATAGGTTTGTCGTCGATCTCTGTCCGGATTAGGCAGTGAATTTGCCCGATTGTCAGTTGCTGAGGTGTCGATATATCCCGCAAGTGATGTCTAAGATCCCGGTCGTAGGAGAATAGTATGAGCAGGTCTTCTGACCGGTGGTTGGAGCTTTTTGCCCGACGCACGTCAGCTGCAGAAGCTGGTCATTCGTTCAATTACGACCCCAATTTGTTTCATCTGAAAATCAACTTTTTACTATTAATTATTATATTACCCAATTTGTATTTGAAGATTTCAGTCAGTTTTGATTTTCGTTAGGAAGTGACGGTGATCAATGGGACATGAAGCGCTAACCGGTAATTGGTGTTTTCATACCCGATGTACGTCAGCAGTAGCGTAATGTTACCATTGATTACCCGATCAACTTTTCGCTTAAGAGGAATTGTCTTTTCTTTGATATCTAGAACGCCGTAAAGTTTAACAAGACCATACACACTAAGTTTTTTTTTTTTTAGTTTTTTTTTTGATCGGTTCCGAATCCGAACCGAAATGTACACGCCAATTTCCAGAGAAGGGAGGGTCACCACCTCCCGAACCCTTTATGAAAAACAATTTATTAAAATTTTTTTTTTGAGATATATTTAAGTATAGATTTGAGATTTTTGAGATTTTTTTTGTTGAGATGATATAGTTTCGAGTTTTTGAGTTATATAGATTTTGGAGATTTTAAGATTTTTGAGAGATTTTTGAGAATTTTTGAAGTATTACAGTTTTTGAGAATTTACGAAATAATACCCACCTTTTCAAGCATAATTTTTCTTAAGTATTAATTATAGAGTATCGTATTAATATCGATTATTAAGTACAAATTTCAATAAATAAGATTTTTGAATTTATTTATAAATTTAAGTATATAGTTAAGTATCTATCTGAATACTCATCTGGAATATTTTCCAGATATCCTTAATAATAGTATCACATAAGTTTTTTTTTTGAATAAAATATACTTATTCACACTTAGTTTTAAGCACTTTTGAATTTATACCTATATAACTTCTTCAGTTTACCAATTTTTGAAATATTTCCGTTGGAGGTATAGCTCACGGTATACACTTACTTAAAATTACTTGTTTTTACTTTGTCTTTTACTGACACCCTTTTTTTTGACACTTGAGTAGCATCCGTTAGAGGAATTAGCTCACGGACTACTCACATTTTATCTTAAATTATCGGACTTTCCTAAATAGTTCAACCAATTTTCACCCTATTTCAATGAGTGGTGAAAACCGGAAAATTGAAAAGCAAAGCTCTTACAATCCTAATTTACGTGACGTAATCATTATGCCTTTGAGACCAGGTCAAGGCGTAGGTCCGATACCTCTACCAGTTGATCCGGAAGATGATCAATCGGAGGGTGGTTTCGACCAAACGGGGAATGACACAGGGATTAATCCTGTTGATACAGAAGATGTGAGTGCAGAGGAAGCACAACGCCGTAAGGATGCTGCTGATCATTCAGCATATATCCAAGACATTGTGTCAGCTTCTATTGAAGCGCATCGTTGCGACGAAAGAAGATTTATTCAGGAGCAATTGGCTCAAAGTCAGAATTATCTACTTGAGCAAGTCGCTAATATAATTCGAGGTAGCAGTCAAAGCCGACCTCCACCTACCGCCACACAGCCTCTCACTCAAGCATCCATTCAACCTCCGGTACAACCACCAATCCGACCACCTACCCAGCCTATACAGATGCTACAAGCATCTACTTCACACAAACTTCCTAGTAAACCCATAATGGTACGGACGCTGCACGCGTAGTTACCATTAACGCTCCCGCTGGCAGTAAGGGTGCCCGAAGAAACCTTACAGATCATATGCCAACTGAAGATGAATTAGCAGAAATGGAAACTCCGACGTATCCAACAGGGGCAAATCTGTGTCTGCCAGGCGTCAATCCAGCACAAATGACTCGAGGTGCAAACGTAGACGATTTTCTACAAAAGATGAATACGTTCAATTTTGACGATTCACCGCCGTCTCCGCGTAGACGTACAGGTTCGAACGCCACTTCATCCAGCCGAGTACCTCAGTATCATAAGTGGGGATTAAAATTTGACGGCAAAAATATGTCTGTCGACGATTTCTTGTTTCGTCTTGAATGTATCAGGTACAGCAACAATGTACCATGGGACGAGATAGTGATGAACTTTTATCACTTCGTCTCTGGTTCAGTTGAAGCATGGTATTGGGTATACTTGAAACGGAACCGACATACTAATTGGACTGATCTGAGGACTGCACTAGTTGAGCAGTACCGTAGTTTAGAAACGGATACCGAGCTTTTCCGAAAATTATCTGATAGGAAGATGCAGAATGGCGAGTCGTTTACTGACTTCTACGATGCCATTATGAACATTAATTCTAAAATGCGAGTTCCGCGTACGGAGAAAGAATTAATCGAGATAATCAAAACAAACGTCAGAACAGATTTGAATTTAGATAAGAATATCACAGAACCATTATACCGTAAACCTTTCCATGAAAGGCTACGCAACTATAATGAGGTACGTAAGAGAATTGTTACCTTTCCAGAGATGTCCAAACGGATACGACGAATAAGGGAGCGCTTTCATCGGAAGCGGACTACTTATCGTAACGTAGCGTCAGCAACAATAGGTCGAGAATCGAATGACCCACGTCCTTATGTGACGGTTGGTCTATTCGGTGACAGTTTTCTAGGTCTCCTCGATTCAGGAGCAAGCATCAGTTGCTTAGGCACTGATATTATCCCCTATTTGAATGACAAAAACGTTACGGTAAGGAAGGTAGAGACTACCGTGTCCACGGCCGATGGACACAAGCAATCCATAGTTGGAGTGATCACTACAGCGATCCAATATAAGGGGGTAACAAGAGATATCGATCTGTATATTGTGCCATCGTTAAGCCAACGTCTGTACTTAGGCGTTGACTTTTGGCAGAAATTCCAGATCGCGCCTCATATAATTGCAGGTCTTTCAGGGATGGCGACCGGTGGGCCAGATGAGAGACCCACCAACCAGATTAAGTTAAATAGTGAAGAGTCTAAACGACTAGTTGCAGTTGTCCGTGGATTTCCTTCCTTCGCAGTCAATGGACTCGGGAAAACAAATCTAGTGCAACATTATATAGACACGGGTGATGCCGTACCTATAAAGCAGAGGTACTATCCCGTTTCTCCAGCGATACAAACCCTAATGTACGCTGAATTGGACCATATGCTATCTTTAGGAGTCATCGAAGAAAGTTCCAGCGCATGGAGTTCCCCAGTGGTGCTTGTTCGCAAGCCTGGCAAGAACCGATTGTGCCTGGACTTTCGAAAGGTGAACTCCGTAACGAAGAAGGATGCTCGTCCAATTGCGCACATAGAGGGGCTGCTAGCACGTCTGACAGAAACACGTTATATTTCTAGCGTGGATCTGAAGGATGCGTTTTGGCAGATACCGCTGGAGCAAAGTTCAAGGGAGAAGACCGCTTTTACAGTACCAGGCAGACCACTGTACCAATTTAAGGTCATGCCTTTCGGTCTATGTAATGCGGCACAAAGTTTGAGTTACCTCATGAGTCGCGTAATTCCGTCGGGGTTACGAGATCAAGTATTCATATACTTAGATGATTTGTTGGTTGTGTCGAAGGATTTCGACGAACATCTGGAGACTCTGGAGATAGTCGGAAAGTGTTTGACGAATGCAGGACTGACGATAAACGTCGAGAAGTCGAAGTTTTGTTTTGATGAGCTTCACTATCTCGGTTATAAGGTCGGTCAGGGTTGCTTGAAAGCCGATCCAGACAAGATCGCAGCAATCACAAGCTTCCCTTTACCAACCACAACTCGCCAAGTTCGCCGATTTCTCGGTATGGCAGGTTGGTATCGGCGATTTGTTAAGGACTTCAGCACCCTAGCCGCACCGTTGACCGAGACCTTGAAAAAGGGAAAAGCCTTCAAGCTAGGACCAGAAGCTATTGAAGCATTCCTGCAAATCAAGCAAGCTTTAACTTCAGCACCTGTACTGGTCAATCCAGACTTCTCCAAGGAATTCATTATTCTCTGCGACGCATCCGCGACTGGCATCGGATGTGTACTCTGTCAGCGAGACGAATCCGGGGCGGAGCAGCCGATATACTACTTCTCCCGGAAACTGAATGCTGCACAGAGAAACTATTCGGTGACTGAACGCGAATGCTTAGCAGCTTTTGAAGGTATCCAAAAGTTCAGATCGTACGTTGAGGGGTACCATTTTCGCGTTATTACGGACCATTCCAGCCTGAAATGGCTGATGACTATGAAAGATCCAACCGGAAGATTAGCGAGGTGGAGTATGCGACTCCAAGGATTCGATTTTGTGGTAGAGCATAGAAAGGGAACACTAAATGTCGTGCCAGACGCTCTATCCAGAGCTTATGAAGACGATGAGTTGACAGTGTCAGCTTTCCTTTCATGTCTACCGCAGATCGATGCCTCGGAGGTACTTCACATCGACCTTGAGGATCCATCCTTTAAATCCGAAGGTTATCTGGACATCATCAGTTATATCAGGAAGGAACAGGAGCGGTTACCGGACCTCAAAGTGTCGGAAGGATATATATACAAACGCACCAAACATGCGGGTGGTAATCCCTTGGCTGACGATCTAACTTGGAAGCTGTGGGTTCCCTCAGAGATGGCTGAATCTTTTATCTCTCTGGCTCACAATCCGCCGCGCGCTTCGCATGGTGGGGTGGTGAAGACGGTTTATAGGTTGAAAGATAGATTCTATTGGCCCGGCATGTACACTCAGGTCAAACTCTATGTTGACCGGTGTGAGACATGCAAGACCAGTAAGGCAGCTAATATGACGTTACGAGCAGAAATGGGAAACAGTTTTGTAGTAGACAGGCCATTCCAACATCTGTATGTTGATTTTCTTGGACCATACCCAAGATCGAAAGCTCGTAATGTCTATATAGTGATCGTGTTAGACCAACTGACTAAATTTGTCTTTATCAAACCACTACGCAAGGCAACAGCCGCGAGCGTGGTCAAATTTCTAAAAGATGATGTGTTTCTGATTTATGGAGTACCAGAGAGTATTCTCTCTGACAATGGAACGCAATTTGTTGGGAAAGAGTTCCAGAAGTTTTTGAATATTTTCGGGGTCAAACACTACCGGACGGCAGTGTATGCTCCCCAGTCGAATGCAAGTGAACGAGTGAACCGTTCAATTTTGGCAGCTATTCGATCGTATGTCAATCCGCGACAAACGGATTGGGATGCCCATCTGTCTTCAATCAGCAGCGCTTTACGCACAACGGTACACTCAACTCTCACGATGTCTCCATACGAAGCCCTGTACGGACAACGTATGATAGAACATGGGGCAGACTATCGTCTTTTGAGAGAGTTGGGTGGGCTGAACTGTTCGGAGATAGATTGGCTTCCCAAAGTTGGCAGGATGAACATCATTCATTCCTACTTGAAGCAAGCGTTGATTAAAACCCATGAAGCATACGAGAAAACTTACAATCTTCGTAGCAGAAATATAACATTTAAAGTAGGTGATGAGATATATCGGAGAAATCAAGTTCTAAGTGACGCAACTAAGCATCTGAGTGCGAAGTTGTGTCCGAAATTTATTAAAGTTCGCGTTACTAATATAATTGGTGAAAACCTATATGAAGTTGAAGATAGGCGAGGACACAAGTGGACGTGTCACACTAAGGATTTAAAAAGATAAGATAACTGAACTTCAATTATACCCCTGATTTAGACCCAAATAACCTGACTTTCCTTTAAGAATTTTTTCTATTGTCATATTCAACATCAAATTTTTTTTTTTCTTCTCTCTTTGACTATTGCTGCATGGAGGCACTTGAAGATATAGGAGATTTCCTTAATCGTCTTAAGCATTCAGATGCCCGGCTCTCAGCTGTGCATGAGACTCTTGGTCTGTTTATGCGATAATCTCTTTATGTTAAATGATGACCAATAGAATAGAAAACCCTGACGTACTATAGGAACGTGTTTCCTATAAATTTTTTTTTTTGAATTAACAATGATATAACAAAACACATATAATTCAGATGCGTTATTTGAATACACATTCCGTGCTAAAAATTTTTTTTTTTGTCTTCAACCAACTAGACGGTAAAAAGTTGCAGTATCGGTATGATACGAAAAGTAAGAAGCTCCAGGCGTAAGTTTTTATGAGAAGTTCTCCTTTTCTTGGAAGTTCGACGAAGCAGGCTTAGTCGAAATTCCAAGCTTTGTAGGGAAAACTTTTTGCAGAATGGCATGCAAATAAATTTCCTACCAATGCCATCTACCAGCGAAATTATTCGTAGCCTCACTTTACCTTGAACACAGTCATTTTACCCCACTCCTAAAAGGATTCCACAAATAGAATCCACCCAGACAAAAATGTCATTTCCAGAATGGCCTTCCAATGCACTTCCAAATTCTGTCTGCCTTCCATTTGGCAGATGTTTCCCCATCTTCTAGAAATACAGTGAAATGACGAGTAAGCGGCTACTCGCTATTGCTGTATTGAAGCCACGTCCACACGGAAATGAAAATGCAGGACAGCCGCATTATTGGGAATGTTAGGAAAAGGTAGTTTGTCAGTTTATGAGACGTAACACGGAATGGGATAGTGGCACACGAATGTCAGTTAGCCCGAACGAAAATCGAAAGACAAGAGTGTAGAGAATGTTAGAGTTTTGTCACAATCCGTAGTTTACACTACTTGGCAAAAGGTTCAGAATTAGTGACTTGCCGAAAGTTCATTGCGAAAGTCATTCGCTCTCATAGACAACGTCTAGATAAGTCATCACGCAGTAAAAATCAAATCAAATCAGAACAAATGACCAAGCGAAGGCATTAACTCATTTGCTCGTGTCCTACTGTGTTAACACATGACTGAACGGTTTCTCTTCTCTCGACAGCAGTCCTGATTATTAATCGAATCATATTCTGAATTATTCCGCAAATAGGCAATACTCTATAAACGTATTAGGTAGAACCTGTCAAAACCCAAGTTCGTTGATCGTCAAGGATTCTGCAAAATGATAATTTGCAGAACATTGAAAAAAGTACTAGATGTCGGTGGTGGGTCAAACATGGAATTAATAATGCCAAACCCTGCAAAGAAAACGTCGACCGAGAAGTATTAATCATTTTATGGTATAGATGACAGCACTTAGGCAATATCTTCGCCGAATTGTTTCTAATAACGCTAATAAAAGTTATCAGAAGATTGTCACTTCTCAACCGCAGTAGGTTTATACGAAAGCAGGAATACAATTCCTAAGACACTTGACATATATGGACACAAAATTCTTACGCACCCGAACAATCGGACATACATAATGCCCGGCGCAAAGCAACACTTTTCAACGTAGCACAGTGCGCACTACCCATAAGGATTCGCTACATCCCTCTTTCTAACTCGTTACTTTTTATTGGAACGAGTAATAGAAAGAGGAAGTAGCAAAATCAATATGGCGTGCGGCTACCTGGAAAGTGGGGAAATGTGAGTGAGAAGATTGTCTGTGGATTTCATTTCGAAGCCAGACGTCTACAACGAAACATCTCTTCCGCAGAACGTCATTTTTCAAAGCAGCCGATCCGCGCACCATTTTATTTTTCACCTTTTTTCTTAGGGTTTCTCTAAGAGAACCCATCTAGTTGCCTGAAACAAATTAGAGGAACATATTAATAATTATTAATATTATTACAACGAGGTAAGTGTATTTTTAAAACATTCATTGGAGCGAAATAATGCAACTTTATCTTGCTACAATGGAGGATGTTTGACGGCGTTATTAGACAGACGTAGTAATTATGTTCATCATCCTTTATTATAGGATTGTAAATTCAACCCCTGGAGGAAGGAAAATTTCTGGAATCAATTCCGAAATTGCGCAGGCGAGGCTGCACACCTTTTATTTTTTTTTTTTTTTTTTTGGAAGATCCCTGAAAAAAAAGGGGGCATACACCAAACATATACACGTTGGAGATCCCTATGTCGCAGCAGACACGTGGATAACTCTTCATTTTCATGATTTTTTTTTCTTGTGCCCGCTGCTCATATGATACATATGTAAAAAAACACGATAAAATCTATGTAGCAGCGTTTTAATGCTCAACGCAACAATTACTTGTGTCGTCTCATAATTTTTTATTGAGAGACAAGCACGGACGCCAGCCATCCCTTTGTGCGACGTCAGTGGCGGCACGCGGCGTTACTTACATATATATGCACGCACCGCCCTCTCCGGTAGATTCTACTGGACACATTTATGGGGCAGACGTTGATCCAATTGCCGGCTCGTCTGTCACCCCAACCACATCATATTCAAAACCATACTTTTTTGGAACCTCCAGTGGAGAAAATTTCTCGTGGTACCAAGACCCGAGACCAAATCAATACATCAACGCCCTCTCGGCGCATCGTAGAGAACATCCTCCTGACTTCAGGTACCCAGCCACGACAGGCTGAAGGCCACATCGAGGGACGGACTTTTCTCTTTAATCCGATCAACGTGGGAAAAATATTCCGCAGCAGGACGTCTGGCGTGTGCATAGACACAGATGCCGGTCCCCCAGCAGTTCCAGTCAAATTTTATAACAAAAAAATATACATCACCGAGGGACGGAGCAGAACTTTCCACATCATTCATCATTTAAACCGGAAAATTCTAAGGGTTGTATCTGCAGAACCATGTGATTTGTGAATTACGCATCGAATATCCAGGTAACCCCTTTACATTTAATTATATTTGTGATCCCGACGAGAGCACTGAAGCTCGGATCCCCGATACAAGAAGTTTGCTACCAGCAAACACATAGCGCCATTTACTCAACATCCAACGCCAGCGTACGGCGTCAATTACCACGGACGGTGGTGATTTTTTTTTATTACTCATACAACAACTGGTGTATACCAAGGACCATCCAAGAGCTGATGGCCATATACATTTTTACTTTATATATATTTTATTATGTATTACCCTTAGTATCTTTATCTTAAAACAAAAAGAATATAACTAAAGTGTTTAATTAATTTGTGTGAAATACTTAAAAAAAAACCGAGCATATCTATATTCAAAGATAGGGTTTAGTGAAGTTGAGATTTAATAACTTATCCAAGCTCTTACTACTTCCTGGATTAATAATTGGAAGGCAGTTTAAATACGTTACCGCAAAGGTCATCTGCCTTGAAAACCTTTTAAGCTTTAATGCTGAATTTTTCTTTTATATTCACACTTGGTCGTTTCAGACTTATACCTTTTTTTTACTTTTTTTGTCTTTCTGTGTTTTGTGTCGGTAGCGACCAGCCGCGTTCGCATATTAACGTCGCGTGCATTTTTCATCCTTTTTCTCGATATATACTTCGAACACATGTGCCTATATGCACTCGCGTTTATACGTAATATCTTTTCACTGAAGTATATCAAAAGTGTCTATCGGTAATAGACTCCCTATTTTGTTTGCTACTGTTAATTCGTGTTATGAAAATTTACTTTCTCTTTTGATCATTGTCGTTATTGTCGCGAGTATACCTAAGATGATAGTTTGAGATTAACTACCTTTTTTTTTTTTTTTTTTAAATACGAAGTACGTTGAGATTCAACTTCATCATTTTACTCGTATGCTCAAGGTTGAAGAAAAAAAAAAAAAATTAATTTTGATAAGCAATAGCTAGGAGTATTTACTAATTATTCTTTTACAGCGATCTGGAGTGCACTTCCGAAGCTACGAAAATTCCTTACTGCCCTGTTGGCAGTATTGTATTAAAACAAAAAAAAAATATATATTTACTTTTTACATTACTCTATATTGCTATTGATATTGAATTTATCGAGTATATGCGAGTGATCGAATTGGGATCTCGTATATATGGTACTAGTAGTTACAATTCCAATCATCTTATCCTAATATCTTTCCTTTTGTTGTCGCCTCGTTCTTGTGATTAGAGTTTCGAAAATAGACCGCGGTATAGTTAAAGAAGATTGAGATATCTTCAACTTTTTTTTACTATCGTCCGTAAATAAACACACTATATTGCAGTGCTTACGAAGCAACGTTTTTTTTTTTTTTTATATCGTACGGTTACGATTCGTGTTTAATAACGTACATCATTTGAGATTAGCGCCTGTTAATTACCATAGCTATTTTCACCGCCGCGTCAAGCCTTGACATCCAAATTCGTTCTTGGTGTCATTGCTCTTGGTTCTAGACCAGGTAACTCCCCTTTTCGGTCGTCTATGAATCTAATTCCTGTACTTTTGTCACGCATATCGTTGTCCAATTTACCTTTTTTTGTTTATCTTTTTCTTTTATTTTTATTTTTTTTTTACTTAAATTTACCAAGCCTTACTCCGCTTACTTTTAACTTGGTTGAAGTATCTTTTAATGGTACTAGATAAGAGTATAAGTACTGATCTATACTTTAAATAACTTGGACATTGTTACGTTCCAATTTGATTTCTTTTGATACACCTTTAAGAAGGTGCAGATAGTTGAACTATTCTGTCGTAAACTCAAATAACTGTCCTACTGGTCATTTTATGAATTCAAGAAAACTAAGATAATGTTATATAACTTAACTTTAGTCGTCTGTTTTGACACTTTTTACGAATCCATTTAATTCGTTAAGGTAGTTTTAAGTATATTCCTAAGACAAATAGTTACTTATTTTTACTTTTGAATAAAGCATAAAAACCTTTTATAACGTTTACACGAAGATTTTCCGTTGATTCATTTCTTTGAAGAATTGTTAGATTTTTCTTTTGGAAGATTATAGATAAGTTTTCAGATATGGAGTAAGTTTAACCAAGGGAGGGTGGTACCCCTCACTTTCTTCTCGGAATGGCAATTCAGTGTGTGTACATTTGGCTTCTTTTGGTTTAGATCTTTTGGTAGAGTATAAGTGAATAGTTCCTAGTACGGTTACTATGTTTCAGTTGAGATGAGGATTTAAGCAAGCAAATTATTGCTTGCTTTCTTGTTTAGGGGTTGCCCAATAAAATTCATTGAGTCTTGGGGACTCAAAGGTCTACGGTCAACCAAGGTTGATGTTAAGAGAGATGATTTTTGACATCAAATTTGGGAGGGTAAAGAGACCAGGGGGATTGACAATCATCATAGATCCTCCCTCCCCTGTAAGTTAGACACCTCTGCGTCCGCGCTCGGTATAACTTCGTGGCAACCGAACGCGTAGACAGTATCATTCAGCCATAGCTTCCACGAACACCTATGGTTAGCTTTCCATCGCGCGAAATACGGTTTACGTCCTGTGGGTTGATGTAATAGTACATTCCAATTCTTTCTTGTCGTCTACGTACACTTTTAGTATTATGAGGTGCACATTAGAATCATCTATTTTAACAATCAATTCAATTCAATCTAATCTTCGTCAGTTATGAGGGCCAATACGCTTTATAAAATTTATTATTCGAACTCGACCACCAGAGTTCATCGGTCGGCAGTGTAAGAAAAAAAGAGGTAACACCGGTCGTATAGATCCCGGAGCAAGTACCCATGGCCAGACTGTGCTAGCTGCGGCTAGGGTACTGCCGGCCACCGCGACGGTCGATCTCGGCCATAACCTTGAGTTGTCGCATGCCGTTCTAATTGGCCATCCTTCTTGGACAGTCAACTAGAAAGGGGGCGTTGCCGGCAAAAGGTTACATTCATCCCAATTCACGTAAATCAGATAGCCATAGTTAGATCTTTTTGATGCGAACCGGAGTGCAATCTCTGGGTACGAAGATGAAATAGTTAGAGGTAGCATTCGTGGTCTAGGTATAGTTATGGGAGTATTAGTAAGGTTTATGGTTTCCAGGTGTAGGCTACATTGAGATAATGCTGCAAGCGGAACACATAGCTCTTGTAGCGGATAGGCGTGGACATGGCATCAGGTACCCACTAGGCTGTTCTGCGGGGATTTGTGGTCAGTACCTGGGGTAGGCTGATGGATGTTCCACGCTTCTGTGATCGGGATGGATAAGAGAGTTAAGAAATGTGAGGGAGGTAGAAGGGGCGGGAGGCAACGTTAATGACATGTAAGTATTCCATTTCTCGGGTTACTAGGTACGCTGATACCTGGGTGTGGAACCTTGGAGTGGCTGTTCCTTGATATAAGAGTCAGGGAGTTTCGGGTTGCTTGTCTCTTTCTACTTCCTCACTGATAGATATGGCTGTTGGTGGGCAGTGTTTTCTTTCTTTTGTCATCCATAAGATATCGAAGAGGGTAAGGCAGTGCCTGTTGGCAGTTGGACTGGGTTGGAGGAATATTTGAAAAGAAGAATGTTTGTTTTATTTTTCATTCTTTTATTTCGGATGTTTATCCGATCAATACATTTGTATGATTTTTCTTAACATACTTATTATTATTTAATTTACGTTACAGATGGCGCCCAACGTGGGGCCCGAATTAGCTTGAGAAGATTAGATTTGAATTGATTAAAGTTAGGTCGATTCAGAGTGACGTAGAGAAAAGTTAAGAATTTTTGAAAATTTTTGAGAAATTTTTCAGTGTTAGTTGAAGTTTTTTTTTTTGTGATGATCAGGTATCTTAGGTGGAGGAACGTCATCGAGATTGGTGGTGTAGGCACTATTTTGTCCAGTGGTTTGGTGATATGTCCCGAATCAGCCTGTTGCATTAGGTCTATCCACTTTCCATTACCTCTTGTCACATAGGTTTGTCGTCGATCTCTGTCCGGATTAGGCAGTGAATTTGCCCGATTGTCAGTTGCTGAGGTGTCGATATATCCCGCAAGTGATGTCTAAGATCCCGGTCGTAGGAGAATAGTATGAGCAGGTCTTCTGACCGGTGGTTGGAGCTTTTTGCCCGACGCACGTCAGCTGCAGAAGCTGGTCATTCGTTCAATTACGACCCCAATTTGTTTCATCTGAAAATCAACTTTTTACTATTAATTATTATATTAGCGTAACGGATACAATTATTGGCACCCCTAAGGAATTTTGGAAACCAAATGCGTGTAAATTTCGCGTTTATAGAGTTAAAAATATGTCAAATATACCAAATTGAAATTTGGAAAATTTTGTTTATAAAATTTCCTTTTACTTTGTATTTTGTCTTTAAAAAGGTGGTAAAAACCGTAAGTTAAAAAAAGCTTACCAAATACTACAATTATTGGCACCCGACCACAATCGTCGGCACCCCAATATGTACAATTATTGACACACTTGAAATTAAAGAAAATTGGATTTTTTTTAGATTTTTATTAATTCACTATAGCTAGGTAGTTATGGCCAATTGACCTGCTTGAACATCCTTTTCTTTGTAATTTTTATTTGTTTTTGGCATTTTTTCAAACCTGAAAAAAGTAACGCTTATATGATATAATTATTGGCAGTCTTAAAAGTATATTTATTGGCAGTGCCAATAGTTTTAGTTTCATAGAACCAATTATTGGCACCTGGGTGGCGATAATTGGACCCCGACCTTTATTGGAACCAACTATTGGCACCCTTATTATTTTAAATTTACCATTAAATTTTACAAAAAAGTAATTAAAAACGAATACTTTATTAAATTCTGATATCAAAAAACAATACTTTTTAATAAAATAAATATATATTAATAACTAAATAAGGCTTACCAAATTTTAGGTCCTTAGCGGGAACACGCAAAATTTTGCAAATTTTTCACTTTCTTGAAACGTTCTCACAACTTCACTTCCATACAGCGACTGAAGAATCGTCTCGTTAAAACAAAGATGTACAATTGTGAGGAATAAGTTACAGTTCACGAAAAAAATTGAATTGGTTTGCTAGATTAATAATTTTTGGAAAAAATCGTTAATGAATGAGGGGGTGCCAATAGCTGGTTCAATATAATGGGGTGCCAATAATTGTATCCGTTACGCTACCCAATTTGTATTTGAAGATTTCAGTCAGTTTTGATTTTCGTTAGGAAGTGACGGTGATCAATGGGACATGAAGCGCTAACCGGTAATTGGTGTTTTCATACCCGATGTACGTCAGCAGTAGCGTAATGTTACCATTGATTACCCGATCAACTTTTCGCTTAAGAGGAATTGTCTTTTCTTTGATATCTAGAACGCCGTAAAGTTTAACAAGACCATACACACTAAGTTTTTTTTTTTTAGTTTTTTTTTTGATCGGTTCCGAATCCGAACCGAAATGTACACGCCAATTTCCAGAGAAGGGAGGGTCACCACCTCCCGAACCCTTTATGAAAAACAATTTATTAAAATTTTTTTTTTGAGATATATTTAAGTATAGATTTGAGATTTTTGAGATTTTTGAGATTTTTTTTGTTGAGATGATATAGTTTCGAGTTTTTGAGTTATATAGATTTTGGAGATTTTAAGATTTTTGAGAGATTTTTGAGAATTTTTGAAGTATTACAGTTTTTGAGAATTTACGAAATAATACCAACCTTTTCAAGCATAATTTTTCTTAAGTATTAATTATAGAGTATCGTATTAATATCGATTATTAAGTACAAATTTCAATAAATAAGATTTTTGAATTTATTTATAAATTTAAGTATATAGTTAAGTATCTATCTGAATACTCATCTGGAATATTTTCCAGATATCCTTAATAATAGTATCACATAAGTTTTTTTTTTGAATAAAATATACTTATTCACACTTAGTTTTAAGCACTTTTGAATTTATACCTATATAACTTCTTCAGTTTACCAATTTTTGAAATATTTCCGTTGGAGGTATAGCTCACGGTATACACTTACTTAAAATTACTTGTTTTTACTTTGTCTTTTACTGACACCCTTTTTTTTGACACTTGAGTAGCATCCGTTAGAGGAATTAGCTCACGGACTACTCACATTTTATCTTAAATTATCGGACTTTCCTAAATAGTTCAACCAATTTTCACCCTATTTCAATGAGTGGTGAAAACCGGAAAATTGAAAAGCAAAGCTCTTACAATCCTAATTTACGTGACGTAATCATTATGCCTTTGAGACCAGGTCAAGGCGTAGGTCCGATACCTCTACCAGTTGATCCGGAAGATGATCAATCGGAGGGTGGTTTCGACCAAACGGGGAATGACACAGGGATTAATCCTGTTGATACAGAAGATGTGAGTGCAGAGGAAGCACAACGCCGTAAGGATGCTGCTGATCATTCAGCATATATCCAAGACATTGTGTCAGCTTCTATTGAAGCGCATCGTTGCGACGAAAGAAGATTTATTCAGGAGCAATTGGCTCAAAGTCAGAATTATCTACTTGAGCAAGTCGCTAATATAATTCGAGGTAGCAGTCAAAGCCGACCTCCACCTACCGCCACACAGCCTCTCACTCAAGCATCCATTCAACCTCCGGTACAACCACCAATCCGACCACCTACCCAGCCTATACAGATGCTACAAGCATCTACTTCACACAAACTTCCTAGTAAACCTACTAATGGTACGGACGCTGCACGCGTAGTTACCATTAACGCTCCCGCTGGCAGTAAGGGTGCCCGAAGAAACCTTACAGATTGTTTAAGGCAAATCTAAACCTTGTATTATATTTTGTTAATGATATTAATTTGAAATAAGCACTAGATGGCGATTCAGTCATCTTTTTTAAGTTCTCTCTATTTCCACCATATTTGAAATTTTGTAAGATATCTACCTTTTCCTGTATTATCTGGTCTCTTTGATTATAACCACCAAACTGGTAAGACGTCTTACGTCCAATAAACTTCATTTTATAACGATTATAAACTTGGTGTTTTTAATTTCCGGAACCATTTTTACATCTATCAACTTTATTGGAAGCTACCCCAAACATTGGTCCTACGAGCCGGATTATTGGTTTATTTAATTAAATTCAATAAAATTAAGAACATCATCACAAATCATTCAATACCGACTAACAATTTATTTATTAATTAAATTATAATTCGTGCTATCATCGATCGTGTAAGTCTCACGCACTCCATCAGCCAAGCACAAATTTCACCATCAACATCATTCTTAAAAATCTGAGCAGCATAAGCCTGCCAGAAACTTCATCAAACAATTATCGGAAACCCATACGAGATATACCCACACACGTTCTCTACCTGCATCTCAATCATACTCAAAAATTCACCAAATCATCTGAAATCCATACGAGAGAAGCCCAATCCCATCTCAAGTATACTCACCACACCAACCTTCACCAGTTTTTCAGAAAGGAGGAGAAACCAGTTGTGTGCCGTGTGTCCAAAAGGTCATGTCTTAAAATTGATCGTTTTTTCCATAAGGGACAACGTAGCACACATTATACACCCATCGTTATCTACAGAGGAATCTAAACACCACATGCATTCACAAAATCACCTGTAAATTCAGCATCTACCTTCATATTATACATCAAGTGCAACAAATCAACATTTATTCACATCAATCATTTGAACATCATCATATTTTCAATCAATCACCTTTATAACATCAAATAATCATCACAGAGCGAATCATCAATATAAAAAAGTTCATCATCATCCTAATCAATGATAAAGATCACAAACAGCATCTACCACTGGACCATTTCAACGCAGAGCATCAGCAGCAGCACATGACAAAAATCAGCCAAGGTTATCAAGGTTTGTGTAGTGCACAGTAAAATTATTTTATTACCATTTATTGAAAAATTAAAGTAGAATTCCTAGTATTATTACGTTTTTATTATCTTACCCTTAAAATACATTATATACCGACGTATGTTTTAATGTAAAGAATTCGTTTTTTGTATTTTGAAATCATTTAAACATATTGGTATCCGCGAACAATAGGCTGTTTTCATTTTCTGTGTGAACAGTGCTGTCATTTGATATAGGTACAATAATTATTGTACTTTCGAAATTTAATCAATAAGTATTTCGAAAACCAATTTAAAATTAACTTAAATTTTTTTTTAGTGTACTCCTTTGTGTTATTTTTTTTAACTTTAATTCAAAATAATGGCACTATCGGAATTCATTTTTGTGGCTGACCGCTTAGTCAAATCTTACGACGCTTTTCAGAAAATACCCGAGCGTTCGCATTCAATTAATACATTAGAAGCGCGTAAAATTGAACTAAAGGATTTATGGTCTGAAGTTAAAGTATCTTTTATGAAATGTACCCGCGATTTTTCAGATGCGGATAAGGAAAAAACCGAGTTTGACCTTGAGACAATCGAAGCAAAATATAATTCATCATGTGAAACTTATATATCATTTCATGCTGATATTTTAAGATTTATCTCATCCCTAACCATAACCCCTGATAAAGCCAAATCAAGTGGTGAGACTTTATCAGATAGTTCTCAATGTATCAAGGTACCAGCCTGCGATACAGAATGCTTTTATGGGGATTATCTTACCTGGCCGTCTTTCAGAGACATGTTTGAGGCCGTTTACAAGAACCACCCAAAGTTAGGACAGGTTCAAAAATTGTTTCACCTACGTTCAAAAACTAAAGCTGTAGCCCACGCTGTTGTTTCAAAGTTTCCTTTAACTAATGATAGTTTCGACCTTGCGTGGAAAGCATTGCAAGATGCTTATGAAAACAAACGTATTTTGGTGAATAACCAGGTAAAGGTCCTCTTCAATCTGCCACGAATGCAGATTGAATCTGCAAAGGCAATCAAAGCTTTACAAAGCGCAATCAATGATTGTCTTGCAAATCTAAAATCTCATGAAATTGATATTACTAATTGGGATCCTATTTTGATATACGCCTGTTCAAATCGTTTACCTACTGAGACTCTGTCACTTTGGGAACAGTCTATTAAGGAACCAAGCAAAGTACCTTCTTGGGAACAAATGAACAAATTCTTAGAATCCCGCTTTAGAATCTTAGAATCTATTTCAGATGTTCAATCAACATCAAACTCCTCTGTTGTTAAAAGAAGTAGTAATTTAAAATACAATAATAATCACACATCGTCTAACAAAGTTCAAGCCTTTCACACAAAAACATTTAATTTTACATGTAAACTTTGTAAGGGACAGCATCCTCTCCGTAATTGTTCCAAATTTTTAGAACTTCCAGTGCAGTCTCGATTTGACTTTGTACGCAACAATAATTTCTGCACAAATTGCTTAGCGATCGCACACACAAGCAATAACTGCAAAAGTTTGTATACGTGTAGCGCCTGTAAGGGTCATCATCATAGCTTATTGCATTTCGCATCCCCTATTTTAAATCAAGATGTAACTCATTCACAATCTAAACCATCAACGGCAGACAGCGTTGAAAACCGTTCGAATCCTAATCTACCAAATTTACAGTCCACTTCACACCAATCATCAAGTACCTTCAATCATCGAACTTATCATACAACGTATGGCAAACGCGTTCTCCTAGCAACTGCCTTGATTAAAATAATTCACAATGGAACCAATTATGTCTTGCGAGCATTTATTGATCCTGGATCTGAAGTATCCTTTATTTCCGAAGCAATTCAAAATCGACTTATGTTGCCATTTCATTCAATTAATTCTCAAATAAGTGGCATAAACTCAGCTTATGCTGCAACTGCCAAAAAATTATGCACGTTTTCTATTTTTAATGAAGAAAATCCACTTCAACCTATTACTGGTCAAGCTATAGTCTTAAAACATTTGACTAGTCATCTTCCGGTCTCATCCTTTGAACTTTCTGATCCAGACCAGTTAAAAGGTCTTAAGTTAGCTGATCCAACGTTTAACAAATCCTCTCAAATTAACTTTTTGATTGGAGCTGACCTTTATCCTACCATTATTCGCAATGGAGTTATTCAAATTTCGAAATCTCTAGTTGCGCAAAACACAGTTTTTGGTTGGGTGCTGTCGGGTCCTCTTCCAAACCAATTGAATACCTTTTCAACATTTATTTCTACCTCATCTGAAACTTCTCTTGAAAGTCAAATTAAAGGCTTTTGGGAACTCGAAGAGGTACCAGATGTCAAGCATCATTTATCAACTGCTCATCAGTATTGTGAGGATCTATATCAAAGCAGTACGAGAAGAACTGCAGAAGGAAGATACGTCGTAAAACTTCCATTTAAACCTGAGAGAACCGAAGAAAATCGTCTCGGATTTTCAAGACAAATTGCATTGAACCAATATTTGAGATCTGAAAGATCTCTTTCAAAAGATCCAACCTTGCAAACCAAGTATTCCGAAGTACTCTCTGAATATTTAACATTGGGTCATACGCGAAAAGTTGAACCTTCTGAAATCTTGGAAAATGGCGTTATTTCGTCTTATTATCTTCCCCACCATGCTGTTATAAAGCCAGAAAGTTTTTCAACTAAAGTGCGCGTAGTCTTTAACGCCTCTAGTACCACCAGTAATGGGAAAAGCTTAAACGATCTCTTACATGCAGGGCCTATACTTCAACGAGACCTTACATCCCTTATCATCCGCTGGCGTTTTTTCAAATACGTGTTCAATGGTGACATTGAAAAGATGTATCGCCAAATCTTAGTTGATCCACATGATACCCCATTTCAAAGGATTTTATTTCGGAGCTCAGAAAGCTCAAAAATAGAAGATTATGAACTTCGTACCGTCACTTTTGGAGTCAACTGTGCTCCATACTTGGCACTTCGGACACTGTTACAACTTGCAGATGAAGTTGAGAAAAAATATCCACTTGCATCAAAAATAATTAAAACTGATTTTTATGTAGACGATGTCTTATCTGGTGCTCATGACCTTAATATTGCCCGTAATTCTCAAACCCAGTTACTTGCAGCACTTAATTCTGCAGGATTCATTATCCGTAAATGGACCTCAAACTCTTCTCATCTTTTGGATCACCTGCCATCAGAACATGTCTTAAGTGAACACTTTTTAAAATTAGATGACGGCAGTTCAGTCAAAACTTTGGGTGTTAGATGGAACGGCAAGGAAGATTATTTTTATTTCTCCATTCTACCTTACAAAGCTTCTACCTCCGCTTCTAAGCGAGAAGTTTTCTCACAAATATCTCGCCTTTTCGATCCCGCCGGATGGCTGGCGCCAGTGGTTATAACTGCAAAGATTTTAATGCAGCAAATATGGTCTGACGGAACATCTTGGGACGATCACCTTTCACCGGCATCAGCCGAAAAGTGGAATTTATTTATAACCAATCTACCTGAAATTCAAACCATTAAAATTCCTCGACGGATAGGATACAGCCCATCAACGACCGTTCAATTTCATGGGTTTTGTGACTCATCAGAGCAGGCTTTCTCTGCAGCGCTCTACATAAGAATTCTAAATAACTGTATTGAGTCCCATCTTATCTGTGCCAAGACAAGAGTGGCTCCTATCAAGCAAATATCGCTTCCACGGTTGGAATTGTGTGGAGCGGTTCTGTTATCAAAACTTGTAAAATGCTATGTTCAGAACTTTCCGGTCAACGACTTCGAGTTATTTTTATGGACCGACTCCTCCATTGTGCTTGCTTGGTTGAATAAGCCACCTCGTACCTGGAAAACTTTTATTGCTAACAGGACAGCAATGATTAATGAAAATGTAGGAGACATTAAGTGGAGGCATGTTAAGTCAGGAGATAATCCTGCTGATCTTGCAACCCGTGGTATTCCACCACAAGATCTTAAATATAACTCATTATGGTGGAAGGGACCATCTTGGCTAAGGCAGCCAGACTGCCAATGGCCAAAAAGTTCTCCAGATTGTATACAGACAGAACACCTTGAAGCCAAGCCGATAAAGGTATTATATACTCAAAATCTGGAAGACATTCTCGAGAGATTTTCTTCCCTCCCCCGCGCACTTAGGGTTGTCTCATATGTATTTAGATTTTTACCTTATTCTTTGAGGACAAAATACAAAATAATTCGTCCAAAAACTCTTGCTATTACTCAAGTTGAAATCAATTTTGTAAAAAAAAGACTTGCTAAGATAGCACAACAAAAATACTTTTGTACCGAATACCAAATGTTATCCGATAAAAAACCAATCCCTATAAAGAGCTCTTTAATTGCCCTCAATGCCACTTTGGATTCTGATGACATCCTCAGGGTCAATGGAAGATTAAGTAATGCTGATCTTCCTTATAATGAATGTCATCCCATTATTCTGCCTTACCATTCACGTTACGCAAGTCTCATCATCGATTTCCTTCATGAACTCTCGTTGCATGGTGGTAATACACTTGTTCTTAGGCTAGTTAGGCATGAATTTTGGATTCCAAAACTAAAAAACCTAATTAAAACACGAATTCATCTTTGCAAAACTTGTGCAATACACAAAAGGCAACTGCAAAAACAAATTATGGGCGTACTACCAACTGAACGCTGTACCTTCTCACCTCCATTCACTTATACAGGTATCGATTTTGCCGGTCCATTTGACATCAAAAGCTTTAGCGGACGGAATTGCCGCATTACGAAGGGATATACATGTCTCTTTGTGTGTTTCTCAACTAAAGCTATCCATTTAGAAGCTGCAAGTGACCTTTCGTCCAAGGTTTTCCTAGCAGCGTTTGCTAGATTTACGGCAAGACGGGGACTCCCAAAGGAAGTTTTCTCCGATCACGGCACGAATTTCGTAGGTGCAAACACTTCCTTAAAAAATGATTTTAAAGGATTACTTGCTTCTGTTTCTTCTCAAGTTTCTGAGAAGTATAGTATCCAGGGATTTAAATGGAACTTTATTCCACCGGGAGCTCCACATATGGGTGGCCTTTGGGAGGCCGGTGTGAAGAGCTTTAAAACTCATTTTAGAAAAGTAAGCGAAAATAACAAATTTACCTTTGAGGAGTTTTCAACCCTTTTGGCTCGTATCGAGGCCTGCTTGAATTCACGCCCAATATCTCCTATGTCAGATAATCCTACTGATTTAATACCTCTCACTCCGGGGCATTTTTTGCGAGGCGGCCCGTTGCTCGCTCCCCCTGAACCGGAAATAGTTGGTAATTCACTTTCCATCATTAACCGCTGGGAAAAATTAAAATGCTTACAGCAGGAATTTTGCAGACGTTGGAAAGAAGAATACTTGAAAGAGCTTCATAAGCGCTATAAGTGGCAAATCCCTCAACCTAACGTACAAATTAACGACTTGGTTGTCATAAAACACGAAAATCTACCCTCAACTGAATGGCGTCTCGGACGCATAATCAAAACCCACTCTGGGTCGGACGGAAAAGTAAGAGTCGTAACAATTAAAACTAAGTTTGGTGAGGTAACTCGACCTATTGTTAAAGTATGCGTTCTTCCCATGGCCCAAAAATGAAACCAACTTTAAAGGATACAGTCTCTTATCTTACGGCTTCAGATATTCATATTTTAGATGGAGTATCTATAAACTCATAAAAAAAAAAAAAAAAAAACAAAAAAAAAAAAAACGAATTCTGTAGAATCATTATGTATCTCCTAATACCTTTGTATCTTTATTAAACTTTTGTATATATGCTACTGAATATTATTTTATATTGCATTTATGGTTTTATTGTGTATCTTATTCGTTGCACTACACTACGAGTAAACCTTAATAAATTGTTATAATTTTGAATCATTTGAACTTAAATTAAGATTAATAGCTGCAAATGTTTGAAATATTGTTAACCAGCTATAGTATCTATTTAGCCGCATAACGGCAAGGCGGGCGGTAATGTTTAAGGCAAATCTAAACCTTGTATTATATTTTGTTAATGATATTAATTTGAAATAAGCACTAGATGGCGATTCAGTCATCTTTTTTAAGTTCTCTCTATTTCCACCATATTTGAAATTTTGTAAGATATCTACCTTTTCCTGTATTATCTGGTCTCTTTGATTATAACCACCAAACTGGTAAGACGTCTTACGTCCAATAAACTTCATTTTATAACGATTATAAACTTGGTGTTTTTAATTTCCGGAACCATTTTTACATCTATCAACTTTATTGGAAGCAACCCCAAACACAGATCATATGCCAACTGAAGATGAATTAGCAGAAATGGAAACTCCGACGTATCCAACAGGGGCAAATCTGTGTCTGCCAGGCGTCAATCCAGCACAAATGACTCGAGGTGCAAACGTAGACGATTTTCTACAAAAGATGAATACGTTCAATTTTGACGATTCACCGCCGTCTCCGCGTAGACGTACAGGTTCGAACGCCACTTCATCCAGCCGAGTACCTCAGTATCATAAGTGGGGATTAAAATTTGACGGCAAAAATATGTCTGTCGACGATTTCTTGTTTCGTCTTGAATGTATCAGGTACAGCAACAATGTACCATGGGACGAGATAGTGATGAACTTTTATCACTTCGTCTCTGGTTCAGTTGAAGCATGGTATTGGGTATACTTGAAACGGAACCGACATACTAATTGGACTGATCTGAGGACTGCACTAGTTGAGCAGTACCGTAGTTTAGAAACGGATACCGAGCTTTTCCGAAAATTATCTGATAGGAAGATGCAGAATGGCGAGTCGTTTACTGACTTCTACGATGCCATTATGAACATTAATTCTAAAATGCGAGTTCCGCGTACGGAGAAAGAATTAATCGAGATAATCAAAACAAACGTCAGAACAGATTTGAATTTAGATAAGAATATCACAGAACCATTATACCGTAAACCTTTCCATGAAAGGCTACGCAACTATAATGAGGTACGTAAGAGAATTGTTACCTTTCCAGAGATGTCCAAACGGATACGACGAATAAGGGAGCGCTTCCATCGGAAGCGGACTACTTATCGTAACGTAGCGTCAGCAACAATAGGTCGAGAATCGAATGACCCACGTCCTTATGTGACGGTTGGTCTATTCGGTGACAGTTTTCTAGGTCTCCTCGATTCAGGAGCAAGCATCAGTTGCTTAGGCACTGATATTATCCCCTATTTGAATAACAAAAACGTTACGGTAAGGAAGGTAGAGACTACCGTGTCCACGGCCGATGGACACAAGCAATCCATAGTTGGAGTGATCACTACAGCGATCCAATATAAGGGGGTAACAAGAGATATCGATCTGTATATTGTGCCATCGTTAAGCCAACGTCTGTACTTAGGCGTTGACTTTTGGCAGAAATTCCAGATCGCGCCTCATATAATTGCAGGTCTTTCAGGGATGGCGACCGGTGGGCCAGATGAGAGACCCACCAACCAGATTAAGTTAAATAGTGAAGAGTCTAAACGACTAGTTGCAGTTGTCCGTGGATTTCCTTCCTTCGCAGTCAATGGACTCGGGAAAACAAATCTAGTGCAACATTATATAGACACGGGTGATGCCGTACCTATAAAGCAGAGGTACTATCCCGTTTCTCCAGCGATACAAATCCTAATGTACGCTGAATTGGACCATATGCTATCTTTAGGAGTCATCGAAGAAAGTTCCAGCGCATGGAGTTCCCCAGTGGTGCTTGTTCGCAAGCCTGGCAAGAACCGATTGTGCCTGGACTTTCGAAAGGTGAACTCCGTAACGAAGAAGGATGCTCGTCCAATTGCGCACATAGAGGGGCTGCTAGCACGTCTGACAGAAACACGTTATATTTCTAGCGTGGATCTGAAGGATGCGTTTTGGCAGATACCGCTGGAGCAAAGTTCAAGGGAGAAGACCGCTTTTACAGTACCAGGCAGACCACTGTACCAATTTAAGGTCATGCCTTTCGGTCTATGTAATGCGGCACAAAGTTTGAGTTACCTCATGAGTCGCGTAATTCCGTCGGGGTTACGAGATCAAGTATTCATATACTTAGATGATTTGTTGGTTGTGTCGAAGGATTTCGACGAACATCTGGAGACTCTGGAGATAGTCGGAAAGTGTTTGACGAATGCAGGACTGACGATAAACGTCGAGAAGTCGAAGTTTTGTTTTGATGAGCTTCACTATCTCGGTTATAAGGTCGGTCAGGGTTGCTTGAAAGCCGATCCAGACAAGATCGCAGCAATCACAAGCTTCCCTTTACCAACCACAACTCGCCAAGTTCGCCGATTTCTCGGTATGGCAGGTTGGTATCGGCGATTTGTTAAGGACTTCAGCACCCTAGCCGCATCGTTGACCGAGACCTTGAAAAAGGGAAAAGCCTTCAAGCTAGGACCAGAAGCTATTGAAGCATTCCTGCAAATCAAGCAAGCTTTAACTTCAGCACCTGTACTGGTCAATCCAGACTTCTCCAAGGAATTCATTATTCTCTGCGACGCATCCGCGACTGGCATCGGATGTGTACTCTGTCAGCGAGACGAATCCGGGGCGGAGCAGCCGATATACTACTTCTCCCGGAAACTGAATGCTGCACAGAGAAACTATTCGGTGACTGAACGCGAATGCTTAGCAGCTTTTGAAGGTATCCAAAAGTTCAGATCGTACGTTGAGGGGTACCATTTTCGCGTTATTACGGACCATTCCAGCCTGAAATGGCTGATGACTATGAAAGATCCAACCGGAAGATTAGCGAGGTGGAGTATGCGACTCCAAGGATTCGATTTTGTGGTAGAGCATAGAAAGGGAACACTAAATGTCGTGCCAGACGCTCTATCCAGAGCTTATGAAGACGATGAGTTGACAGTGTCAGCTTTCCTTTCATGTCTACCGCAGATCGATGCCTCGGAGGTACTTCACATCGACCTTGAGGATCCATCCTTTAAATCCGAAGGTTATCTGGACATCATCAGTTATATCAGGAAGGAACAGGAGCGGTTACCGGACCTCAAAGTGTCGGAAGGATATATATACAAACGCACCAAACATGCGGGTGGTAATCCCTTGGCTGACGATCTAACTTGGAAGCTGTGGGTTCCCTCAGAGATGGCTGAATCTTTTATCTCTCTGGCTCACAATCCGCCGCGCGCTTCGCATGGTGGGGTGGTGAAGACGGTTTATAGGTTGAAAGATAGATTCTATTGGCCCGGCATGTACACTCAGGTCAAACTCTATGTTGACCGGTGTGAGACATGCAAGACCAGTAAGGCAGCTAATATGACGTTACGAGCAGAAATGGGAAACAGTTTTGTAGTAGACAGGCCATTCCAACATCTGTATGTTGATTTTCTTGGACCATACCCAAGATCGAAAGCTGGTAATGTCTATATAGTGATCGTGTTAGACCAACTGACTAAATTTGTCTTTATCAAACCACTACGCAAGGCAACAGCCGCGAGCGTGGTCAAATTTCTAAAAGATGATGTGTTTCTGATTTATGGAGTACCAGAGAGAATACTCTCTGACAATGGAACGCAATTTGTTGGGAAAGAGTTCCAGAAGTTTTTGAATATTTTCGGGGTCAAACACTACCGGACGGCAGTGTATGCTCCCCAGTCGAATGCAAGTGAACGAGTGAACCGTTCAATTTTGGCAGCTATTCGATCGTATGTCAATCCGCGACAAACGGATTGGGATGCCCATCTGTCTTCAATCAGCAGCGCTTTACGCACAACGGTACACTCAACTCTCACGATGTCTCCATACGAAGCCCTGTACGGACAACGTATGATAGAACATGGGGCAGACTATCGTCTTTTGAGAGAGTTGGGTGGGCTGAACTGTTCGGAGATAGATTGGCTTCCCAAAGTTGGCAGGATGAACATCATTCATTCCTACTTGAAGCAAGCGTTGATTAAAACCCATGAAGCATACGAGAAAACTTACAATCTTCGTAGCAGAAATATAACATTTAAAGTAGGTGATGAGATATATCGGAGAAATCAAGTTCTAAGTGACGCAACTAAGCATCTGAGTGCGAAGTTGTGTCCGAAATTTATTAAAGTTCGCGTTACTAATATAATTGGTGAAAACCTATATGAAGTTGAAGATAGGCGAGGACACAAGTGGACGTGTCACACTAAGGATTTAAAAAGATAAGATAACTGAACTTCAATTATACCCCTGATTTAGACCCAAATAACCTGACTTTCCTTTAAGAATTTTTTCTATTGTCATATTCAACATCAAAATTTTTTTTTTCTTCTCTCTTTGACTATTGCTGCATGGAGGCACTTGAAGATATAGGAGATTTCCTTAATCGTCTTAAGCATTCAGATGCCCGGCTCTCAGCTGTGCATGAGACTCTTGGTCTGTTTATGCGATAATCTCTTTATGTTAAATGATGACCGATAGAATAGAAAACCCTGACGTACTATAGGAACGTGTTTCCTATAAATTTTTTTTTTGAATTAACAATGATATAACAAAACACATATAATTCAGATGCGTTATTTGAATACACATTCCGTGCTAAAAAATTTTTTTTTTGTCTTCAACCAACTAGACGGTAAAAAGTTGCAGTATCGGTATGATACGAAAAGTAAGAAGCTCCAGGCGTAAGTTTTTATGAGAAGTTCTCCTTTTCTTGGAAGTTCGACGAAGCAGGCTTAGTCGAAATTCCAAGCTTTGTAGGGAAAACTTTTTGCAGAATGGCATGCAAATAAATTTCCTACCAATGCCATCTACCAGCGAAATTATTCGTAGCCTCACTTTACCTTGAACACAGTCATTTTACCCCACTCCTAAAAGGATTCCACAAATAGAATCCACCCAGACAAAAATGTCATTTCCAGAATGGCCTTCCAATGCACTTCCAAATTCTGTCTGCCTTCCATTTGGCAGATGTTTCCCCATCTTCTAGAAATACAGTGAAATGACGAGTAAGCGGCTACTCGCTATTGCTGTATTGAAGCCACGTCCACACGGAAATGAAAATGCAGGACAGCCGCATTATTGGGAATGTTAGGAAAAGGTAGTTTGTCAGTTTATGAGACGTAACACGGAATGGGATAGTGGCACACGAATGTCAGTTAGCCCGAACGAAAATCGAAAGACAAGAGTGTAGAGAATGTTAGAGTTTTGTCACAATCCGTAGTTTACACTACTTGGCAAAAGGTTCAGAATTAGTGACTTGCCGAAAGTTCATTGCGAAAGTCATTCGCTCTCATAGACAACGTCTAGATAAGTCATCACGCAGTAAAAATCAAATCAAATCAGAACAAATGACCAAGCGAAGGCATTAACTCATTTGCTCGTGTCCTACTGTGTTAACACATGACTGAACGGTTTCTCTTCTCTCGACAGCAGTCCTGATTATTAATCGAATCATATTCTGAATTATTCCGCAAATAGGCAATACTCTATAAACGTATTAGGTAGAACCTGTCAAAACCCAAGTTCGTTGATCGTCAAGGATTCTGCAAAATGATAATTTGCAGAACATTGAAAAAAGTACTAGATGTCGGTGGTGGGTCAAACATGGAATTAATAATGCCAAACCCTGCAAAGAAAACGTCGACCGAGAAGTATTAATCATTTTATGGTATAGATGACAGCACTTAGGCAATATCTTCGCCGAATTGTTTCTAATAACGCTAATAAAAGTTATCAGAAGATTGTCACTTCTCAACCGCAGTAGGTTTATACGAAAGCAGGAATACAATTCCTAAGACACTTGACATATATGGACACAAAATTCTTACGCACCCGAACAATCGGACATACATAATGCCCGGCGCAAAGCAACACTTTTCAACGTAGCACAGTGCGCACTACCCATAAGGATTCGCTACATCCCTCTTTCTAACTCGTTACTTTTTATTGGAACGAGTAATAGAAAGAGGAAGTAGCAAAATCAATATGGCGTGCGGCTACCTGGAAAGTGGGGAAATGTGAGTGAGAAGATTGTCTGTGGATTTCATTTCGAAGCCAGACGTCTACAACGAAACATCTCTTCCGCAGAACGTCATTTTTCAAAGCAGCCGATCCGCGCACCATTTTATTTTTCACCTTTTTTCTTAGGGTTTCTCTAAGAGAACCCATCTAGTTGCCTGAAACAAATTAGAGGAACATATTAATAATTATTAATATTATTACAACGAGGTAAGTGTATTTTTAAAACATTCATTGGAGCGAAATAATGCAACTTTATCTTGCTACAATGGAGGATGTTTGACGGCGTCATTAGACAGACGTAGTAATTATGTTCATCATCCTTTATTATAGGATTGTAAATTCAACCCCTGGAGGAAGGAAAATTTCTGGAATCAATTCCGAAATTGCGCAGGCGAGGCTGCACACCTTTTATTTTTTTTTTTTTTTTTTTTGGAAGATCCCTGAAAAAAAGGGGGCATACACCAAACATATACACGTTGGAGATCCCTATGTCGCAGCAGACACGTGGATAACTCTTCATTTTCATGATTTTTTTTCTTGTGCCCGCTGCTCATATGATACATATGTAAAAAAACACGATAAAATCTATGTAGCAGCGTTTTAATGCTCAACGCAACAATTACTTGTGTCGTCTCATAATTTTTTATTGAGAGACAAGCACGGACGCCAGCCATCCCTTTGTGCGACGTCAGTGGCGGCACGCGGCGTTACATACATATATATGCACGCACCGCCCTCTCCGGTAGATTCTACTGGACACATTTATGGGGCAGACGTTGATCCAATTGCCGGCTCGTCTGTCACCCCAACCACATCATATTCAAAACCATACTTTTTTGGAACCTCCAGTGGAGAAAATTTCTCGTGGTACCAAGACCCGAGACCAAATCAATACATCAACGCCCTCTCGGCGCATCGTAGAGAACATCCTCCTGACTTCAGGTACCCAGCCACGACAGGCTGAAGGCCACATCGAGGGACGGACTTTTCTCTTTAATCCGATCAACGTGGGAAAAATATTCCGCAGCAGGACGTCTGGCGTGTGCATAGACACAGATGCCGGTCCCCCAGCAGTTCCAGTCAAATTTTATAACAAAAAAATATACATCACCGAGGGACGGAGCAGAACTTTCCACATCATTCATCATTTAAACCGGAAAATTCTAAGGGTTGTATCTGCAGAACCATGTAATTTGTGAATTACGCATCGAATTTCCAGGTAACCCCTTTACATTTAATTATATTTGTGATCCCGACGAGAGCACTGAAGCTCGGATCCCCGATACAAGAAGTTTGCTACCAGCAAACACATAGCGCCATTTACTCAACATCCAACGCCAGCGTACGGCGTCAATTACCACGGACGGTGGTGATTTTTTTTTATTACTCATACAACAACTGGTGTATACCAAGGACCATCCAATAGCTGATGGCCATATACATTTTTACTTTATATATATTTTATTATGTATTACCCTTAGTATCTTTATCTTAAAACAAAAAGAATATAACTAAAGTGTTTAATTAATTTGTGTGAAATACTTAAAAAAAAAACCGAGCATATCTATATTCAAAGATAGGGTTTAGTGAAGTTGAGATTTAATAACTTATCCAAGCTCTTACTACTTCCTGGATTAATAATTGGAAGGCAGTTTAAATACGTTACCGCAAAGGTCATCTGCCTTGAAAACCTTTTAAGCTTTAATGCTGAATTTTTCTTTTATATTCACACTTGGTCGTTTCAGACTTATACCTTTTTTTTACTTTTTTTGTCTTTCTGTGTTTTGTGTCGGTAGCGACCAGCCGCGTTCGCATATTAACGTCGCGTGCATTTTTCATCCTTTTTCTCGATATATACTTCGAACACATGTGCCTATATGCACTCGCGTTTATACGTAATATCTTTTCACTGAAGTATATCAAAAGTGTCTATCGGTAATAGACTCCCTATTTTGTTTGCTACTGTTAATTCGTGTTATGAAAATTTACTTTCTCTTTTGATCATTGTCGTTATTGTCGCGAGTATACCTAAGATGATAGTTTGAGATTAACTACCTTTTTTTTTTTTTTTAAATACGAAGTACGTTGAGATTCAACTTCATCATTTTACTCGTATGCTCAAGGTTGAAGAAAAAAAAAAAAATTAATTTTGATAAGCAATAGCTAGGAGTATTTACTAATTATTCTTTTACAGCGATCTGGAGTGCACTTCCGAAGCTACGAAAATTCCTTACTGCCCTGTTGGCAGTATTGTATTAAAACAAAAAAAAAATATATATTTACTTTTTACATTACTCTATATTGCTATTGATATTGAATTTATCGAGTATATGCGAGTGATCGAATTGGGATCTCGTATATATGGTACTAGTAGTTACAATTCCAATCATCTTATCCTAATATCTTTCCTTTTGTTGTCGCCTCGTTCTTGTGATTAGAGTTTCGAAAATAGACCGCGGTATAGTTAAAGAAGATTGAGATATCTTCAACTTTTTTTTACTATCGTCCGTAAATAAACACACTATATTGCAGTGCTTACGAAGCAACGTTTTTTTTTTTTTTTTATATCGTACGGTTACGATTCGTGTTTAATAACGTACATCATTTGAGATTAGCGCCTGTTAATTACCATAGCTATTTTCACCGCCGCGTCAAGCCTTGACATCCAAATTCGTTCTTGGTGTCATTGCTCTTGGTTCTAGACCAGGTAACTCCCCTTTTCGGTCGTCTATGAATCTAATTCCTGTACTTTTGTCACGCATATCGTTGTCCAATTTACCTTTTTTTGTTTATCTTTATCTTTTTCTTTTATTTTTATTTTTTTTTTACTTAAATTTACCAAGCCTTACTCCGCTTACTTTTAACTTGGTTGAAGTATCTTTTAATGGTACTAGATAAGAGTATAAGTACTGATCTATACTTTAAATAACTTGGACATTGTTACGTTCCAATTTGATTTCTTTTGATACACCTTTAAGAAGGTGCAGATAGTTGAACTATTCTGTCGTAAACTCAAATAACTGTCCTACTGGTCATTTTATGAATTCAAGAAAACTAAGATAATGTTATATAACTTAACTTTAGTCGTCTGTTTTGACACTTTTTACGAATCCATTTAATTCGTTAAGGTAGTTTTAAGTATATTCCTAAGAAAAATAGTTACTTATTTTTACTTTTGAATAAAGCATAAAAACCTTTTATAACGTTTACACGAAGATTTTCCGTTGATTCATTTCTTTGAAGAATTGTTAGATTTTTCTTTTAGAAGATTATAGATAAGTTTTCAGATATGGAGTAAGTTTAACCAAGGGAGGGTGGTACCCCTCACTTTCTTCTCGGAATGGCAATTCAGTGTGTGTACATTTGGCTTCTTTTGGTTTAGATCTTTTGGTAGAGTATAAGTGAATAGTTCCTAGTACGGTTACTATGTTTCAGTTGAGATGAGGATTTAAGCAAGCAAATTATTGCTTGCTTTCTTGTTTAGGGGTTGCCCAATAAAATTCATTGAGTCTTGGGGACTCAAAGGTCTACGGTCAACCAAGGTTGATGTTAAGAGAGATGATTTTTGACATCAAATTTGGGAGGGTAAAGAGACCAGGGGGATTGACAATCATCATAGATCCTTCTCCCCTGTAAGTTAGACACCTCTGCGTCCGCGCTCGGTATAACTTCGTGGCAACCGAACGCGTAGACAGTATCATTCAGCCATAGCTTCCACGAACACCTATGGTTAGCTTTCCATCGCGCGAAATACGGTTTACGTCCTGTGGGTTGATGTAATAGTACATTCCAATTCTTTCTTGTCATCTACGTACACTTTTAGTATTATGAGGTGCACATTAGAATCATCTATTTTAACAATCAATTCAATTCAATCTAATCTTCGTCAGTTATGAGGGCCAATAAGCTTTATAAAATTTATTATTCGAACTCGACCACCAGAGTTCATCGGTCGGCAGTGTAAGAAAAAAAGAGGTAACACCGGTCGTATAGATCCCGGAGCAAGTACCCATGGCCAGACTGTGCTAGCTGCGGCTAGGGTACTGCCGGCCACCGCGACGGTCGATCTCGGCCATAACCTTGAGTTGTCGCATGCCGTTCTAATTGGCCATCCTTCTTGGACAGTCAACTAGAAAGGGGGCGTTGCCGGCAAAAGGTTACATTCATCCCAATTCACGTAAATCAGATAGCCATAGTTAGATCTTTTTGATGCGAACCGGAGTGCAATCTCTGGGTACGAAGATGAAATAGTTAGAGGTAGCATTCGTGGTCTAGGTATAGTTATGGGAGTATTAGTAAGGTTTATGGTTTCCAGGTGTAGGCTACATTGAGATAATGCTGCAAGCGGAACACCTAGCTCTTGTAGCGGATAGGCGTGGACATGGCATCAGGTACCCACTAGGATGTTCTGCGGGGATTTGTGGTCAGTACCTGGGGTAGGCTGATGGATGTTCCACGCTTCTGTGATCGGGATGGATAAGAGAGTTAAGAAATGTGAGGGAGGTAGAAGGGGCGGGAGGCAACGTTAATGACATGTAAGTATTCCATTTCTCGGGTTACTAGGTACGCTGATACCTGGGTGTGGAACCTTGGAGTGGCTGTTCCTTGATATAAGAGTCAGGGAGTTTCGGGTTGCTTGTCTCTTTCTACTTCCTCACTGATAGATATGGCTGTTGGTGGGCAGTGTTTTCTTTCTTTTGTCATCCATAAGATATCGAAGAGGGTAAGGCAGTGCCTGTTGGCAGTTGGACTGGGTTGGAGGAATATTTGAAAAGAAGAATGTTTGTTTTATTTTTCATTCTTTTATTTCGGATGTTTATCCGATCAATACATTTGTATGATTTTTCTTAACATACTTATTATTATTTAATTTACGTTACAGATGGCGCCCAACGTGGGGCCCGAATTAGCTTGAGAAGATTAGATTTGAATTGATTAAAGTTAGGTCGATTCAGAGTGACGTAGAGAAAAGTTAAGAATTTTTGAAAATTTTTGAGAAATTTTTCAGTGTTAGTTGAAGTTTTTTTTTTGTGATGATCAGGTATCTTAGGTGGAGGAACGTCATCGAGATTGGTGGTGTAGGCACTATTTTGTCCAGTGGTTTGGTGATATGTCCCGAATCAGCCTGTTGCATTAGGTCTATCCACTTTCCATTACCTCTTGTCACATAGGTTTGTCGTCGATCTCTGTCCGGATTAGGCAGTGAATTTGCCCGATTGTCAGTTGCTGAGGTGTCGATATATCCCGCAAGTGATGTCTAAGATCCCGGTCGTAGGAGAATAGTATGAGCAGGTCTTCTGACCGGTGGTTGGAGCTTTTTGCCCGACGCACGTCAGCTGCAGAAGCTGGTCATTCGTTCAATTACGACCCCAATTTGTTTCATCTGAAAATCAACTTTTTACTATTAATTATTATATTACCCAATTTGTATTTGAAGATTTCAGTCAGTTTTGATTTTCGTTAGGAAGTGACGGTGATCAATGGGACATGAAGCGCTAACCGGTAATTGGTGATTTCATACCCGATGTACGTCAGCAGTAGCGTAATGTTACCATTGATTACCCGATCAACTTTTCGCTTAAGAGGAATTGTCTTTTCTTTGATATCTAGAACGCCGTAAAGTTTAACAAGACCATACACACTAAATTTTTTTTTTTTAGTTTTTTTTTTGATCGGTTCCGAATCCGAACCGAAATGTACACGCCAATTTCCAGAGAAGGGAGGGTCACCACCTCCCGAACCCTTTATGAAAAACAATTTATTAAAATTTTTTTTTTGAGATATATTTAAGTATAGATTTGAGATTTTTGAGATTTTTGAGATTTTTTTTGTTGAGATGATATAGTTTCGAGTTTTTGAGTTATATAGATTTTGGAGATTTTAAGATTTTTGAGAGATTTTTGAGAATTTTTGAAGTATTACAGTTTTTGAGAATTTACGAAATAATACCCACCTTTTCAAGCATAATTTTTCTTAAGTATTAATTATAGAGTATCGTATTAATATCGATTATTAAGTACAAATTTCAATAAATAAGATTTTTGAATTTATTTATAAATTTAAGTATATAGTTAAGTATCTATCTGAATACTCATCTGGAATATTTTCCAGATATCCTTAATAATAGTATCACATAAGTTTTTTTTTTGAATAAAATATACTTATTCACACTTAGTTTTAAGCACTTTTGAATTTATACCTATATAACTTCTTCAGTTTACCAATTTTTGAAATATTTCCGTTGGAGGTATAGCTCACGGTATACACTTACTTAAAATTACTTGTTTTTACTTTGTCTTTTACTGACACCCTTTTTTTTGACACTTGAGTAGCATCCGTTAGAGGAATTAGCTCACGGACTACTCACATTTTATCTTAAATTATCGGACTTTCCTAAATAGTTCAACCAATTTTCACCCTATTTCAATGAGTGGTGAAAACCGGAAAATTGAAAAGCAAAGCTCTTACAATCCTAATTTACGTGACGTAATCATTATGCCTGTGAGACCAGGTCAAGGCGTAGGTCCGATACCTCTACCAGTTGATCCGGAAGATGATCAATCGGAGGGTGGTTTCGACCAAACGGGGAATGACACAGGGATTAATCCTGTTGATACAGAAGATGTGAGTGCAGAGGAAGCACAACGCCGTAAGGATGCTGCTGATCATTCAGCATATATCCAAGACATTGTGTCAGCTTCTATTGAAGCGCATCGTTGCGACGAAAGAAGATTTATTCAGGAGCAATTGGCTCAAAGTCAGAATTATCTACTTGAGCAAGTCGCTAATATAATTCGAGGTAGCAGTCAAAGCCGACCTCCACCTACCGCCACACAGCCTCTCACTCAAGCATCCATTCAACCTCCGGTACAACCACCAATCCGACCACCTACCCAGCCTATACAGATGCTACAAGCATCTACTTCACACAAACTTCCTAGTAAACCTACTAATGGTACGGACGCTGCACGCGTAGTTACCATTAACGCTCCCGCTGGCAGTAAGGGTGCCCGAAGAAACCTTACAGATCATATGCCAACTGAAGATGAATTAGCAGAAATGGAAACTCCGACGTATCCAACAGGGGCAAATCTGTGTCTGCCAGGCGTCAATCCAGCACAAATGACTCGAGGTGCAAACGTAGACGATTTTCTACAAAAGATGAATACGTTCAATTTTGACGATTCACCGCCGTCTCCGCGTAGACGTACAGGTTCGAACGCCACTTCATCCAGCCGAGTACCTCAGTATCATAAGTGGGGATTAAAATTTGACGGCAAAAATATGTCTGTCGACGATTTCTTGTTTCGTCTTGAATGTATCAGGTACAGCAACAATGTACCATGGGACGAGATAGTGATGAACTTTTATCACTTCGTCTCTGGTTCAGTTGAAGCATGGTATTGGGTATACTTGAAACGGAACCGACATACTAATTGGACTGATCTGAGGACTGCACTAGTTGAGCAGTACCGTAGTTTAGAAACGGATACCGAGCTTTTCCGAAAATTATCTGATAGGAAGATGCAGAATGGCGAGTCGTTTACTGACTTCTACGATGCCATTATGAACATTAATTCTAAAATGCGAGTTCCGCGTACGGAGAAAGAATTAATCGAGATAATCAAAACAAACGTCAGAACAGATTTGAATTTATATAAGAATATCACAGAACCATTATACCGTAAACCTTTCCATGAAAGGCTACGCAACTATAATGAGGTACGTAAGAGAATTGTTACCTTTCCAGAGATGTCCAAACGGATACGACGAATAAGGGAGCGCTTCCATCGGAAGCGGACTACTTATCGTAACGTAGCGTCAGCAACAATAGGTCGAGAATCGAATGACCCACGTCCTTATGTGACGGTTGGTCTATTCGGTGACAGTTTTCTAGGTCTCCTCGATTCAGGAGCAAGCATCAGTTGCTTAGGCACTGATATTATCCCCTATTTGAATGACAAAAACGTTACGGTAAGGAAGGTAGAGACTACCGTGTCCACGGCCGATGGACACAAGCAATCCATAGTTGGAGTGATCACTACAGCGATCCAATATAAGGGGGTAACAAGAGATATCGATCTGTATATTGTGCCATCGTTAAGCCAACGTCTGTACTTAGGCGTTGACTTTTGGCAGAAATTCCAGATCGCGCCTCATATAATTGCAGGTCTTTCAGGGATGGCGACCGGTGGGCCAGATGAGAGACCCACCAACCAGATTAAGTTAAATAGTGAAGAGTCTAAACGACTAGTTGCAGTTGTCCGTGGATTTCCTTCCTTCGCAGTCAATGGACTCGGGAAAAAAAATCTAGTGCAACATTATATAGACACGGGTGATGCCGTACCTATAAAGCAGAGGTACTATCCCGTTTCTCCAGCGATACAAACCCTAATGTACGCTGAATTGGACCATATGCTATCTTTAGGAGTCATCGAAGAAAGTTCCAGCGCATGGAGTTCCCCAGTGGTGCTTGTTCGCAAGCCTGGCAAGAACCGATTGTGCCTGGACTTTCGAAAGGTGAACTCCGTAACGAAGAAGGATGCTCGTCCAATTGCGCACATAGAGGGCTGCTAGCACGTCTGACAGAAACACGTTATATTTCTAGCGTGGATCTGAAGGATGCGTTTTGGCAGATACCGCTGGAGCAAAGTTCAAGGGAGAAGACCGCTTTTACAGTACCAGGCAGACCACTGTACCAATTTAAGGTCATGCCTTTCGGTCTATGTAATGCGGCACAAAGTTTGAGTTACCTCATGAGTCGCGTAATTCCGTCGGGGTTACGAGATCAAGTATTCATATACTTAGATGATTTGTTGGTTGTGTCGAAGGATTTCGACGAACATCTGGAGACTCTGGAGATAGTCGGAAAGTGTTTGACGAATGCAGGACTGACGATAAACGTCGAGAAGTCGAAGTTTTGTTTTGATGAGCTTCACTATCTCGGTTATAAGGTCGGTCAGGGTTGCTTGAAAGCCGATCCAGACAAGATCGCAGCAATCACAAGCTTCCCTTTACCAACCACAACTCGCCAAGTTCGCCGATTTCTCGGTATGGCAGGTTGGTATCGGCGATTTGTTAAGGACTTCAGCACCCTAGCCGCACCGTTGACCGAGACCTTGAAAAAGGGAAAAGCCTTCAAGCTAGGACCAGAAGCTATTGAAGCATTCCTGCAAATCAAGCAAGATTTAACTTCAGCACCTGTACTGGTCAATCCAGACTTCTCCAAGGAATTCATTATTCTCTGCGACGCATCCGCGACTGGCATCGGATGTGTACTCTGTCAGCGAGACGAATCCGGGGCGGAGCAGCCGATATACTACTTCTCCCGGAAACTGAATGCTGCACAGAGAAACTATTCGGTGACTGAACGCGAATGCTTAGCAGCTTTTGAAGGTATCCAAAAGTTCAGATCGTACGTTGAGGGGTACCATTTTCGCGTTATTACGGACCATTCCAGCCTGAAATGGCTGATGACTATGAAAGATCCAACCGGAAGATTAGCGAGGTGGAGTATGCGACTCCAAGGATTCGATTTTGTGGTAGAGCATAGAAAGGGAACACTAAATGTCGTGCCAGACGCTCTATCCAGAGCTTATGAAGACGATGAGTTGACAGTGTCAGCTTTCCTTTCATGTCTACCGCAGATCGATGCCTCGGAGGTACTTCACATCGACCTTGAGGATCCATCCTTTAAATCCGAAGGTTATCTGGACATCATCAGTTATATCAGGAAGGAACAGGAGCGGTTACCGGACCTCAAAGTGTCGGAAGGATATATATACAAACGCACCAAACATGCGGGTGGTAATCCCTTGGCTGACGATCTAACTTGGAAGCTGTGGGTTCCCTCAGAGATGGCTGAATCTTTTATCTCTCTGGCTCACAATCCGCCGCGCGCTTCGCATGGTGGGGTGGTGAAGACGGTTTATAGGTTGAAAGATAGATTCTATTGGCCCGGCATGTACACTCAGGTCAAACTCTATGTTGACCGGTGTGAGACATGCAAGACCAGTAAGGCAGCTAATATGACGTTACGAGCAGAAATGGGAAACAGTTTTGTAGTAGACAGGCCATTCCAACATCTGTATGTTGATTTTCTTGGACCATACCCAAGATCGAAAGCTGGTAATGTCTATATAGTGATCGTGTTAGACCAACTGACTAAATTTGTCTTTATCAAACCACTACGCAAGGCAACAGCCGCGAGCGTGGTCAAATTTCTAAAAGATGATGTGTTTCTGATTTATGGAGTACCAGAGAGTATTCTCTCTGACAATGGAACGCAATTTGTTGGGAAAGAGTTCCAGAAGTTTTTGAATATTTTCGGGGTCAAACACTACCGGACGGCAGTGTATGCTCCCCAGTCGAATGCAAGTAAACGAGTGAACCGTTCAATTTTGGCAGCTATTCGATCGTATGTCAATCCGCGACAAACGGATTGGGATGCCCATCTGTCTTCAATCAGCAGCGCTTTACGCATAACGGTACACTCAACTCTCACGATGTCTCCATACGAAGCCCTGTACGGACAACGTATGATAGAACATGGGGCAGACTATCGTCTTCTGAGAGAGTTGGGTGGGCTGAACTGTTCGGAGATAGATTGGCTTCCCAAAGTTGGCATAATGAACATCATTCATTCCTACTTGAAGCAAGCGTTGATTAAAACCCATGAAGCATACGAGAAAACTTACAATCTTCGTAGCAGAAATATAACATTTAAAGTAGGTGATGAGATATATCGGAGAAATCAAGTTCTAAGTGACGCAACTAAGCATCTGAGTGCGAAGTTGTGTCCGAAATTTATTAAAGTTCGCGTTACTAATATAATTGGTGAAAACCTATATGAAGTTGAAGATAGGCGAGGACACAAGTGGACGTGTCACACTAAGGATTTAAAAAGATAAGATAACTGAACTTCAATTATACCCCTGATTTAGACCCAAATAACCTGACTTTCCTTTAAGAATTTTTTCTATTGTCATATTCAACATCAAAATTTTTTTTTTCTTCTCTCTTTGACTATTGCTGCATGGAGGCACTTGAAGATATAGGAGATTTCCTTAATCGTCTTAAGCATTCAGATGCCCGGCTCTCAGCTGTGCATGAGACTCTTGGTCTGTTTATGCGATAATCTCTTTATGTTAAATGATGACCGATAGAATAGAAAACCCTGACGTACTATAGGAACGTGTTTCCTATAAATTTTTTTTTTTGAATTAACAATGATATAACAAAACACATATAATTCAGATGCGTTATTTGAATACACATTCCGTGCTAAAAATTTTTTTTTTTGTCTTCAACCAACTAGACGGTAAAAAGTTGCAGTATCGGTATGATACGAAAAGTAAGAAGCTCCAGGCGTAAGTTTTTATGAGAAGTTCTCCTTTTCTTGGAAGTTCGACGAAGCAGGCTTAGTCGAAATTCCAAGCTTTGTAGGGAAAACTTTTTGCAGAATGGCATGCAAATAAATTTCCTACCAATGCCATCTACCAGCGAAATTATTCGTAGCCTCACTTTACCTTGAACACAGTCATTTTACCCCACTCCTAAAAGGATTCCACAAATAGAATCCACCCAGACAAAAATGTCATTTCCAGAATGGCCTTCCAATGCACTTCCAAATTCTGTCTGCCTTCCATTTGGCAGATGTTTCCCCATCTTCTAGAAATACAGTGAAATGACGAGTAAGCGGCTACTCGCTATTGCTGTATTGAAGCCACGTCCACACGGAAATGAAAATGCAGGACAGCCGCATTATTGGGAATGTTAGGAAAAGGTAGTTTGTCAGTTTATGAGACGTAACACGGAATGGGATAGTGGCACACGAATGTCAGTTAGCCCGAACGAAAATCGAAAGACAAGAGTGTAGAGAATGTTAGAGTTTTGTCACAATCCGTAGTTTACACTACTTGGCAAAAGGTTCAGAATTAGTGACTTGCCGAAAGTTCATTGCGAAAGTCATTTGCTCTCATAGACAACGTCTAGATAAGTCATCACGCAGTAAAAATCAAATCAAATCAGAACAAATGACCAAGCGAAGGCATTAACTCATTTGCTCGTGAGCGGTTTCTCTTCTCTCGACAGCAGTCCTGATTATTAATCGAATCATATTCTGAATTATTCCGCAAATAGGCAATACTCTATAAACGTATTAGGTAGAACCTGTCAAAACCCAAGTTCGTTGATCGTCAAGGATTCTGCAAAATGATAATTTGCAGAACATTGAAAAAAGTACTAGATGTCGGTGGTGGGTCAAACATGGAATTAATAATGCCAAACCCTGCAAAGAAAACGTCGACCGAGAAGTATTAATCATTTTATGGTATAGATGACAGCACTTAGGCAATATCTTCGCCGAATTGTTTCTAATAACGCTAATAAAAGTTATCAGAAGATTGTCACTTCTCAACCGCAGTAGGTTTATACGAAAGCAGGAATACAATTCCTAAGACACTTGACATATATGGACACAAAATTCTTACGCACCCGAACAATCGGACATACATAATGCCCGGCGCAAAGCAACACTTTTCAACGTAGCACAGTGCGCACTACCCATAAGGATTCGCTACATCCCTCTTTCTAACTCGTTACTTTTTATTGGAACGAGTAATAGAAAGAGGAAGTAGCAAAATCAATATGGCGTGCGGCTACCTGGAAAGTGGGGAAATGTGAGTGAGAAGATTGTCTGTGGATTTCATTTCGAAGCCAGACGTCTACAACGAAACATCTCTTCCGCAGAACGTCATTTTTCAAAGCAGCCGATCCGCGCACCATTTTATTTTTCACCTTTTTTCTTAGGGTTTCTCTAAGAGAACCCATCTAGTTGCCTGAAACAAATTAGAGGAACATATTAATAATTATTAATATTATTACAACGAGGTAAGTGTATTTTTAAAACATTCATTGGAGCGAAATAATGCAACTTTATCTTGCTACAATGGAGGATGTTTGACGGCGTCATTAGACAGACGTAGTAATTATGTTCATCATCCTTTATTATAGGATTGTAAATTCAACCCCTGGAGGAAGGAAAATTTCTGGAATCAATTCCGAAATTGCGCAGGCGAGGCTGCACACCTTTTATTTTTTTTTTTTTTTTTTTGGAAGATCCCTGAAAAAAAAAGGGGGCATACACCAAACATATACACGTTGGAGATCCCTATGTCGCAGCAGACACGTGGATAACTCTTCATTTTCATGATTTTTTTTTCTTGTGCCCGCTGCTCATATGATACATATGTAAAAAAACACGATAAAATCTATGTAGCAGCGTTTTAATGCTCAACGCAACAATAACTTGTGTCGTCTCATAATTTTTTATTGAGAGACAAGCACGGACGCCAACCATCCCTTTGTGCGACGTCAGTGGCGGCACGCGGCGTTACATACATATATCTGCACGCACCGCCCTCTCCGGTAGATTCTACTGGACACATTTATGGGGCAGACGTTGATCCAATTGCCGGCTCGTCTGTCACCCCAACCACATCATATTCAAAACCATACTTTTTTGGAACCTCCAGTGGAGAAAATTTCTCGTGGTACCAAGACCCGAGACCAAATCAATACATCAACGCCCTCTCGGCGCATCGTAGAGAACATCCTCCTGACTTCAGGTACCCAGCCACGACAGGCTGAAGGCCACATCGAGGGACGGACTTTTCTCTTTAATCCGATCAACGTGGGAAAAATATTCCGCAGCAGGACGTCTGGCGTGTGCATAGACACAGATGCCGGTCCCCCAGCAGTTCCAGTCAAATTTTATAACAAAAAAATATACATCACCGAGGGACGGAGCAGAACTTTCCACATCATTCATCATTTAAACCGGAAAATTCTAAGGGTTGTATCTGCAGAACCATGTAATTTGTGAATTACGCATCGAATATCCAGGTATCCCCCTTTACATTTAATTATATTTGTGATCCCGACGAGAGCACTGAAGCTCGGATCCCCGATACAAGAAGTTTGCTACCAGCAAACACATAGCGCCATTTACTCAACATCCAACGCCAGCGTACGGCGTCAATTACCACGGACGGTGGTGATTTTTTTTTATTACTCATACAACAACTGGTGTATACCAAGGACCATCCAAGAGCTGATGGCCATATACATTTTTACTTTATATATATTTTATTATGTATTACCCTTAGTATCTTTATCTTAAAACAAAAAGAATATAACTAAAGTGTTTAATTAATTTGTGTGAAATACTTAAAAAAAAAACCGAGCATATCTATATTCAAAGATAGGGTTTAGTGAAGTTGAGATTTAATAACTTATCCAAGCTCTTACTACTTCCTGGATTAATAATTGGAAGGCAGTTTAAATACGTTACCGCAAAGGTCATCTGCCTTGAAAACCTTTTAAGCTTTAATGCTGAATTTTTCTTTTATATTCACACTTGGTCGTTTCAGACTTATACCTTTTTTTTACTTTTTTTGTCTTTCTGTGTTTTGTGTCGGTAGCGACCAGCCGCGTTCGCATATTAACGTCGCGTGCATTTTTCATCCTTTTTCTCGATATATACTTCGAACACATGTGCCTATATGCACTCGCGTTTATACGTAATATCTTTTCACTGAAGTATATCAAAAGTGTCTATCGGTAATAGACTCCCTATTTTGTTTGCTACTGTTAATTCGTGTTATGAAAATTTACTTTCTCTTTTGATCATTGTCGTTATTGTCGCGAGTATACCTAAGATGATAGTTTGAGATTAACTACCTTTTTTTTTTTTTTTTTAAATACGAAGTACGTTGAGATTCAACTTCATCATTTTACTCGTATGCTCAAGGTTGAAGAAAAAAAAAAAATTAATTTTGATAAGCAATAGCTAGGAGTATTTACTAATTATTCTTTTACAGCGATCTGGAGTGCACTTCCGAAGCTACGAAAATTCCTTACTGCCCTGTTGGCAGTATTGTATTAAAACAAAAAAAAAATATATATTTACTTTTTACATTACTCTATATTGCTATTGATATTGAATTTATCGAGTATATGCGAGTGATCGAATTGGGATCTCGTATATATGGTACTAGTAGTTACAATTCCAATCATCTTATCCTAATATCTTTCCTTTTGTTGTCGCCTCGTTCTTGTGATTAGAGTTTCGAAAATAGACCGCGGTATAGTTAAAGAAGATTGAGATATCTTCAACTTTTTTTTACTATCGTCCGTAAATAAACACACTATATTGCAGTGCTTACGAAGCAACGTTTTTTTTTTTTTTTATATCGTACGGTTACGATTCGTGTTTAATAACGTACATCATTTGAGATTAGCGCCTGTTAATTACCATAGCTATTTTCACCGCCGCGTCAAGCCTTGACATCCAAATTCGTTCTTGGTGTCATTGCTCTTGGTTCTAGACCAGGTAACTCCCCTTTTCGGTCGTCTATGAATCTAACTCCTGTACTTTTGTCACGCATATCGTTGTCCAATTTACCTTTTTTTGTTTATCTTTTTCTTTTATTTTTATTTTTTTTTTACTTAAATTTACCAAGCCTTACTCCGCTTACTTTTAACTTGGTTGAAGTATCTTTTAATGGTACTAGATAAGAGTATAAGTACTGATCTATACTTTAAATAACTTGGACATTGTTACGTTCCAATTTGATTTCTTTTGATACACCTTTAAGAAGGTGCAGATAGTTGAACTATTCTGTCGTAAACTCAAATAACTGTCCTACTGGTCATTTTATGAATTCAAGAAAACTAAGATAATGTTATATAACTTAACTTTAGTCGTCTGTTTTGACACTTTTTACGAATCCATTTAATTCGTTAAGGTAGTTTTAAGTATATTCCTAAGACAAATAGTTACTTATTTTTACTTTTGAATAAAGCATAAAAACCTTTTATAACGTTTACACGAAGATTTTCCGTCGATTCATTTCTTTGAAGAATTGTTAGATTTTTCTTTTGGAAGATTATAGATAAGTTTTCAGATATGGAGTAAGTTTAACCAAGGGAGGGTGGTACCCCTCACTTTCTTCTCTTAATGGCAATTCAGTGTGTGTACATTTGGCTTCTTTTGGTTTAGATCTTTTGGTAGAGTATAAGTGAATAGTTCCTAGTACGGTTACTATGTTTTAGTTGAGATGAGGATTTAAGCAAGCAAATTATTGCTTGCTTTCTTGTTTAGGGGTTGCCCAATAAAATTCATTGAGTCTTGGGGACTCAAAGGTCTACGGTCAACCAAGGTTGATGTTAAGAGAGATGATTTTTGACATCAAATTTGGGAGGGTAAAGAGACCAGGGGGATCGACAATCATCATAGATCCTCCCTCCCCTGTAAGTTAGACACCTCTGCCGCTCTGCGTCCGCGCTCGGTATAACTTCGTGGCAACCGAACGCGTAGACAGTATCATTCAGCCATAGCTTCCACGAACACCTATGGTTAGCTTTCCATCGCGCGAAATACGGTTTACGTCCTGTGGGTTGATGTAATAGTACATTCCAATTCTTTCTTGTCGTCTACGTACACTTTTAGTATTATGAGGTGCACATTAGAATCATCTATTTTAACAATCAATTCAATTCAATCTAATCTTCGTCAGTTATGAGGGCCAATAAGCTTTATAAAATTTATTATTCGAACTCGACCACCAGAGTTCATCGGTCGGCAGTGTAAGAAAAAAAGAGGTAACACCGGTCGTATAGATCCCGGAGCAAGTACCCATGGCCAGACTGTGCTAGCTGCGGCTAGGGTACTGCCGGCCACCGCGACGGTCGATCTCGGCCATAACCTTGAGTTGTCGCATGCCGTTCTAATTGGCCATCCTTCTTGGACAGTCAACTAGAAAGGGGGCGTTGCCGGCAAAAGGTTACATTCATCCCAATTCACGTAAATCAGATAGCCATAGTTAGATCTTTTTGATGCGAACCGGAGTGGAATCTCTGGGTACGAAGATGAAATAGTTAGAGGTAGCATTCGTGGTCTAGGTATAGTTATGGGAGTATTAGTAAGGTTTATGGTTTCCAGGTGTAGGCTACATTGAGATAATGCTGCAAGCGGAACACCTAGCTCTTGTAGCGGATAGGCGTGGACATGGCATCAGGTACCCACTAGGCTGTTTTGCGGGGATTTGTGGTCAGTACCTGGGGTAGGCTGATGGATGTTCCACGCTTCTGTGATCGGGATGGATAAGAGAGTTAAGAAATGTGAGGGAGGTAGAAGGGGCGGGAGGCAACGTTAATGACATGTAAGTATTCCATTTCTCGGGTTACTAGGTACGCTGATACCTGGGTGTGGAACCTTGGAGTGGCTGTTCCTTGATATAAGAGTCAGGGAGTTTCGGGTTGCTTGTCTCTTTCTACTTCCTCACTGATAGATATGGCTGTTGGTGGGCAGTGTTTTCTTTCTTTTGTCATCCATAGGATATCGAAGAGGGTAAGGCAGTGCCTGTTGGCAGTTGGACTGGGTTGGAGGAATATTTGAAAAGAAGAATGTTTGTTTTATTTTTCATTCTTTTATTTCGGATGTTTATCCGATCAATACATTTGTATGATTTTTCTTAACATACTTATTATTATTATATTTACGTTACACAGTTTACCATGAGAAATCAATACCGCAAATTTTCAAAAACTGACCTCGGGCTTTATTTATAGTGATGGCAAAAGCAAGGTGAATAGGAAATTGATGACGTTTAAAATCAAATGGCAAATCAGGTGGAATGATTGGAATTCTGGAGATCAAAACATCTTCCCCTTTATATTTGCCACTAATAATCCTAGTTTCAATCAGATTGTTCATTCACTTTTTTCCAGCTAGTCTAGTACCATTGCAAAGTTGAGGTTGATTAATATTACTCAGCATTATAATCGGGGCTCCAATTTTAAGAGCTAAATAATGAGGTGGCAGTCCCGGTAAATCAATCGAATTCAAAAGTTCCGTCTGATAATTCACTACGTCATCCTCATTTATAAATGCATCAACTCATTTGTTGGCAACAAATTGTCCATCTATTTCTTCTAAAATAGATGCATTAATTTCAGCGACATCTTTATTTTTGCCTTTAGCTCTTTCACTTAACCAAGTACAATTTTTATAGTTCTCCGAAATACTTGGAAACACACTTTGAACCAATTCTTTCTTTGAATTCCTTATACAATAGAAATTTGCAGTGTTATTTGGCCATTTGAACTATCAACGTCAACGGACATTTTTCCATTTCCAATATCCAACAGCTGCTTTAAAAATGCTGCAGCATATGGATCACTTTAGTGAGTGTTTTAACAATATATCCTCAAAGGAGAACATTTAAGGCATTGACATCCGCAGTAGTCAATCGGGGTATGACCGGCAAAGTTTGTCTGAAGTCACCCGCCAACAATATCATGCCGCCGCCAAATATTACTTGGCTACCTCTCAAATCTTTCAGAGTTCGATCTAAAGCTTCAAGTGACTTTTTGTGTGCCATTATACATTCATCCCATACAATAATCCTACACTGTTGCAAGACTTTGGCCATTGCCGACGTTTTAGAAATATTACATGTAGGCGCTTCGTTAACCTGGATGTTTAAAGGCAATTTAAGTGCAGAGTGCCCTGTACGACCACCATTAATTGATTGCATGGGGGCAAGTGCATTTGCAACATATGCAACATACGTAGCATACATGGTATGTATTATTTTTTGTACAAACAAACCTGTTGCAAATAAATACTTATCGGGCAAAAAAAGAATCATTAAATTTGGTGTTGTCAAACTCGAGACATAAATCCATTTGTTGCAAATGTTAAATAGTATATATTGCATTATGATTCATAATTATTCATACATTTAAGTTATGATCAATTATTGGATTTGTTGATTAGTTGATTGCACGGTGGCAAGTGCATTTGCAACATATGCAACATACGTAACATACATTGTATTATTTTTTGTATACAAAAACCTGGCGCAAATAAATACCTTTTCACCAAAAAAAGAATCATCAAATTCTGTGTTGTCAAACTCGAGCTATAAGTGGTCAAACATATCCTCTCTGATCATGATCATGTCCTCTTTGATCATGAACAGAGAGGATATATGAAAGAGAGTTTAATGTAGGCTGCAAATGGGATTTTGCCTACAAGCTGATTTGACAGATAAATCATACCATCTGCGAATGTGTGCGTAAAAACTCGCATACACGCACAGTTGGTATGATATGATTTTGTGTTGTTGTTCTTGCATTTATTAACAGACACGATTTCAAATAATAAAAAAAAAAAAACCGGAAATGGGTGTCGGAGGGTGATACGTACGAAAGATTTCACTCTCATTTAGGTCCTCTGTGATCATGAATACGTTACGTAAGAAAGATTTCGCTCTTCTTTAGGTCCTCTCTAATTCGTGGCTCGTGTCGTGGGTCGTGGGCAAAGAGGATATATACATAGAGTCCAATCTTTCCTACGTTCCATCCTCCTCTGCTAAAATTTTCGAGGTCTCTTTCCTATTGTATTCATTGTAATTCATTTTCTTTTTCGAGTGGTTCCGAGTCGGATTTCTCCATCCACATCTTCTGCAAATGAAGGGGAAACAAAAATAAAAATTCAGAAATCGTGTTTGAAGAGGCTTTTTAATGGAGACGACACACTTAACATTTTTTAAAGAAGGGCTGCACTAGGAGGTGATTAATCTCAATGGAAAAGTGATCGATGTTTGTTTTTTAGATTACTATTTCACAGCTCATCTTTTTCAAAATTAAGGATGAATTTTTAAAATTGAATGAATAAAACTTTTATTCTCGAAATTTAATAATGGCGGGCTTTTATGAATATACCGCACGGCGTTGCACTTACAGTTTGAAGTTGCAGCTGCAGCGCAGGAAGTAGCTGAAGTACAAGTCGACGCGATTCCTACTTCATGAACGTGCAGTTTTATTTTCATTTTGTGGTGGGAGTCTCCAAGTTGCGTGGTTAATGTGAGAAAAAAAGAGGTTATGTTAGTTTAAACTTAAATCAATTTATTTTGTATTTATTATAAAACTTATATCACAACTTGTATTATATTTTACGTGCTTTAGCGTTTCGGAAATTAAATTTCCATCTTCTGGCACTACTAATTACCTAAAATTAATCAAGAATCTATCGATAAGAAAAAACATACAACACAATAGCGCGAAAGTTTAATAGATTCTTGATTAATTTTGGTTAATTAGTAGTGCCAGAAGATGGGAATTTAATTTCCGAAACGCTAAGCACATAAAATATAATATAAATTGTGATATAAGTTTTGTAATAAATAAATCTTAAATTGATTTAAGTTTTAATTTACATCATCTCTTTTATTTCTCACGGTCATATTTTAGTTTGTCTACAGTCCGTTGTTAGGTTTTTCTGATAAATGTTCAGCAGTCTCAAAAACAATTTTTGATTTCTCTTGTTAATATAGTGTGTGACCAAAAATATAATACGTGATTAAAAAAAAAAAAAAATGTTATCTCGAAATAATGTAATGCAATACATGCTTCGAAGTGTTATCTCAACTTAATAATTCCAGTGTGTACAATCTTGGCGGGGAAATTGGTTTGGTAGGAGGTGTGATACGGGTTTTTGTTTATGTATGCGTTTCTTACGCACACATGTTTTACAAGAAGTATCATTTGACAGCTGTAGCTTGTAGGCAAAATCAAAACAAGGCACAAGATGGGACTCTTTATATATATCCTCTTTGGTCGTGGGCCAGAGAGAAGATACTAATAGAGAGATGCAACTTCGACGATGGCTCTCTTTTAGCCTACAAGCTGTGATTCTGCGATTCTGCCAGCAACTTGCATCTGTAGTAAACTCCATATAAAAAAAATGTGAGGACAACACAGATGCAAGTTGCTGTCCATAGACCTTTAAATAAGAGAGAAAGAGACACTTATTTTTTTTTTTTGATTTTGTTTGTTCTGGACAAGGATAAAACATGTATATACCGATAGGAATTCAACTCGTTATATGAAATGTAAACAAAAATCTGTGCGGGGACGGAGGCGAGGAAAGTTGTCTCTCTCTATAGTATCTTCTCTCTGTCGTGGGCTTTCTCTTCTTAAGAAAACTACCAGATTTTATTTTGTTTTGTATTTTGTTAAACAGAATTTAGGAATTCGCTTGATATTCTATTCGTAAAAATTTGTTTGTTATCGGGATTCGGGAGTAAAAATCATAGCAAATTTTTTATTTTGCAAATTTAATTTAAAACTGCTTTTTCAAAATGATTAAGAAAGGAAACAACAAGCTTGAAGCAAGTTCATTGTCAAACTACCATCAGTTGCTTCACAAAAAGCGACCGTTTATTTTCCGAACAGGAGGCTATATAAGAAAACGGTTAAAGTCAAATATTTTAAGTGTGCTCCCTCACAAAACAGGAAAATTCTCTGAAGGAGCCATTTCAGATAAACATGCCGTAGGGCAACTATATTTTTCTACCCAAGTTTCTTCCGAATACAGTTTGGATTCGCGAATTAAAGCTTTTGAAAAGCACATTGAAAAGTATCCCTCAGCTTATGCTTTGTCAGAAATAAGCCATCAGCGATGGTTCATTGTTTGTGCTGATCTGGTTTTGAAGGACCACGAGTTTTGTTCTTCATGGAATCGTTTTTCTATTCAGTTACAAGAAAGCCCGTACATGGTTTTATCATGCCTAGAAGAAGCAATGCATCGGCTTGTCGCGACTATAATTGGCTTACAAAAGTCTAGCTTTGCCGACCGAAAGGCTAGAAATTATTCTTTTGCCAACATTTTTGCCAGACCTATATCGTTCTACACTCCTTCAAGCATTGCTAACATAACACGAAAATGTCACAACAAAATCTTCGTTGTACGTGGATATGTTAGTTGCGTTAGATATGAAGAAACGAAATGCGCATTGGTTGCTTATAAATGCAAACGTTGCAGTCATGTAGAAGTTATTAGACAAACATGCTTTCATTTTAAAACTATTCTGCGTTGCCGCGTGAATTGTGGCTCTAAAAGACATTTCGTGAAACTACGTTCTCCCCACACTACAATTGAATGTTTCCAGACTATGCAACTTCTTGAAATAGGATTTCAGTGTCTTCACAATTCTAATTACATCGATGTTGAGCTGCGAGAAGATTTAGTGGACCAAGTTTATCCCGGTATTGAGGTGACAGTGACGGGAGTTTTAAAAATTAAAACTTGTGATCTGATCGTAGAAAATCAGAAAGGGGGGTATAAGCAACATTATTACATCGAAGCAGTTTCTTTGAAAAAGAAATCGTCATTAGGCGTCTGGCCTATTCAGAAAACACTAAAAGATCTGGAAACTGTTCAAATAATGAATGAAAATAATTGTTTGCGTTTGCTTGTACAGTCGCTTGCGCCTGAGATGTGGGGATATGAAATCGCCAAAATTGTAGTTTTGTTGTCAATGTTTGAGGGATCGGGGTCTCAGTTATCTGATGAAGGGGAGCTTAACGTGTTGCTTGTTGGCGATCCAGGGTTCAACAAGTCCATGTTGCTTCAGAAAGCCGCCACTATTTCACGACGAGGTAAAGTATGATTTTCCCTTGCTATTTGTATCGTTATTTTTTCAATATTTCTGTATGTAAAAAGTCTACATGAAAGAAACGGCAGCGAAAAATACCCCAAGAATAAGTCAATCTCACTATTGGAGGAATTTTTTAGGGATACACTAACAAAATATTACATACACATACACATACACTTTCCATAACAATTGTAAACTTCAAGAGCACCCTGTATCTTTAAAACTTTGTTTATGTTTTTGACTTCAAAACAAAAAACAAACAAAATATTAATATAAAATCCTTATTCCTGACTGATTGATATTTCAAATAAATGATTTCTCAGTTCCGCTAAAGGTAGTTCCACACTATCCCACAGTGTAATACGACATGTCAAAAATGTGTGATGAAACAGATGTATAATAGTGTGGAAACAGAATATGACAGCGCAGATCTCATACGATTTGACATGTGTTTAGATCTGAAATATTTTTTTAGGATTGAATGTAAAACCATCACACATTCCATCACACTTTTTTTTGACATGTCGTAATACACTGTGGGATAGTTTGGAACTACCTTAAGTTAGTTTTTGGTGTATTTTTCATTTTCCTTGTGAATTATTTTTTCTTCAATTTTCTAATGTTTTTAATAGCCTATAGCCTATTCGGGACGGAGACTGATACAACAAATCAAAAACCATGAAAATCGGTCCAACCGTTCTCGACTTATAAGTGTTAGAACAAACCCGATTTTGTTTTATATATATAGATTATAAACCTTTTTTTATTGCCATTATAGTTTTTTACAAACTTAATTCAATATTTTTACAATAATTCGTTTTGTAATAGTAGATTTAAGAAAAAAATATTTTTTATTATTTCTTTATATTATTTTATATTATTATTTTTATTATTCTATTATTTTTACTATTACAATTGTTTAAGTGCATGCTAGTATTTTGGATTCGACAACAGTTAAAAGTCTGGCATAAGCCTCCCCCAAAGCTGCCCATAGTTCTCTATCCTTTGCGTCGCTGCACCAGTTTTGACTCACTTGTCGTTGATCGTCAAACCATCTTTTCTTAGGTCGTCCTTTGCGTCTCTTGGTTTCTTGTGGCTTCCAACTCGTTGTCATCTTTGTCCATCTTTGGTCCTGTATTCTCGATATGTGTCCTGCCCAGCTCCATTTTAGTTTTCTTGTCCTTTCAATTACGTCTGTTATACCTGTTCGTCTTCTAATTTCATCGTTTCTGAATCTGACTTATCCTTATTTTTAGAGTTTTCCTCTAAATCTTCGTTTGACAGATTCTCAATTTGTCAAGCGTGTAGTATTCCACTACATACACCCCATATTATATCGATCAGATCTCATCTCATGCTTCATACTAATTCCCAGAGCCATAAAATCATTCTTTGCATTCCCAAAGCCATAAATAAACACAAGTGCATCCATCAGCATAACTGCTGGAACACAATAGAAAAACGCAGCCGGAACCGCAGCCGCAATCGTACCGCATGCCGTACGTACCTAATTAGAGGTGCCCACAATGGAGTCGTACGTACTCCACGTTTTTTTACAATTTCCACTGAGAAACATACATATAATATATGAATATAAAAGATGATAAAACATATATCGCATCATGTATAGTCTTTTCAATAAATTTTTAATTACCTGACCTAATTTCTAAAAGGATTTTATTAGCACGTTGCTCTTTTTTTTTTTTTTGTATGGAATGTCAAAAATACGCACGTATTTATTAAAAGTTGGACAACTCGTCCGTCGCGGTTTGCGGCTGCGGTTGCGGATCCGTCTCGTTGTGTTCACAACATTGAATTCATGTGTATTCAATATTTTGACATGCGATACGGCTGCGGCTGCGGTTCCGGCTCCGGCTCCATTGTGTTCCAGCAGTTATTAAAAATTACTTAAAACTAATGTGATTTTTTTTTGGGTCGCTTGATCAAATCTTTTTCGTGTGAAATATGATCAATCATCAAAAAGTGTTTTTCTTTTGGGCAATGATCATATCTTTTTGTGGTGTTTGATCAAATCATACCTCCCAAATGAAATCTCATTTTAAATTGAGATTTAACACACATTTGCACGCACACTACAATAATTTGACATTTCTCAAACGTCAAATTTTGTTGTTTATTTTTTTAGCATTCTGTGAATTTCATTGTGGAAAAAGAATTCTTTTTAGATAAGTGATCAAAGTTTTAAAATAATAACAAATAAATACAAACGGTTGAAGTGAAAATTAATTGACAATTTAAAAATAAATAGGTATGAACTATGAACTTGCAAAATTAAAATGAACAGAGTGTATAATGAATTGAATCGCTTTGAAAAGGATGCAGTGATTGAGCCCGGATTTTATTCCTACTTCATAACATAGCTGTTAAATAAGTTGGCAACGGTTGTGTCGAATTCACTAAAGATTTGTTAGGTATAGTTTTTTATAGCTTTCTATTCGATGGCTTTTCATTTTTTCCGGGAACACTTCTCCCATACAACGAGTCATTTGTAAACTTTTGTTTATTACTCTGACAATGTTCATGACGAAGTGATTTTAATGCATCCTTTAACGAATCCTAGGTAGTTGTTATTTTATATATATGTAGACATATTTAAGGGTGTGGGAGGCCATTTAAATAAATTATCTACTTTGCGGCAGAACTAAAATTAAATAATGTCCACCCGAATCGAAATTCCGTTTACAAATTGTTTGCATTCCCTCGTGTATGTATGTATGTATGTATTTTTATTGAGTCTCTGTGTTACAATTTCTTAATACTTAAACTGACATAAATGTCTATCTTTTTCTTTTGGTTTACAACGGAGGCTATAACGTATCAAGGTACATAAAGACAAGGTAATATATTCACGCTCATTGTCAGCCAGCCTCTTATATCTCTAACTAAACTAAAATTACTTTTTTATTTAAAGTGGCAACTTGTTAGTTTGTACTAATTTCTAATTTCTAATTTCTAATTTCTACTTTCGTCTCTTTTTATCAAAAGAGTACCTACGTTTAAGTATTTTTTGATTAGTCATTTTGAGTAAACCCAACCTATAAGTTAGAATCTCGCGCTTTTTTGTAAAATCTTTGAAGATTTTATCAGAGGTATTTCAGTATTTCTTGTACTAAGATTAATTAAAATTAATTAACATTAATTCTTAGATTTAAATTGTTTAAGGATTCTGGATTAAAGTTGTTGAATTTTTGTTGCTCATTCGTATCATTAAGAATACCAATTGTAAGTTTAAATTAAGATTCCTAATTGTGTATCTAATTTTGTAATTTTATAAGGAAATAAAATCTATCAAATTGTTCTTGGGATATTTATATTTTGGATATTTTATACGGTGCAGCAACATTATTTTATTTCAATTGTTGAATCAATTAAGTACTTAACTAAGATGAATCGGACAGGACACAGTTGCACTAAGAAAGGTTGCCGCCTGCCAGATTCGGAAGAGATGGTTTCATGTGATAAGTGTAAGCGATGGTGGCATTTTGATTGTGCCAAGTTTAAGCAGGACTTATTTACGACTGCTGATCCATGGTTTTGCAACAAAAATGATTGTGTGTTTGTAGAAGAAGATCCTAAAGAAGCTGTTCCTAGTGACGATGTTAATAAAGATGAAATTGAAAAAGGTAAAGGTTCAGAGGTAGTTGCCACAGTAGACTTTTTGTTAGAAGCCGCTGCAGTGGCTCAGGCGGCTGCGGCTCAGAAGGATGCAGAACTTCTTTCTTTGAGGAATGAATTAGAGGAAACGAAGCAGAAGCTGGCTATTGCTTCAGTTCCAAGCCAGATAGAGGATCCTCTAGTTCCACCAGCCGCCAAGCCATTTTCAGATGAAAGGTTGGAGATGATTAAACAAGTTCAAGCTAATCATCAGTCGCTGTTAAAAAATTCTACTCAACCACGTCAATCTACCCCAATTCGTTCCAGTGCCACGCATTCTCATCGAGTTAGCTTCCAAGAATCAACAATTCATCAATCCGATATGGCAAGTTTGCTCACTATTTTAAATCGAAGCAACGTACAAGAGCTGCCAACCTTCTCTGGAAGTAATAAGCGGGAATGGCCTTATTTCGAGGAGGTTTATAGATCGACGACCATTGAAGGGAAGTACAGTGGTAAAGAGAATGTCGCTCGTCTTCGCAAGGCCCTTACGGGTGATGCTTATCAGCTGGTCAGTGATCGTCTGAAATATTCCACCGATGATGAGGCAATTATGGATTCTCTGCGTTCTATATTTGGTCGTTCTGATGTCTTGGTTCACGGGTTGACGGCAGATCTTCTCAAACTTCCAACTTTAAAATCGAAATGCGATCCAAATCTACATTTATGGGCTGTTAAGGTGAACGGATTTGTTGCTGATTTGAAATCGATTAACAGAGTTGACGACCTGTCAAATGGGTATGTGCTGACTGACTTGTCTTGCAAGTTAGGCGCTGGGCTTTACCAGGATTGGAGGAAAAAGCAATTAACAAAGCCTAGAGCTTCAATAGAAGATCTTGCAAATTTTCTTACGCAGAAAGTGATTGATCTGCCACCCGAATTAGTAAAGCCTTTGGAATCGTTTATTCCCAAGAGAACACAGTCGGCACAGAAAAGTACAAATCGGGTGTTGACTCATCAGCCACTGCCTACTTGTTCAGATTCAAAGGTCTCTTGTGCTAAATGTGGAGGCAAAGAACATATTCTTAATGAATGCGAAGAGTTCAGGTTATTGTCGCCAGATTCAAGATTATCATTTGCACGAGAGCACAAAATATGTTTTCGTTGTTTGAACCCAGCTCAACATGATTGGAGGTCGTGCTCTAAAAAGAAGACCTGTGGTTTATCCGGATGCTCGGGACGTCACCATCCTCTTTTACACCAGTCGCCTGTTCAGCAGAATAAAGAGTTAAATGTATCAGCCGTTCCATATGTTCCTAGTTCCAAGTTCAATTCAAACCATATAGGTTCTGAGATGCCCGTGTTTTTTAAGGTAGTTCCTATACGACTTTATGGGATCAATGAAAGATTTATCGACACCTTTGCATTTTTGGATGATGGGTCATCCTTAACTATGATGGAAAAAGATTTATTTGATGAACTTGGACTCGAAGGCCAAGCCGAAAACCTAACTCTTCAGTGGACGAAAGGCGTATCAAGAAGTGAAGACTCTATAAGAACTACGTTAGCTGTCTCTAGCGTTCGAAATAAAAAGCGCCATCTTTTGAGAAATGTGTATACTGTGAAAGGGTTGGAGCTTCCTAAGCAGTCAATTAATTCTTCTGAATTAAAAAAAATGTATCCACATCTTCGTGGGCTCCCGCTTACAGATCTCGTCGAGGCAAAGCCCAAGATCTTAGTTGGTTTAGATCATGCGAAGTTCCTTTTGGGCCATGGGCAGAGACACGGTAATGATGAAGAGCCGTGTGCTTTAAAAACTCTCTTGGGGTGGATAGTTTATGGTAAGTCTGCTCCTACGATCAGAGCATCCTTTTTTCATGATGCTTCAAAGCCGGCGATGAGATTTTTGTTCCATGACGCCATCAAATTCGAAGATGAACTCCACGAATTAGTGAAACGCCACTTTACAACGGAGGAATTTGGTGTTATGCCGCTCAAGGGTGATTTGGTTAGTAAGCAAACCAGTCGAGCTCTGAGCATCATGGAGAGTACGATCAAGTATGTCAATAACCGTTATGAGATTGGTTTGCTATGGGATGCTGACGATGTCAAGTTGCCTGATAGTTTTTCGATGGCGTTTAGTCGACTTGTTTCGTTGGAGAGGTCATTGAAGAAAAAACCACACCTTCTAGAATGGAAGAACAATCATATGCAAAATCTGTTGTCAAAGGGGTATGCCAGGATTGCCTCACCAGAGGAGCTTAAAGAAGTCTGGCCACGAGTTTGGTACGCGCCAACTTTCATCGTTGTAAACCCGAATAAGAGCCCGCCAAAACCCAGAGATGTTGCTGACGTTGCCGCGGAGGTGTGTGGTGTCTCTCTAAATACGCATTTACTAAAAGGTCCTGACAACATAGTGTCTCTTCATGCCGGTATTTTCAAGCTCCGGGAACGCAAGATAGCAGTGAATGCTGACGTAAAGGAAATGTTTCATCAGATTCGAATAAAACCTGAAGATCAGCAATGTCAACGCATTCTCTGGAGGAATGGAGATACAACCAAGTTACCCACAGTTTACATCATGGAGGTGATGATGTTTGGCCCTAGGTGCTCTCCTGTGTGTGCCCAATTTGTTAAGAACTTCCATGCTAACAAGTTCAAAGATGAATTTCCGGATGCTGTAGATGGTTTAGTCAACCGGACTTATGTTGACGATTACTTCAATAGCCATGACACCGTGGAAGAAGCTCTATCAGTTACAAAAGATGCCATTCAAATTTGCAAGTCGATGAGTTTTGATCTGGTAGGCGTCCAGTCAAATAGTTTGGATTTTTTGAAGCAAGTTCCAGAGAGAAATGTAAATGCTAAATTGATCAGTATAGATCCAAATGATTCTGACAGTCACATTACAAAAATTTTAGGCTTGTATTGGCACCCTAATTCTGATCTTCTTACTTATAGTTTGTCAGATGATGGTTTGTTAAAGAAGATGTTAACTACAGAGACTTCAATTTCTAAACGTGAAATCCTTAAAGCTATCATGCGTATTTTTGATCCATTGGGACTCATCTCAAATTATATTATTCGAGGCCGGATAATTCTGCAAGAAGTTTGGCGAGAAGGTTCTAACTGGGACGAACCAATATCGAAGTTTCTAAAAGAACAATGGCTAGAGTTTATCAAGGAGCTGACGGGTATCGAGAAACTGAAAATTCCGCGCCTGTATGTTTCATGGTCTCCTAGCGATTCCAGTCCCAGTCTTATAGTCTTTGTAGATGCTTCAGAAAAAGCTTTCGCCGCAGTCGCATACTTCCGTTTTCAAAGAAATGATGCTGTTGAAGTTGCTTTGGTTATGGCAAAAGCTAAGGTTGCGCCTTTGAAGAAGTTATCGGTTCCACGTTTGGAATTGCAAGCTGCAGTTCTGGGTGCCCGCCTAGCTTTAACTATTAAGGCTTCTCATTCTATTTCGATTCGAGAAGTTATCTTCCTCTCGGACTCAAAAACAGTTCTCTCCTGGATCAGTTCTGCAGAGTACAAGTTTCCTATGTTTGTTGCCGTAAGAATCGGAGAGATCTTGGACTCTAGTACACCTCGACAATGGTTTCACATCAGTTCTGCAGACAATGTTGCCGATGATGGCACAAAATGGAGTGATCCTTGTATGGGAAATTTCGAATCTAGGTGGTTTAAAGGTCCCGATTTCCTAAAGGAACCCTTTGAGATGTGGCCCATTAAATCAAGCCAATCTGACAACTTAGAAACAATCTCCGGCGAAGCAGATACTAATGTTATGGTTCATTCCAGCACGTCAAGGATTTCTTTTCTCGTTTACGATGAGTTAAAACCAAGGTTTCAAGCGAATTGGGGCTCTTCAGTAAGGGTTATTGCATTTTTACTTCGTGCTAAGGACCTTTATTTTAAGAGGGTTATAGAGAGAGAATCTTTCGTCACTCCTTCTGAATATCATCGTGCAGAAGATTGGTTGTTTAGAAAGATTCAACAAGATGCTTTTTTATCTGATTTAAGACGTCTTAGTGAGAACAAGACGGTGGAAAACGGAAGCTCACTACACAGTTTATCTCCGTTCCTGGATACTGAAGGCACTATTCGCATGAGCTCGAGAGCTCAAAAGGCGCTCATTTCATACGCTTCTCGAAATCCTGCGATTCTGCCAAAGAATCACCCTCTAGTCGACATATTTGTGCAATACCATCATGATCGCAATTTTCACACTGGTACAGCGGGGATCATTTCGGATATACGGGAGAGAGCATGGATTATCAGTGCCAGGGTTTCAGTTCTAAGAATCAAAACCCGCTGCAATATGTGTAAACTTATCAGAGCTAAACCGCAAATGCCGTTGATGGGACAACTTCCAGTCGCTCGATTATCTTTTGAGTCAAGGCCATTTACGCACGTTGGCGTAGATTGCTTTGGTCCGCTGATTGTAAAATTTGGAAGGGGAACCGTAAAGAGATATGGAATGATCTTCACCTGCCTAACCTTCAGGGCCGTTCAAATTGAGCTTCTGAATGACCTTTCATTGGATCAATGTACTATGGCACTCCGCCGGTTCTTAATCAACCGAGTTGTTACTAAGTTTTTATATAGTGACAATGGGCTCAACTTTGTCGGTACGAGAAACCTTCTGGAAAAGGATGTCAAAGAGATGGAATCAGCTCTTTGTGAATACTCAGCGAAATATGAAGGTATAGTTTGGCGATTCATTCCCGCCTATTCACCATGGATGGGTGGTGCGTGGGAGAGGCTTATTCAGTCTATTAAAATTACTGTTGATTTTATTCTACGAGGAGTTGTACCAAGAGAAGATGTTCTTCGAAATGCTCTCATTGAAGCCCAGGGTCAAATCAACCGTCGACCTCTTACACACATTCCTGTCGACCCTGACGATCCAAAACCACTTACACCAAATTCTATGCTCTTTGGTGATGATGAGAAAGATGTTACGGCCCCCGGAATTTTTTACGACAGCGACATTAATAGTAAATTATATAGTCGAAGGTCGCAACATTTAATGGCAGAATTCACTAAACGTTGGTATTTGGAATATTTACCCGAAATAACAAGACGATCTAAGTGGTATAAAGACATTAAACCAGTCGTTGAAGGGAGTATCGTCATCTTAGTGGAGCCAAATGATATTAGATCATCATGGAAAATGGGGGAAGTGGTTAAGACGTATCCAGGCCCTGATGGAGTGGTACGAACTTGTGACGTGCGTTTATCGAGTGGAAACATAAAACCCAGGAGATCAGTTGGTCGGCTTGCTGTGCTTGATATTTTGTCTTGACCCTAGTGCTCAGACGGCCCCCGGAATGTCAGCCAGCCTCTTATATCTCTAACTAAACTAAAATTACTTTTTTATTTAAAGTGGCAACTTGTTAGTTTGTACTAATTTCTAATTTCTACTTTCGTCTCTTTTTATCAAAAGAGTACCTACGTTTAAGTATTTTTTGATTAGTCATTTTGAGTAAACCCAACCTATAAGTTAGAATCTCGCGCTTTTTTGTAAAATCTTTGAAGATTTTATCAGAGGTATTTCAGTATTTCTTGTACTAAGATAAATTAAAATTAATTAACATTAATTCTTAGATTTAAATTGTTTAAGGATTCTGGATTAAAGTTGTTGAATTTTTGTTGCTCATTCGTATCATTAAGAATACCAATTGTAAGTTTAAATTAAGATTCCTAATTGTGTATCTAATTTTGTAATTTTATTAGGAAATAAAATCTATCAAATTGTTCTTGGGATATTTATATTTTGGATATTTTATACGGTGCAGCAACACTCATTTTTTTTTGACATCTGTCAAAACTTTTCAAAATGGCTGGTGCATGTGACCCTCATACATTTATTGTATCCTGATTCTTAATAATTGTGTGCGGATTATTTTCTTCCTAATCCATTAAAACTTTTATAAAAATTATAAATATGCGGTGTGCTATGTTCGGGTGTTGCGTAAATAATAAAAAAAATAATAATGCTGACATTTCTTTCCACGCGTTCCCAAAAAACAGAAAATGTGCAAACAGTGGGTGTTCTTGTGCCATAGAAAGGATAAATTAAATACTAATACGGCTAGAATTTGCTCTAAGCATTTTAAGGAAAGTGATTTTGTTCCGTTAAATCCAGCTTATGAACAATGTGCATTAATAAAAAAAACAAAGCGCCTCAAGGAAAACACGGTCCCATCACTTTTGTTGCCATTACAAAAACAGGAAAACCACTCAAGTTCGCGCTGTTTAAGACTTGAAAAGAGATCGTCCAGACCAAGGTATCACTATAGAAAATATCAAACAAAATAAATACAAAAATTACGTAGATGATTTGGAATCTCTACAATACGATGGACTCGAACATTTGGCGGGGTATATTTGTCATAGGATTAAAAAGCCGGATCTTGTTGTGCAAAGCAATCAGCAGGAATCTTCGTTTTCTTGGACGAATCACCTCACTGAAGGATTTCTTCAAAAACCAACAGACAAAATGATGGCAGAAATGATAAAGTTGGAGTCAATCTTTAAGGAATTAAACAAGGATGCTATCGTTTATTCACGCCATTATATAAAAAATTTCATTGGTGTATCTAATCATATTCTTTTGGACATAAAAGTTAAACAAATCTTTTTTCGATCCAGGATGTACCTATTTCCGTATCAAACATCTTAACACTGTTCAACAAGAAAATTCCAGAAAAAGAAAGAGAAAAATCAATAAAACGATTTTATTAAATTATATGATGATTTTTTTATTCAATTTGGGAAAAAATATATTAAACCTTAATTTCTTCTTAGATATTGTCGACTAGCAATAAAAGTATGTCTTTTGAAAATAGTCCATACGAAACCTTAGGCACTTTCATACAAAATATTTGATATGGTCCCTACCAGGATTTATAATAAATAAAAGGAAGAACTCCTTGACGACTACCGCATCGAATCACCTTTCACATAATGCTGTGTGATGGTACCTTTATTTGCCCATTTGAGCATCATTACCGATTTCACTGTGTCACTGTGAGATTGTTGTAAGTATCGATGAAGTGCTCTTGAATTAGATCATCGTATTGGTCTGCTTCTTGTTTGAGACGGACTTTGCTTTCGTTGCCTAAATGTTGTTCGAACTCACTGCGTCCGATAAGGAAGACCACTTGCACGGGATATCCATAATTGGAAGTGTCCTATGTGTAATGAATTTTGAATTAATCTTACAAATTGTAATTGGTGAACAACAAAGCTCTTACATTGAAATACTCTTTGTAACGATTAAAACTATCTGTTCTCTTGTCTAGGTAATGGCCATCCATTTCAGCATGCATCGCTCCAACCATGTTATAGTTGAATTCCGATTCATTTCCAAATGTTTCTCGTATGTTTTGCCTAGAAATAGAACGATGTTTAACTCTTAAAAATTTAGTTTTTGTGTTCTTTAACGGAAATACAGTGGTCCCTCGGTCATTTCTGCTGGATTCATGGAAAAACTTACGTCTACAAGGATCCATCGGTAAGATTTAACCAGAAGTTATTCGTAAGATCACATTTTTCACACTTCTAGCCAGTGGGCGAAATTTTTCTATCATTATTATATTGCCTGCTTCTCTATCTTTGCTATGCGTATGGCTGACTCGGCCGCAAGAATACCATCCACCGGCTGTTGAACAATTAATGGTTATTCAATACTTGAATAATAAAAGATTTCAGCCACCTTTGGCACCACAATAACATGGTATAATATGTCCTTGTTGGAACTATGCAGGCTTTTATTGTCAACGCCACCTTTGACACCGATAGCCAGAAGTGTTATCAGTTTTCAGCTCCTGAAACAAAAAAAAACTGAATTGAGAAACTTTATACATACTTTATATACTTACCACTGCATACAACTATGCATAGAAGCATTTATAAGCTCAATTCAGTTCATTATTTTCTTTTAAAACAATTAAATTTGGTAAAATCAATATATAGTGTGTTCAATGAATCTGAGCTGCACAGAAAAGAACAGAAAAGATCTGAAAAGTACAAAATTTGGTGTTCAATGAGCAAAAATCCTGTTCTTTTCTGTTCTACAATCTGTCACTTTGTGTTCAATGAAGTTGTCCAACACAGTTTAGAACAATATTTTCTACACCTACTTTTGAGGTGGTGCAAGTGCGTGAGAACTGTCAAAAGTGTCAGTTGACTTGTTTGAAATTATTTGAAAACTGAATTTTTGCAATTATTTGAAAAGTTGCGACGATATAAAATAAAATAAAATTATAAACTAAAAACTAAAATGGATAAAGTGCAAAAATAGAAATTAGGTCCGCATCAGGTCAAGTTTTGACTGTGGAGTGTTCTCCAAAAACGGGATCTGCATTATTTGAAATTTAAAATTTCACAGCTGATAGAGGAGCTGTCAAATACGAAACTACATTTTTCTGTTCTAACTTGTTCTGACAGTTTTCACAAACTTGTGCTGTTCTGTTCTGTTCTGATCTAGTTTTTCTTCATTGAACAAACTTATAATGTGTACTGGCGACAGTGCCTTGGGTCACATGAAGACGCCATTTTGATTTTTTTGTTTGTTTACTTTTTTGACAGATGCGGAATATATTTAGTGTGTTCAATGAATCTGAGCTGCACAGAAAAGAACAGAAAAGATCTGAAAAGTACAAAATTTGGTGTTCAATGAGCAAAAATCCTGTTCTTTTCTGTTCTACAATCTGTCACTTTGTGTTCAATGAAGTTGTCCAACACAGTTTAGAACAATATTTCCTACACCTACTTTTGAGGTGGTGCAAGTGCGTGAGAACTGTCAAAAGTGTCAGCTGACTTGTTTGAAATTATTTGAAAACTGAATTTTTGCAATTATTTGAAAAGTTGCGACGATATAAAATAAAATAAAATTATAAACTAAAAACTAAAATGGATAAAGTGCAAAAATAGAAATTAGGTCCGCATCAGGTCAAGTTTTGACTGTGGAGTGTTCTCCAAAAACGGGATCTGCATTATTTGAAATTTAAAATTTCACAGCTGATAGAGGAGCTGTCAAATACGAAACTACATTTTTCTGTTCTAACTTGTTCGGACAGTTTTCACACACTTGTGCTGTTCTGTTCTGTTCTGATCTAGTTTTTCTTCATTGAACAAACTTATTACCTTGTCTTTATGTACCTTGATAACGTATGGCCGTCCTGGTCTGTTTCTTTATAGATGAATGCCAACATGGCCAAAGAGGATATATATAAAGAGTCCCATCTTGTGCCTTGTTTTGATTTTGCCTACAAGCTACAGCTGTCAAATGATACTTCTTGTAAAACATGTGTGCGTAAGAAACGCATACATAAACAAAAACCCGTATCACACCTCCTACCAAACCAATTTCCCCGCCAAGATTGTACACACTGGAATTATTAAGTTGAGATAACACTTCGAAGTATTGCATTACATTATTTCGAGATAACATTTTTTTGTTTTTTTTTTTTAATCACGTATTATATTTTTGGTCACACACTATATTAACAAGAGAAATCAAAAAATTGTTTTTGAGACTACTGAACATTTATCAGAAAAACCTAACAACGGACTGTAGACAAACAAAAATATGACCGTGAGAAATAAAAGAGATTATGTAAATTAAAACTTAAATCAATTTAAGATTTATTTATTACAAAACTTATATCACAATTTATATTATATTTTATGTGCTTAGCGTTTCGGAAATTAAATTCCCATCTTCTGGCACTACTAATTAACCAAAATTAATCAAGAATCTATTAAACTTTCGCGCCCCTTCATTTTCAGAAGATGTGGGTGGAGAAATCCGACTCGGAACCACTCGAAAAAGAAAATGAATTACAATGAATAGAGAAGTATCCGAATACGTCAAAGAGAAATGTCAAAAATGTTTCCGTATGAAAACAAATAAATATTTGTGATTTTCGTATGCAAAAGCGATCGGACTTCCAAGAAAATAAACGAAAAAAATCTTCCTTTATAATTTAAAACAATTTTTTTGTGAATAAACAATAGGTTAAATAGTGCCAAAGTGTTTTAAACAATTATTCTATAAAAAAAAACTTGTATTGTGCGTTTAAACACGGAATAAAAGTGCGACTGGTTTTGGCGCGATTTATTCACTTTCGGTGGATTGATTAATAATTAAAAAATATATTTCAATAATATTTACTGTGTTTTTATTTATCGGGATAGTTGTTGAATAAACACAATAAGTTGATTTCAATAAAATAATATAGTTTTATTGATTTCGTGCTGCCAAAATATACAAACAAAGTTGGACATTATTTTGCCGCAATATTTTTTTTCTTTCCTTGGCGGGATTTCAGTCGCATCTTAGAAATGCGTTTCCATTTTGAAGAGGCCCATACGATTGGAAAAGTAAAGAAATGCTTTTCTTTGCTTGCAATCGAATTGCTACTACAACCGTGTACACAGCAATTTGTCGGCATATTGTAAATGCACTTCTTTATTGTAATTTAAAGAAAAATAAAATTCTTTGGAGAATCCCGCCAACGAAAGAAAAAAAAATATTGCGGTAAAATATGTCCAACTTTGTTGGTATATTTTGGCAGCACGAAATCAATAAAACTATATTATTTTGTTGAAATAAACTTATTGTGTTTATTCAACAACTATCACGATAAATTAAAACACAGTAAATATTATTGAAATAAATTTTTTTAATTTATAATCAATCCACCGAAAGTGAATAAATCGCGCCAAAACAAGTCGCACTTTTATTCCGTGTTTAAACGCACAATACAAGTTTTTTTTTATAGAATAATTGTTTACAACACTTTGGCACTATTTAAGCTATTGTTTATTCGCAAAAAATTGTTTAAAATTATAAAGCCAGATATTTTTTCGTTTATTTTCTTGGAAGTCCGATCGCTTTTGCATACAAAAATCACAAATTTTGATTTGTTTTCATACGGAAAGTTCCATTTGACATTTCTGAGCGAGTGAGAGGGAAGTATATTACCGTTTGCTTAAAAGCCCTATACAATAGGAAAGAGACCACGAAAATTTTAGCAGAGGAGGATGGAACGTAGGAAAGATTGGACTCTATGTATATATCCTCTTTGAACATGGCTTTGTACCTTTCTTTTGTGGTATGTATAGCTCTTGCTCATGGAGCTTTAGTTATATTGTTTTAGACGGTTGTCTCTAGACTTAAACTACGAGTGTACATTTATACAGATATATACAGATAATATACATAGAATATATACAATTAGAATATTTATCACAGATACTAATATTTTCAGAGTTGTTTGAGTGTATCTGTTTTTTATTTTCTTTTCTCTTTTTGATTTTGTTTTTCTCTGAATCTTTTGAAAGAATGTCATTTGGGCTCTGGTTGTTTTGATAAAATAAACGATAGTATTTTCTTTTTCTGAGTACGTAAATAAATAATAAATAAATACATTTTTTGTGATTTTGTAAAAAACAAACATTCATGGGGTTTTGCCCAGCTATTATATTGTGAAACATTAACTATGAATAAATTTGAATATCATATGACTTGATTTAGTTTGTGTTTTGTTGATATATTTCTTTCAGTTTTGAATGGTGATTTCTGTTTTTACACCTGTGATGGTGTTAATAATTATTTTTACTTTTCTAATTATTTAGCCTCTGTTTCCTCCTGATAAGGAGGAGAGGAAGAAATTGGAGTACTCTCCATCAGGAACCGAATGGAAGTTCAAATTTACTATTCCGATTGGAGATCGATAGAATGAATCGGACCAGGATATATTTTTTTGCGATACGTATATTCCCTTGATCAGATCGTTTTCTGAGTCATTTAATTTTTCGTTATTTCTTTTCATTAGCTCTGTAGCGTATCTGATAAAAGGAGTTACGTTTGCTTCATTATAAATGAATGAATTCGAATATCTTTTATGCCTAGTTTTATAGTTTTTGCTCACGCTAAGACGCAGAATCTTTCTTTCGAAGATCTCAAATTCTTTAATTACAGTAGGGGATACACTAAACCAAATTGGGAAAGCATACATCAGTACCGGTCTTATTAAGGTTTTATAAAATAGGAGTTTGGTTTTTTTGTTTAGCATATTATGTCTCAAGAATGGCATAAGCATTCCTGAGATCCTCCTAGCTTTGTCTTTAGCCTGCCGGGCATGAGTGTTAAACTTGAGGAGATTGCTAAAGCGCACTCCAAGATACTTTAAATGGTCTTTAAACTTTATAGTGTTGTTGTCGATTATTAATTTTAAATTTTTGCTTTCTTTTACTACTCCTGATTTGCCCTTTCCGCTTGCATTTCTGAAGCATATAGCTTCTGTTTTTTCTTTATTAATTTGTATTCCCCATTTACTGTAGTAATTGCTTATAATCTGTAGGTGCGATTTTAGATTGTGTAGGGCTTCTGAAGGATAATCTGCTGCGGCAAAGATAAAAGTGTCGTCAGCAAAGAGGATGCTTTCTGATACTAATGTGTTGTTTACAAAGTGCGTATGTGGGAAGTCATATAGGAATAGATTATATAATTTTGGGCCCAATATTGATCCCTGTGGGATTCCCCTAAATGTTGGACACTTATCAGATGTTGATTGTTGCATTTGAACATAGAATTTTCTGTTTGTTAGGAAGCTTTGAATGAGATTAATTAAGTGTGGAGGAAACTCCAATTGTGATATCATTCCCTCGTGCTTGTGTGTAAAAATCTGACATTTGCTTGGTTGGGTGTGTTCAGCCGGTGAACTTTATCTAATCAATATTAAATTATGACTCAACTGCGAACAAAACTTTCCGACTTAAAAACATTAAAAAGACATTGAAGTACATTTTAACTTATGAAATAATTAATTGCAGCTACATTATTATATTAATGTCGAAATATGTTACACGAAAATCTAAAAAAAATTGCTTAAAGATTATTCCAACGAAGATAACATGACAGAAAAATCAATCTCGTTAGACATTGTCGTATGGTTAAACACGCCTCAAATTAAGAACGTCAAAAGAAACACACACACAATAACAAAAACTTATCTTAGCTATCTGCCGTTTTATTGGACAGCAAATTTGATCAAATTTTTGATCAAATTTCCTTTTCCCAAAAAAAATCCACATAACTTACATGGTATGATAGCGAATTAACAAAGAAAACAGAATAAATAAGAGCCGTTATACCCTTCGTTAGGGATAAAATTAATTTGTGTTGTACATTATGTAAGATGTGAGCCGCTAATGCAATAAGAAAGTTAAAAGAGCAAGAGGAGATTATAATGTACCTATGTATACGTAAGATAATAAAAATAAGGTAAGTTACGATTTATGCTGGCTTGAGCGAAACAAAGAAATAATTGATTAAGTTTATATTAACATGAATATGGTAAAAAAAATGGTTCAGATGAGACTGAACATGCCGGCCACCTTGAAGGTTTGGTATCTTCAACTGTGTTCACATCGGAAGTGGGTAGAGTTTGTTGGCCTATGCGTTTGTAGATGCCAAGTTTGGTTTTGACTTCGGCCACACGTACGATGCCATCAGAGCCAGGGAAGGTCTTGATAATTCGACCCATAAGCCACTTATATGGAGGTAAGTTGTCGTCATGTATAAGAACGATTGTGTCTACCTTGAGAGTTTGAGATTTTTTGTACCATATGGTACGATCCTGGAGACTTAGAAGGTAGTTCCGAGACCAGCGTTGCCAAAACTGTTGCTGAATCTGTTGCAACCTTCTAAACCTGCTTAGTCGTGAGATGTTTACGTCTAATAGGCAGGGTTCTGGTATGGATGTCAATGGTCGTCCTACGAGGAAGTGGCCTGGAGTGAGAGGTTCCAGATCATTTGGTGATGATGCGAGCGGTGTTATTGGGCGCGAGTTTAAAATTGCTTCGATTTGAGCGGTATTAAGTGGTGCTTTGCAGATTTGACGGCAGCTTCCCAGAGACCGCCGAAATGAGGTGATCTTGGAGGGATAAAACGCCACTCGATTCTGTCCACTCGACATAGTTCCTTGATCCGCATCATACCTTCACCATCAAATAATTTCGTCAATTCACTGAGCTCGTTTCGGGCACCGACAAAGTTAGTTGCGTTGTCGCAAAATATGGTGCGACAGAGGCTGTAAGGAAAATATTTTGGACACCCTTCTGCTCACGTACCAACCCCTTTAAAATTCTCTACTGTCATCGTTCTCAATTATTTACCACTTACCTACACCCACGGACCAAGAAGATACAGACCGCTAACTCACCATATGGTCTCTCTTTTTGCCGATAAGCTAAAAATCAGCTGAAATGCCATTTATTTTGAGAGTGTGACGCTCTCCCTTGCTTTAAAACCCATTTAGCAAACACACCTAAAAAATAAATGGCATACGCAGGTATAGTTGCATTACAAAATAGACAGAGAGAGATGTACACGTATTCACAGACTGGAAAAAATATTTCGAGGGTGTTTCAGGCAAGAGGAGTACGAGTTGGCGGTCTGTATATGGTCTGTGCCTACACCTATAATTATACTTACCACTCACTTTATCTTACCACTCAATTAACCACTTACCTACATCTAAAATTATACTTACCACTCACATTATCACTCACCTTACCACTTACCTTCCAATCGGAAAACTTACCTCTTCATTAGGTTTCCTTCCACTAATACTCACCATAATATGGCCAAATATATCACTGTACCATCAAATATTACTCTAACTCACCTTTTAAAATGTCACCAAGGAAAATGTCACATCCGCGTCACCAAATTTCATATGAATTACCCAAGAAAGTCAAATTCACTTTAAATTGGATTATATTTAACCAGAAACACTTGTTTTATTTGCGGTAGGTCTAAAGATTCCCTTTTTGCCAACGAAAATTATGTTACGCAAGTGTCCGTCAGCAAATACACATTGTGTACCCACCCTAACTAGTCAACCTTCTGAAATAATTTCTCTATGTCAACGAAATGAAATTTAAGGTGGCTTTACATGGAGTTGCAAATGCAGACGAAAACGCAACAACAACAATCATAGTGCAGACCACGGACCAAGAAGATACAGACCGCCAACTCACCATATGGTCTCTCTTTTTGCCATCAAGCAAAAAATCAGCTGATATGCCATTTATTTTGAGAGTGTGACGCTCTCCCTTGCTTTAAAACCCATTTAGCAAACACACCTAAAAAATAAGTGGCATACGCAGGTATAGTTGCCATTACAAAATGCACAGAGAGAGATGCACACGTATTCACAGACTGGAAAAAATATTTCGAGGGTGTTTCAGGCAAGAGGAGTACGAGTTGGCGGTCTGTATATGGTCTGTGGTCAAAGAGGATATATACATAGAGTCCCATCTTGTGCCTTGTTTTGATTTTGCCTACAAGCTACAGCTGTCAAATGATACTTCTTGTAAAACATGTGTGCGTAAAAAACGCATACATAAACAAAAACCCATATCACACCTCCTACCACACCAATTTCCCCGCCGAGATTGTACACACTGGAATTATTAAGTTGAGATAACACTTCGAAGTATTGCATTACATTATTTCGAGATAATAATTTTTTTGTTTTTTTTTTAATCACGTATTATATTTTTGGTCACACACTATATTAACAAGAGAAATCAAAGCATTGTTTTTGAGACTACTGAACATTTATCAGAAAAACCTATCAACGGACTGTAGACAAACAAAAATATGACATGACTGTGAAAAATAAAAGAGATTATGTTAATTAAAACTTAAATCAATTTAAGATTTATTTATTATAAAAATTATATCACAATTTATATTATATTTTACGTGCTACGCGTTTCGGAAATTGAATTCCCATCTTCTGGCAAAAATTAACTAAAATTAATCAAGAATCTATTAAACTTTCGCGCTATTATGTTGTAGGTTTTTTCTTATCGATAGATTCTTGATAGATTTTAGGTAGTGCCAGAAGATGAAAATTTAATTTCCGAAACGCTAAAGCACGTAAAATATAATACAAGTTGTGATATAAGTTTTATAATAAATACAAAATAAATTGATTTCAGTTTTAATTAACATAACCTCTTTTTTTTCTCACATTAACCACGCAACTTGGAGACTCCCGCCACAAAATGAAAATAAAACTACCTTACTACTTATAAACTAAAACCTGTTGCCGGTTTACTTGTAAGCGTAAACTCACTCTTTAAGTAGTATCTTTGCTATATTTTTAAAATATATTTAATAGTAAATATATAGCAAAGAGTAGTATACACGAATGTAGCACTGAACTCAAGCAAAATGGTTTATGCCCTTTCGTTTGTTGTTGTTTTGCAGAGCAGCACGTTCATGAATCGGTCGAGTTGTGCTTCAGCTACTTTCTGCGCTGCAGCTGCAACTTCAAATTGTAAGTGCAACGTACTACTGCTGCAGCTACACCATTGTGATAAGGCAGTTAGTTAGAAAACTTCATGAAAGTAAAACAAAAAAAATTTAAACCTGTCATATGGTCATTATATTTAAGTTACTGACCAGCTAGTAAATTCGTATATTATGTTAGTGCATCAAATTCTCTTTTGTATTTGCAGTTACGTGCCTTACACCCGGGTTAAGTGTTGGTGTATACAGTAATTTGTATCTGAAAGCATTTTTATTAAAAAAATCTATGTGCTTTTTTGATCAAAATCTTCAAATCACACACATTTAAGATTAGCAAAAAAAAGTCAATCGAAATTGCTTTCAAATGCACATTCTATTATGTATGTATGTAAGTATAACATACACTTTTTTGTCATGAGCCACTAGGGCATTTGAATGAAAATAAAGAAACTATCGTGTGGCTTGCAACTTTGTACCTGTAACGAAAATTGGTAGAAACTATCATATTATCCATTCGCGTATTGGGATCCGTGTGTAAACCTTTAAAATATCGAAATTTCAAATTTGTGTAAGTCAGCCATTATTAAATTTCGAGAGTAAAAGTTTATATTGTAATTAATTTTCAAAATTCAACATAATTGTCAAACAGATGAGCTGTGAAATAGCAACCAAAAAAATAAACATCGATCAGTTTTCCATTGATATTAATCGCCCTCTAGTGCAGCCCTTCCTTAAGAAATGTTAAGTGTGTCTTCTCCATAAATTTCCCCTTCGAACAAGTTTTGGTTGTTTTGTGGTGGAGGTGAATTTCGAAAACGTCAAACAAATATATGAAATGTTTACATTTTCATTTTAGCGCAAGTTGAAATAAGAAGTGTTCAGAAATAAAAAGTGTTAATAAATAATAAATTTATAAAAACTATTCAAAGTGAAGTGCAAAAAAAATGGAAAAAAAGCGAACTTATAAATGCGTTATGGGGTGCAAGGATTATGCCCACTTATTTCGCGCAACTAACACTGAAACGTGAGTATTGCAATACATAATATAATTTATCATTTTATTTTCCGCTTTTAGTGTAAAAACTTGTAGTTTTATTCATTTATATAATTTCATAATTCACATTTTCTTATTATTTAATAAGAATGCATGTATTCATCATCTATTATCACCCCCGTATCCTCTTATCTTAGACAACTTTGCATTAAAAATCTTGCAACTTAGTTTGATATTTTTTCTAACACTACACAAACAGGTGCTTCGTGTTGTAATAAAAGCCAGAATATGAATGTTACTATTTTACAGCAAAAATATACTGATCCCCCAGGAAATACCTTGATTGAGACCGGCATAGTTGACAATAATATATCTATGGATAGGTATCATGTCACTTGTTTGTTGCAGGAGCGTATAGTACTGTTTTAGGTATGGTATAGTTTATATCATATAGGTATGGTATGAAAAGGAAAAAGATATGATATTCTTACAGGAGTGGAAGCTGATTCTTTTTCTACAACCTATATAATTTTAGAAATCTTCATTCCCATTTAGAAGTTCAACCCTATCGACAGAAACACTTTTTCAAAGACAATTTTATTAATCTCAATTTTTAATAAAAAACTTTAAATGCAGCTTCTTACTTCAGTGAGACCTGATTCTGAAAATATATAAATCTTTTTTCTAAGACTTATATATTTTGAGAAATCTTCATTCCCATTTAGAAGTTCAACCCTATCGACAGAAACACTTTTTCGAAGACAATTTTATTAATCTCAATTTTTAATAAAAAACTTTAAATGCAGCTTCTTACTTCAGTGAGACCTGATTCTGAAAATATATAAATCTTTTTTCTAAGACTTATATATTTTGAGAAATCTTCATTCCCATTTAGAAGTTCAACCCTATCGACAGAAACACTTTTTCAAAGACAATTTTATTAATCTCAATTTTTAATAAAAAACTTTAAATGCAGCTTCTTACTTCAGTGAGACCTGATTCTGAAAATATATAAATCTTTTTTCTAAGACTTATATATTTTGAGAAATCTTCATTCCCATTTAGAAGTTCAACCCTATCGACAGAAACACTTTTTCAAAGACAATTTTATTAATCTCAATTTTTAATAAAAAACTTTAAATGCAGCTTCTTACTTCAGTGAGACCTGATTCTGAAAATATATAAATCTTTTTTCTAAGACTTATATATTTTGAGAAATCTTCATTCCCATTTAGAAGTTCAACCCTATCGACAGAAACACTTTTTCAAAGACAATTTTATTAATCTCAATTTTTAATAAAAAACTTTAAATGCAGCTTCTTACTTCAGTGAGACTTGATTCTGAAAATATATAAATCTTTTTTCTAAGACTTATATATTTTGAGAAATCTTCATTCCCATTTAGAAGTTCAACCCTATCGACAGAAACACTTTTTCAAAGACAATTTTATTAATCTCAATTTTTAATAAAAAACTTTAAATGCAGCTTCTTACTTCAGTGAGACCTGATTCTGAAAATATATAAATCTTTTTTCTAAGACTTATATATTTTGAGAAATCTTCATTCCCATTTAGAAGTTCAACCCTATCGACAGAAACACTTTTTCAAAGACAATTTTATTAATCTCAATTTTTAATAAAAAACTTTAAATGCAGCTTCTTACTTCAGTGAGACCTGATTCTGAAAATATATAAATCTTTTTTCTAAGACTTATATATTTTGAGAAATCTTCATTCCCATTTAAAATTTAAAGAATCAATATGTAAGTTATTAATTTTTTTTTTTAACATACAGCAGGGAACTTTGGAGGCAGAGATTAAACCTTGATGAGTTGCTGAATAACCAACGAGTTTGCAACAAGCACTTCTCTGAAGTGATGTTTGCAAACCAGAAACAAATGCGCCTTACAAAAACAGCTCTACCCGACATAAACCTGGTTATGTTAGAAGTGTCCAATGAAAATGCTATGGTTGGCCCTCCATTGGACATCGCTTTTGGTGTTGCGGAAGAGCCCTTTAGGCTTGTTGATTATGAGGCGGCTGTGGATGACCCCTTTCTTCAAAATGCTGTTTCTCCGATGGAAATCGAATTCATTGAAGAATGGATCGATGAAGATTTTATTGAAGAATGGATCGATGAAGATTTCATTGAAGAACCCATCCATGTTCAAAAAAGGTTTGATGTCTGAAAAATTATTAGCCTCAGGTGGTGTGGAAATGCATTTAAATTCTTTTAACTTCCTTTACCTATTTTATTATATTGAAAAAACTTGATTAATTAACGAGGAAATATGAAGCTGGGTCTCAGAAATTGGAATCGTGATCGCAACTGAGATACAAAGGCAAATGGAAGGATCTGCTTGCCGCCCTATAATGCAGAAGGTGCTGGTGTTACTGCCGACAGCAGCTTGAGAAAACTAAAAGAGAAAGAAATATCACATAAGTTGAAGTACATCCCGGAGCACCAAAACAAAAAAGGTCAAATTAGGATTTGAAGATTTCTGAGTTTTCAATTACAACCATTATCTGCAATATGCTTGTTTATTTATTAAATAAAAAACGTTTGGTATTTGAAAGTAAATTGATTTCTTTATTTAAAAATATTAAATAAAAAACAAAACAATAATCGATGAATAAAATAAATTATAAAATCACAAAAGTACAGTTCTTGTTCTCGTATGACAATCGCTATGATGGTCGAGACAATGGCCGGAAAAAGTGCAGCTTTGCATGGACTCGTACATGATGCAACGCCTTTTAGATTCACAGAAAAACACAGCTATTGATTACTTTGGAAAGCTGCTAGAAATGGGGGGATATAATTACTATGGAACAGAGCGTTTGTACAGTGGAATCGATGGGCGTGAAATGACTGCTGATATATTTTTTGGAGTTGTTCATTATCAACGATTGCGGCACATGGTTTTCGATAAGTGGCAAGTGCGTGCAACTGGTCCCGTAGATGCAATAACACAGCAACCCATTAAGGGTCGTAAACGTGGTGGAGGTGTTCGTTTTGGTGAGATGGAACGTGATGCTCTGATATCACATGGCTGTGCCTTCCTTCTGCAGGATCGTCTCTTCCACAATTCCGACAAGTCCTATTCACTTGTATGTGACAAATGTGGAAGTATTATAGCTCCAATTAAAAAAGTTTATAAGAAATCCGAAAGAGGAATGGAATCCACACCGGAGACTTGCAGACTATGTGGGGATGGCAAAGGTGTTGGCAATATAGAGCTACCTTTCTCGTATAAATATTTAGTTTCGGAATTAACTTCGGTTAACATTAATGCAAAGTTTAAATTGACACATATTTAAAAAACAATGTTTTTATAAATAAAATTAAATTTTTAATATAATTAATTTGACCTTCCCTTCAATGAATTTTTTTTTCTTCTTAAATTACGTTACGTGGTTATAAATATAAAATTACGAAAACACAAACAAAAAACAAACAATATAATATATTTCTAAATTGACCTCTTCCATTCATGGAATTGTGTAAATTACTAAATTACTTAGTTTTATAAATATAAGAAATTTCGAAAACACGAAACATAATATAAACAAAAAACAAATATTTCTAAATCCAGGGGGAAAATCCAACGTATGATATTCCCAGGATTGCTGGATCAGTAGCTTGATCTATCAAACACTTAACTTGATCTTCAACAGATAATTTGTCTTTGGGAAGCCTAGCGCGTATATTAAATTGTTCATGACCGCGTAAGATCTTCATGTATCCTTCTAGGTACTCGATATTTCTGTTGAAGAAAGAAAATTATAATTATTTGAGCTTAAAAGACCAAACGAAGCTAAACCTACTTAGATGCAACGCCAACATTGAGTTCTCTTTCAAAGAGACACATTGGATTGGATCCTTGTAATTTGCATCTAGCTATATCAATACGGTCCTTCTGTTCCCAGGCACACATAATCGAATCCTCTTCTTGATTTATTTTCTTCATGGCATTATCAAGCCAATTAACAGATGGTTCCCGTATGAATACCTCCATGCATGGCAAGAGTAAACGGTCAGCATTACGAAAAACCCTCAATGAATGGACCATGCACTTAAAAATCAGTCCAGATGTGCCCATTGGTGCCATTGCATTGACCAAATGTGATGTCAATCTGAAAGGCATCACTTCTGCTACTTTTTGATCACGCGTTCCCGATCCGAAAGTAAATCCAAAATCAATGCCTGTCATAGAGCCGTATTTGATATTGATGAGTGTGTTTTGTAAATGTCGATCACCTATTCCTAGAATCCAATGGGCTATGTTCATGGCAGCCATTAATGTTGCAAAATTATTGCGCAGTGCAAAGAAGCTTCCTGGTGATAGCGACAGCTCCATTAGGGCTTTCTTGACGATGTCAAGATTATGGTTATCCATAATCTGGCGAATGACACGTCGATCTTTGTAATCTTCTTCTTCTTCAGACGTTGATAAACATAAATTGATCCTTGCCTGCTTATACCATGTTGCAAATGGATAACGCAAAGTTTCTGGATATTTAAGGGCAATGTTTTGGATAATGTCATCGAGGTAGCAGGGTTCATTCAATTGGAATCTAGATAAAATCTGTGGAATCCATGCGAGGTAAGTCCTTACCGGAATATCATCGGAACACTGCTTGAAATGATCACGAAGTACTCCGTTCTCTATTGATGAAAGCTGCAGGACACATGGGAATAGTTGACAGCCTTCTTTTGAACCGTATTTCATTGCTTCAAGCACAGATTTGATAAAAATTTCTTCAAATTCTTTCTTCTGGTGGCTGCTTGTGTCAGTTTTACTCAGAGCATCGTATGAAAACTGAGCCAAACTCAAATGACTATCAGCTAAAGTTTTCGAAGCGATGGAAGTTGAGCTATTTGCTACTGTTACCTTTTCCCTGCGGGGCTTCCAGGGCAAGCTCCATAAAATCAAGTTTGAAATCACTTGATTTGTTGTTAGTTATTTGTTTTAAAGTCGTTTTCTCCGAATCCATAAGAATTTGCTGTTCCAGCTTTTCTATTGTACCCATTGCGATTTTCGACTTCAAATCTAAAGCCTCTACGTGCTTTTCGGGATAGTTTAAAAGACTAGACTTACATAATAGATTAGAGATTGCCTTCCAAGCGGTGTCAATGAAAGCTACGCATTCTTTATTTCGATGAGTTTGTAGGAAAATATTCTTTATCCTGCTCAGTTCGTGGGTAATCAGTTCGGTGACTTCTGACCGGTTCGGTATCAGACGATCGAATACCTTTTGTGCTAGAGCAAAGTTCAGCGGATTTAAAGAGCTGCGATGTCATGTGGTACACAGATTTACTCAGTTCTTGCTGCCGTCCTCCGACTGCAAAGATATAAGCAAAAACAAAAACAAATACAAAAAGCCGCCAAAGGAACAATATTTAGCTTGATGCATACTCACTTTGTGTATCCTGTAATGCTTTCGAACCAAGTGCTGCAATGTACTTCCTATAACCGACTACTGTATTCCACATCCGCAACGATTCTGTGGGACCAATATTGCACGAGTTCCACCTTTTGCAAACCTGATCTGCGCGATAATCGTCGAATCCATGCAAAAAGGTTTGAGCATAGTAGTCAATTTCCGCCACCCTTTGGGCACTTAGTAGGTTATCCAACTTTGTTTTTGCACAATATGACCCGGTGATGCTCCATTCCCTTAAGAATTTCTTCAAATAATTCTCATAAAGCACCCGGCATTGACGGAAATCCTTGTTGGCTATTGAAAGCATCATAAGTTCTTCACAGAATTCGTTCTTCATGTGTTCTGCTTTATCTGGTATCATCATCCATTCGGTAATGGTTCGTAAGTAAGCCCTGCTCTCTGTTTCTCCTTCGAGCAGTAGTTGTACTTTTGCATGCATTAGCTTCGGCAGCAGGAAATTCAAATTGTAATTGTCTGACCAGAGTTCTTCCAGGCTGTCGATTTCATTGTTAATAGCTTCAGTCACATGCGACCAGTCGCTTAGCTCAATGGAACATTCATAATAGCAATTGTATGCATAATAGTGTTCTGTGTGAACATTCCTTCCAATAACTTCAACTAAAAGTACTTGTGCCTCATCAGCTCGACCATTTGCTCTCAGTTCAATGGCATTGGCCAACCTTGGGTCAGTGCGAAGTTTGTCGGCAAAAATCGACGACACAACTTCGTATTCTTTCAAAGAACTATAAATGTCGGCCAATTGTAGCCAGTGAGCAGGTTCGGCAGTCATTGCTATTTCATCATCCCAATCGGCGATGAGGCGGTTTTCCAAGTACAGCGCTCCAAGTGTTAGATTTTTGGACATTTTTGCAACCTTAGCTACCTGATCTGGCGGGAGATTGAATGCTGCAGGTTTTAGCAGACTTACCTCGAGCAATGCTGAGAAAATACTCGAATCACAAGTCGGGGAACTTCCCAAGATATGATTAAAGATTTTATCAATTTGCCCAAGGAACTCTCCAGAATCACATTGCTTTGATTCAATTATTCCAGCCATAATGGCTACAAACAATTGCTGGGCAACTTGAACATCTCTTCTAGCAAGTGCTTGGAGAGGTAGCAGGAATGCTAGATTGTTGATAAGTAAATCAGGATATTCTCCGAAACGATAGCGACGATACAAGCCTACTTCGTTCTCACTTGCCTTGCGAGCTGCCTTTTCAATATTCTTTTGTCTCACACTGATGATCTGCAATACTTTGTCTCTCTTTTCTCTTTCTGTATCTTTGATGAACCTACGATGACGCAGTGAGCCTGCGGTTTCCTCTCTTCGATTTTCTAATCCGACACTTTTTGATCGTCTGTCCAAAACCTGAGTTCCGATTTGGAAAGGCATCGAATTTTGACTCTGAATGGTAAAGCTCTCTCTAGCTTGAGTCACTGCACTTGGATCTTGTGTTGGCTCGAAAACATAGTTGGCATTTGTATTCCGGACTAAGCTGCACAATTGTGTGGCTTTAAATAAACTAGGTCGAGCTTGTGTGGACTCGGCAAACAAAGGTGGCAATGTGTATGTGGCACCACGACTTCTCAACTTCGTATTAATGAGGTATTCATGTAATTTTGATTCCCGATCATCTTCGAATTCAAAGATCTGCTTCTTTGATTCTGGACTGTCGATTGCTAGATCAAGCAATAATTGAACGCACAAACCAAAGAAGTTTCTTTCCTCGTCAGTTGCAAAATTTTGAAGAAAAATAGAAGACGGTCGATCATTTTTGGAGATATTTGAGCTTCTTTTGACCAAAATTGATAGATTCGTTTCTGAATCTCAACTTCAGGATCGCCGATTCCTTTGAGAAGCAATTTGGTTGCCTTCTTTTTGAGATCTGTTGTGAAGTTTTGAGCAGCGTATATGCATATCTCGTAGGCAATTTCCCGACAATCGACAAGTTGTAACTGCAATGAGTCCTCTACGAGTTCAAAAAGCAAACTAATGTCATGGTTTTTAATCATCGGAAGGGCACGGTTAAGGATATGCAAACCCAACAGTTGATAGTCGGGCTAAGTAGATCTTTGATTCCAATGCCTATTATCGTATTGTAGACGTCGTCCTCTTCAAAGGACTCAATTCGTGATAAAATCATTTCAAGATAGTTCCTCTTTGTTGTGCCTATGGCAGTGGGTATCTTGAAGCATATAACCTCACGCATTGGATCGACAATATGAGGACTTGATTTGTGAATATTGTAAATGATGTCTGTGAATCGTTTTTCACACTTTCGATCCTTCTTGTTGTTAAGAGCATGCAACCGACTTTGAATTTCTTTAAACAAATTATCAGCACTTTCCTGATCACCAGACTTTGATAATATTTCCAATGCAGCTCCCAAGGAATACGCTGCTGGTTGATAGATGCTTGTTTTCAGGTTTTCACTATTTGTTAACATTGCATTGATCATTGATGTAAAGAACTTTATTAAAATCTGTCCAGGGAATAAGATCATTTGATAGAATCATTCCCAAAAACATAATTCCAGGTTCATTGGCCTCGGAATCGTTTCTCTGACTCTTTGTTATCATATCCAGGAGGAGATTAGTAGGAACTGCAATAGTATTCTTCCACACAGACAGCATGTCTATCTCCTCCTCGATATTATGATGATAAGCGGCTGGATCTATTGGATGAATATTGGAGAATACAATATATTCCGGTGATGACCGGGATCTTAATAGCCAGCATGGCAATTCTTTTAAAAATGAAAAATCGAAAATAAATTATTTAGCACTTTCACTAGAAAATTTAAAAAGAAAAACTGACAGCTGCCAACAAGAAACAAAATGAAATGTCAAAAACACAAAACTCACCTCATCGTTTTTTGTTGTTGTTTCACACGGACAATGAATACAATAGGAAAGAGACCACGAAAATTTTAGCAGAGGCGGATGGAACGTAGGAAAGATTGGACTCTATATATATATCCTCTTTGTCTGTGGTGCAGACGATGAAAACGAACATGTTCATCTTCACTATAATTTTCAAGCTGCATCTATAATTTTCCTATAATCTGCATCCATGAAGACCGTCTGCATTTTTGCCTTCCCTCTCTATCACACAAGTATAATTTATTGATTTTGCATCCTCTTTTTTTGCAACTCAGGGCCTGCAACTCCATGTAAAGGCACCTTTACTCAACGAAACATATATGGAAACTGTCGACCAGTTTTCCTCCCATACGAACGATATGGGAAAAGAACGCAGAAAACGTCTAGCCATTGTATTTAAAATCTATAGTATTCCCAAGAAGCGGAACGTTTTGTGCGGCATCTACGGACGACGTTCACAAGCTTTGATTGTGGAGTAATTTTAGTGGTTTTTGTCTAAACTGCCATGGAAAGCAAAAACAACAATAGAAGACATTTGATGTAGAGTAGATAAGACAACTAGTGCCGCCATTGACGACGTTCAGAACTTAAATAAAATGTTCCATGAAATTACTATAAAATATAAATACAATGGTCTAGCCATAGGGAGTGCCATACACATTAGTGAAGAACAAAGAAAATTTATTCCAATTCGAAATTTCTTTTTTATTTATTTACATAGCTAAAGACTAGCTTCAGATATAAGTACTTATGTCTATAATAAGAGTACAATTATATAATTGAATACAAATTTGACTGAAATTTAGATGAAAAATTTAACGATTGGTCAAATAAGTTATTACATCTATTATTGAGAAGATTAAATAATTCAAACATTTTGTTTAAGGGAGAAAATCGTTCATAATTAGTACGACAGTTTGGGACATTTATGCAGCTAGGTTGATTCCTTAAGTTTCTTTGAGGAATATTAAAATTTATTCGAGACAAAAGGTACAAAGAGTCTATGTTACCATTTATTAATTTAACAATAAAAACAAAACTTAAATAAGAACGTCTATTCACAAGGGATGGCAAATCAATAAGTTTTAGTCGACTGATGTATGCGGGAAGCTCGTAAGGATTTTCCCAACCTATGCCCCGCAAGGCAAATCGCAGAAATCTTTTTTGAACACGTTCTAACCTTAATATATGGCATTCGTAATGGGGTGACCAAACCTGGCAAGCATATTCAAGAATGGGACGAACAAATGTTATAAAAAGCTGTTTTGTAACAAAAGGATCTGAAAATTGCCGTGACTCTCTCTTAATCCAGCCTAGAATTGAATTGGCTCTATTTGATATGGAGTTGATGTGCTGAATAAATTCAAGCTTTCGATCTGATATGACGCCAAGAACATTTACGTTTTCCATACATGATAGGGAAATTCCATTTAACGAATAATTGAATGGAGTTACTAAAAGTTTTCTTGTGAGGCTCATAAAATTACATTTATTTATATTAAGAGACAAGCAATTACGAACACACCAGTCAAAAAACGAATTAAGGTCGGATTGCAACATTTCACAATCACTAATACTAGAAATAGTTTTAAAAATTGTCACATCATTCAAGATAGATGGTAAGTCATTAATAAATAAAATAAAAAGTAGAGGTCCTAAATGGCTACCTTGGGGTATTCCAGAGTTAACTGTAAAATAATTTGATGGACAATCGCTAAACAACACTGCATAAGATCTGTTTAATAAATAAGATTGAAGCCACATAACAAAATTTTTCGCTAAAACCAAGATTTCTTAGCTTTTTTAGCAAGATCTTATGAGAGAGTTTATCAAATGCCTTACTAAAGTCCGTAAAGACGCAGTCAATTATTTTCTTTTTCTTAAATGCATCAATGCAAAGTTCGGTTAGCTCCATAAGAAACGTTACAGTAGAGCGACCTTTTGTAAAGCCATGTTGATTCGGAACAATGACTGATTTGACATAGAAACACAGAGATTCACAAATAATAGCTTCAAAAAGCTTCGGAATAACCGATAGTTTGGCTATAGGCCTATAGTTTTGAATTTCGTCTTTTTTACCTTTTTTGTGTAAAGGGATTATAAAGGATTTTTTCCAAATACACGGAAATTGACAAGAAAACAGAGAACAATTAAAGAGAGTGGATAAGGGTAAAAGCAAATTATTTGCGCATTTTTTTAAAATAATAGAAGGTATACCATCCGGACCTGGTTTACAATTCTCGTCAAGATTAGATATGAACTTAGCAATGTTATCAGAATTAATATTGAAGTTTATATCAGTCAAGTAAGAGAATGATTTCAAAAAGCCAACATTTTGGCTATTTTCGTCAAGTATATCACAGTTCGAAGTATCACAGTTTAAAGTATCACAGATGTTAGTATCACAGTCAAAGGCATTTTGAAAAAAGTCTGCAAATAATTGTGTAATAACACGAGGGTCATGACTAGATTTATCGTTTGACTTAAGAACAGACGGATATGGACAAGTTCCAAAAATATTTTGGATTCATTTTAAGATCTCTTTGTACCTTCTGCAGATAATTCAAATATTTTAAACTTGAAGCTCTATTGAAATTTTCACGAGCACGGCAAAAGTTTTCAAAGTCGGCTTCACTTCGAGATAATTTATAAACTGACCAAAACTTGTTTCTGAGGTTCTTAAGGCTTTTAATTTCACTATCATACCAATCTGGAACTGATGATCTCGATTTTACAGAAGTTAGAGGTACACATTTTAAAAAACAATCAAACAAGACATTATAAAATTCAAAGACCATAGTGTTCACAGTTAAACAATTATTGAGATATGACCAATCAACTTGTGACAGCAGCATATTTAATTTGTTAAAATCTGTCTTTTTAAAATTAAAAGTGTAAAAGTTTTCAGTAAGGTCAGAATGAAATATTAAATCAAAAGAAAGTGAAAAAGATAAAGATGGATGATGGTTATCTTCAACTACTAAAGGATCTGTTGATTTTTCTACAACAATATCTTCATCACAGCTTGCGAAAGTTTGATCCAAAATTCTTCCATTGCAATTAGAAACATCGTTAAATTGGTGTAGTCCAAGTGAGTTTAAATCGTCAATTAGTTTTGAGTCACCAGGTTTAAGATGTCCACTTGGCAACATTACATTCGATTCAGGACATCGTAACCAAGCAATATTGCTAAGATTAAAGTCGCCGAGGCAAATCAGCTCGTCGTTATATTCTAATAATTCATTGATATAGTTAATGAATTCAAAAGCTTTATCATAAACATCACAGCGACTTCCCGGAACTATATATACAGTAACAAGGTAAATGTTTTTGTTACTTAAAGATATTTTAACGTAGAGAAATTCATTGTCAAAGGCTACAGGAACATGTACTGGCGTAGATATGAAAGACGATCTTACAGCAATCAAGATTCCACCTCCCACGGTATCTATATTCAGATCTGAATACCGGTCACGCCTAAAAACATTAAATGTGCTATCAAAAAGTTCGCAGTCCTTGATACCAGCATACAGCCATGTTTCGATGAGGGAAATAACGTCAGAACAGCAGGTTATTGTTAAAAAGTAGACCTTATTGGTCTTTGTCCGAAGTCCTCTCACATTTTGATAGAAAAAATTTATTAGTGGCGACGATTTACATGTCTTGTCAGTGTGTTTTGAAAAGGGCGAATATTATTCCTTTTATTTACAAATTCATGAATAATTATATTATCCGGCCATAATGATTTTTCAAGTAATTGATTGAATATTTCCTGGGTAACATACAGTTTAAAGGATGTGTAGTCTTGCGCACAAAGTGCGCACCGGATATTTCTTTTTGTGCCAACTTCTGAACCGACCAGAACTCCTCCAAATTAAAGGAACCATTTATTGGAGCAGGGCTCCACATAAGCCTGCAAGGTGAAATCAAGTAAGTTCTTTGGCTTAATTTTTTTTTCTCACACCACCTATATTTTTGTTTGTACACGCTTCTGGCGGTGTACCTACCAATTTAAGTGAGCCATTTTAAGGCAAATAGTTTTATTAAAGTTAAATTTAACCATCGTAGGTAATTTGATACCAAATTGTGACGATTTTTGTGGCATTATTATGGCAATTTCATGGTGTAATTTTGGCTGAAAAGAAATTGTGTTGCTAACCCTAAAAAGTGACGCCAAGAACCGCGTGCTTCCCAAGGGAACCACACGCCCAAAATTTTACAAGGCACTTCGGCGCACATGTGTGACCAGTGCACGCCAAGAATTCGACCGCCTTGGCAACCTCGGAATATAGTTTCCAGAACCAAAAAGAATCTATTAAAAAACTAGATACAGGTAATCATAAAAATTTCTTTTTGATTTCAACCCTGATTTTCCGTAGGTAGCAATCTTTGACCACCCACATTTTAATTCTTAGGTTAGTTCCTTGGGTGTCACGCCACATTTTCAGGGGGCGTTTATGAAATCATTCTGGCATTCCAGAATTTGATTTTTGGAATCATCTAGACGTCGATTTATCTTTTTCGGTTACATCCGACTAAGCAGCCCGACAAACATCTTCAGCATTCCCGATGGAATTTCCAGCACTCCAAGCATTCCGCCTAGTAACTCAACACGTTTTTAGGAAGAAACTATATAACACGCATCCAAGAACCTCGCCCACAACCAAGCCACTGTGTTTATCTATAATAAAGCAGAGATCGCATCCACATCATATTTTACGCCTTCCTTTTTCTTGTTTGGTATTCCGAAAGAAACACCTGGTCTTTCTATTGGTGGGTTCCACATTGTGGAACAACAGCTCGTACCCAAAACCTACAACCTTGGACAAACAAAATACTTACCCAACATCGTATGCATCGACTTTGTCGTCACGCTGTGCACAACGACACCGACGACCGGTGAACTACATGGTAGCCAATTGGTAGGATTGCGGCTTTTACCAATTGGGTGGCATTCCATTCGTACAGCATACGAAACACCATCCTGATGACGAGTTGTATAACTCCAACTTAAGTATTTATTTTATTTAAAGTATGTATGTAATATATATATCTAATGAATCATTAAACGCTTGAGGTAGAGATAGTTATTGTTGTAGTCTTTAATGGGAATATGAGAATTTTTAATGACCAAACCTTTTTTAACAGCTAATAAGTACCCAAAAATTACCATACCAGAATAGAAGAAGAAGATTCAGATACCAATAAGAACATCAAGAAATAAATAGTCACAAGAAGCTCCAAAAAGTGAATTATAGTGTAAATTTAACGTAGTTGAATCCGGTATACAAATCCGGTATTGCCTTGCTAATTCAAAGTTAAAAGTTGGTAACAAAACCAAGTACCAGTACAAGTGCCCGCGAATCTATAAATCGTAATTTTTTTTATGTACAGTCACTCAACGCTATATGTGTAAAATACACAAAAATTACAAATCATCAAATCAATATTATAAAAATATTCTCACAAACAGATCATCAGTTCCTGAATAACCAACACCTGCGAGGAAAAGTGCACTCTTCTGAAGCATCGGTGAGTTCGTTTTAATAAAACCTTACGGATTGGTACTTTGGCGAATAATTAGATACAAATTTGGGAATTTTACAAATGATAAAAATAAAAATTTGCAATGAGTTGAGACAGCGTTTATTTGAAAAGATAATTTATGTGATATATACCTTTTTTTGGTTGGTCAAATTTTATAAAAATAATTCCTTATGACTTGAAGTTTACATGAGATTTCATTGGTACAAATTGAGTTGATTTACATTTAGGAACTTTTAAGTATATTTTTATGTTGATGCAAATTATTGATGAATAAATTACCTGTTATTTTATAACGTTTATGAAAACAAAATATTCCTTTTTTTATGTCATGAGAATTTATAATGTTTGTGGTAAATTACCTAATGTTTTGTGAGTCATTTATCGAGATGATTGTGTAAGAAGATTTTTATCGAGGAGTAGTTGACCGGCGTCAATGGAGCAGCAGTAGTGAGACCACCACCGAGGGGTATATAAGGATTTTTCCTTAATATATCCCGTCTTTCATATTTGGGGGGATTCACAATATTACATATAGGTCATTTGGATCCCATGGTGTGTTGAAGATATATATTCTTCCAACACGATTGGATGGGTTATGAGGCCTGAGGGGACACCTCCATCTTGTTTCCCCTCCCCCTTCATTCCGATTTCTCTTTTCACTTTTGGAACCTTCATAGAGACAGGAATTCAAACTTTGGTTCTGGGGCCACGAAAAACTATGGTCCCCAACACAATCTTTTCGAGACATTGGAATCTTTGGACAACAACAATCAGGATGGATTGTGATTCTCTTACTACTTCCCCTTTTCGAAAACTTTTAATTCCAGAGACTATTAACAATTTGCAAAGATGGTATCGGGCTCCAGCTAAACCCAACAATTGAATTTTAGTCAAAAACACCAAACAGGTCTGCTTTGTTTAAAAGTTGTAACACCGCCTGTGGTCCTGGCACAAGATCCCTCCCTGTCGATGAGTATAGCGTAGGCATAACAAACAGGCCGCTGCTGCTAGGCAACCTATGGCACACCAACCCCGAAGTAGGCATGGACGGGCCACTGAAGAAATTCAATGGTCCTAGATGTCTAGTTCGTGGTTGAAGAACGGAAGAAGAAGACGATTTTTATTGGTTATGTTTTTGAGTTGAGTGATTACGTAGGAATTGAATTTTATAACTTTAACTTTTTCCTGATGATTAGACTTTTGTAATAACTTAATGGTATGAACCAGTTTCTGAGTAACTTCTGTTTAGTTTTTTTTTATGATGATGTTTCACAACCCACATAACAGCGAACTGAGTTCTATTCCAAGGTATAAGATTATGGGTTGATCTTATACTTTTCTGTAGTGGTTAACATATAAGTTTTATTTTCTTGAATATGGGCAATGTGAAATAGTTCCTCATAGAGGTGTAATGAAAGATTGAGCTCGTTACCGAAAGGTTTCTGTGCACGTAAAGAACTAGTAATTCGTTACAGAAATTGATATCACTATTTCTCTTGTATTTATCTGTAGCAACTTTGGTGTTACAGAAATGGCAAGGAATATGGGTATATTGACCCGCTTCAGGTCTAGGGTCAATTTTATTTTTGTGCGAAAAATGATCTGAATCTCGGTTACAGAAATGACGGCTAACGAGACTTAAGGTGATTTTCAGTCGGTATACGGGATTGGTTATCTTTCAGGTAATATCCTTGGCTAGAGTGGAATGGAGGTCAACCATGACCAGATGGAATGACCCACCTATGTGTGAACATGCCTTGCTCCATGGATGTTTTGGTTCTTCTGTTATGCCCACAACACCATAATGCACCATTGAGTCATGGCAAGCTGTCAACATATAATACTTCCGTATCACACCTGTGACCCAATGGCTCAGTGGGGCAAGGTTGTCTTCCGGAATGCACTTCAGCAGTAGCTGAGTAATGTATTCTGGAGGTCAGCCAAGTAGAAGTTCTGGCTTGGTCTCTTGGACTAAGTTGAGTCTTATCAAATTAACCAAACGCGACGGTTGTTCTATATTACTACTCAACATTTTGGCGCAACCGGTTTTCGAACCTCGATTTTTTTTAAAACATTTTTAACAAAAATTAAATCCTTAGAATAGTGAAATAAAAAAAAAAAGAAACCAAATTTTTTGATTGCTAAATCATTCATGTGAACGTTTGCATAAAATAAAGCAAATTTGTGAAACAATTTCAAGGAAAGAGGAATTAAAAACATTCTGAAGTGTTCCATCGACTAGTGAAAACAAGAAATAAAAAGTTCAAGTGCAAGTAAATATTGAAAAGACAAATTTCTAATAAATATAAAAAAAAAGTTTCAACAACAGTCAGCAGGTAGCAGCATAACGACGAACTTCAAAGAGGAATTAAAAAAAATATAAAAATCGCAAGTATTACAATAACTTTTTACGAGTATTACATACATTTTTTTTTAATTTTGCCAGAGTTTGATTGTTGTGTACATTTTCTTTCTTGTTGTTTTTGCTTGTTGTGACCTTTAGGCTTCAAATTTAAATTTTTAAATTTTAAATTATCGTATTAAATTTCTCTTTGAGGTAGGTTAGTTAAAATTGCAACCGACGTTTTCAATTTATTGTATGTAGGTCATGTTCTAGTTCTAGATCTTGTTATACATCGTTTGGTTTTGGCTCCACAATTTGTTTTTGTTGTTTTTTATTTATCGTAAAAAAAACATTGTTTTTAGTTTATGGACAATATAGTAGGTTCTGAAGCTCAATTAATAGAACAAATTAATCAATTGAAAAAAGAGCTAAAAGACCAAGGTCAAGAAATTAAAAATTTCAACCATACTTTGTTGTCCGAACTAAAAGCAATAACAAAAACGGAAGTGTATGCGCTTATATATGCACAATTAAGTTCTCAGTGGGGTAAGTTTACCAGGCTCGAGGCAACTGATCTTATACTCACAGAGTATTTAGAAGCAGTTAACAGGCTTACGGATAATCACCAACGTGAAATCCAGGCGCTAAGGGCTGAGCTTAACAATATAAATAAGGTAAGAGTTAGCTTCGACCGCAGCCAGCTTGAGGCCGAGCGGGTGAACACTGAAGCCGAAGAAACAATATAAAAATTGAATTTAGAGATTGTTGGGCTTCAGTTACATAACACCCAGTTAAAAAGAGAATTAAACTCTTCCCTGTCGGTACAAAAGAGGAACGGAGAGGAAGCACAAAAACTTCTTAGCTTAAAGCAGGAGTACAGTGCAAAAGAAGAAGAATTTCGGAGAGTAAAAATACGTCTTAAGGAAAAAATTGCATCTTTGCAGTCAATTTTAATCAAAGAGACCGCAGAAAAATCAACAGTCGCAAATATGGCTAACGAGAAGATCGCAAAGATAATTGCGCAGATCGTGCCACAGTTCTCCGGGGCAAGAACACCCAACCTATCAGGGCAGGTGTATGAATTCCTTAACGCGTGCTCTTTAGGTCTCAAATATATTGACGAGGGTAGCGAACCAGTTTACGTGACAATGCTGTCAACCAGATTAATTGGGGATACCTTTGAGTTGGTTAGAGGCAACCAACCAGATACTCTTAAGAAGTTTGAGGATTTAATAAAAAATACATATCTGACCGTTAGAACGTTGGACTGCGTGACTGCAGAAATAAAACAGTCCCACCAACTTGCGACGGAAGATGTTCATGCATTTGCCAGGCGTCTGACTACCCTCCAAACTAAGGCGATAGACATTATTGACGCAAGCTATAAAGAAACAGAATCAGTGGCATTAAAGCGAGAACTCAAAAATTCAGTTATAGCCAGTTTTAAAAAAGGTCTCATAGATTCGGCATTGCGTCAGTTTATGTTAACAGTCAGTGGGGATGAACTGCAGACTCTTGCCGACACGGCACTTAAAACCTCTCAGCTCTTACATCCCCGATATCCGCAAGATTCTTTTGGTAATTATTTGTAGAATTCATCTTTTGCTAACCCTTCTGTCCCGCAAAATTTTCAGCCTCGTCAATCATTTGAGTATAACCCCCTGCTACCACACTCTGTACCACAAGAGCTACAAAACAGGCCTTTTTCAAACAACCCTTTTTCAAATGTAGGGAAACTTTCTCGCCAGTTATTCACATAAAATAAAGTATCTGTTACTGGTGCCACCTATGTGCGAAACTCAACGTTAACTCGCACTATGCTGAACGCATCCGATGAGTTCCACCAGAGACAGTTCCACAAAAGGCAAGCATTTTGGAATTTAGATTCCACACCGATTTGTAATCCACAAGATTTCCCCTACAAATCAAACTTCCAGTATGGTCTGGTTTCCAGTAAGTCAGTGGAAGCGAAATGGGACCTCATGAGACAACAACTCGTTACTCGGGTTTAGGTAGTGTAGGCACCGAATTAACAGAATTAGTGGTCACACTAGGCACATATTCTATAAGAAGTAACAATCACGTCACAATGTAAGTTAGGAACACAAAATTGACAGATAGCTGTCAGAAAATCTATTTGAAGCAAACAGTCGAAGCGGCCGATTGTTTACTTAAAATTGTCAATCTGATTCCATGCTAAGTGTCAAGTTGTCATTTAGATTGCATTTCTGACTTGCCCAGGAACATGACCTAAGTGACTAGACATCGTATGGAATAGACACCAACCATAAGACTACAATATGTTGAACCCATATTCTGTGCTATAACACATTAGAAAAATCTGATACCTAACTTTTTCGTCCAAAACTGTCATACGCTCTGTTCGAGAAATGAAATAATGACAGAAACTTACCAGATGATACCAAAACAAACATCATGTCTATGCAATTTCTTAGAGCTGACAAGAGTGACAGTTAGTTAGCTACACTGTAATGACACCACAACTCATCAGTTATGCCACCAGAATATTACAGTGTGTCACGAAAGAAGCTCCCCACACTGTAAAAAATTCATTAGAGTTCAAGTTCAAGGCAAAAGATTTAATACTTGATACAAACGAGGTTTTGGTTTCCTATGACGCAGTTTCCCTTTTCACTAATGTTCTCGTTCAGCTTGCAATCAACATCATCAAAAATAAGTGGGAAATTATCGGTAAAAATACCAAGCTCAGCCAAAACAAATTTCTTGAATTGTTAAATTTCTGCCTAAAGGACAACAATTACCTACAATTTTGTAGGGAAAACTTTCTCGCCAATAAGTTAAACATAATAAAATAGCATTTGCCACTGGTGCCATCTAGGTGCGAAACCCTCATTTTTCTCGCACATTGCTGAACGCATCCGATGGGTTCCACCAGAGAATGGTTCCACAAAGAGGAAGCCATCTTGGAAGATGGATTCCACCTTAATTTTAATCCACAAGATTTCCCCTATCCATACTACTTCCAGCATGGCCTGATTTCCGTGACGTCATCAGATACAAAATTGGCTCCCAGGAGACAACTACTCGCTAGTTGGTACTGAGAAATTTACACGCCAAAAATATTGAAGTAGCGATCGCACTAGATAATTTTGGCAGTAATAGCGACAGTCATGTCACTAGACATTTTTGAAACACAAAACTGACAGGCAGCTGTCAGATGGACAATACGAGGAAAATAGTCGATGCGGCCGATGAATTCCTCCCATAATTGTCATTTTGGACTTATAAATTGGCTGTCACTCTACTGTCCGAATATTCGAATTGTCATTTCTGACCTGTGCGGAAAGTGTTCTCTAAGTGACATGTCAGCACAAGGAACGAAACCTCGTTCGCAGAAAAGCAAATCAATCGAACACTAATTTCTATGTTGCTACACATTGCAGAAACCAGAATCCCTACACTTAACACTTTCTGCAGAATTGTTATACGCTAAAGTCAAGAAGTATAACGTCGACAGATACTTACCAATTGCTACCTAATTAGATACCTTGACACCTAGACCACTCGGAAAATATCGTATAGTACTCAAGCAAGTAGGGTTAGAACTGTCAAAATCTGGATTTCTCAAAGTTGTCAAACTACTAAGAGCATTACTACTTCACAAGATGAATTTGACAACTCGGAATTTCACCGTCAATATATTGCTCTCAATGCCGAATTTCCATTCACTAGTGTAACTAGAGCCTCAAGATATGATAGAATATTCAAATGTTCATCATAACACATAATTTCGCGTGTAAATCACGCCTGGGCAAAAATAACGCAATGTGAACTGAACATTAACATTCGTTACTTCGACCCATTCTACTCGCTGAAATCAATGGAACGGCATCCTGGAAAGCAAAATATGATTGGAAGTAAAACGCAATCTGATTGGTGCCGGCTATTGTGGAACTCATATTCGTCTGCTAACTTCATTTTGAAGACAGACATCGGTGAGATCACAACTCCTCGTGCAGAACTTTATTTAATTTCGAAGCAGCAGAGCCACTTCCTAGATTTATATAACGAGGACCTGCAAATTAAGAAATTGCTTAGGCAATGGGAATTGCTTCCCTCAAAAATAAGGAATTCAATCAATATTTGTTCGAGCTAAGGTAAGAAGAAGAAAAAAAATAAATTTCAGTAATCTCCGGAGCAATTTCTTTTTGCTCCGCCGATTAATGATGAAACGACGCCACATGGTCATGGCACTAAAAAAGCGCTCTTTCCTTATAGGAACCAAGGATACTTATCCGGCAGGACAAATACTATTGTCTCTCCAAGGCGAGGTGGATGAAGCTGCACCAATTTTCCTATTTTTATTATCCTCTTACATGAGGTAGTGAACGCTCTACGCCCTGTTTATGGATGGTTCATACTTACATGTACCTACTCGTGCATTTTTACTCCATTAAAATCCATGAGGCGCATCTAATGTTGTGCGCCTAGAAAAAAAAAACACACGGAACCTTCTTTTTTCTTTCAATTGCACCGAATTTTCTTTTCTACTTCCCTCGAGACACGTGCGTCCACATTGTATGAGACACGTGCGTCCACATTACACTAGGCACATCGTCCTGCAGTTGTGCAAATCATTCAACTTGGTCAGATCGACGTTGATCCAAATACCGGCTCGTCGACGACCACAGGAACCTCAGGAATTTTTATTACTTAACCCCTATCGGGTACCCCTACATTTCTTGCACGTGCCTGAATCGAAACACGTGAACATTTACTCACCAACGGCTTCTATGCCCAACTTGTATTCATCAATGGCTTCTATGCCCAACATGTGTCCATCAATGGCTCCTATGCCCAACGAACAGCTTTAGTATCTGCTGGTTATTTGGTATCAGCATTGCTGACAGTGCTCAACGGACGTTTTGGCGCGTGCAGATGCACGGATGCCAGTCCCCATCAGTTCACCAACTCCACAGATAGATTCTCTGTTGGAGCAACGCTGGAGTAAGCGGTACACAACTTCAAGATCTGTGTCCAGAAGCAACAGTTCCTGCATATTTGTGTATATTTATAAGATTATTGAATCCATAATACAATTATCAGAGCCAGGTAACGAAAATTTGCATGTCCATTTGTATTTGTGTTATTTTTGTTCGTATCCTGAGTGGGAGCCATATGCTCGTACCACTCCATAAAAAAAAAAAAATCCTCGGATATATATAAATTCACTTATCACTCGACGCAGCGATCGACGTTGTCGATTGGAACCAAGCAACCACGGACGGTGGTTGGTGCACTATATCACATTTCATAAGAAAAGTAAAGTGTGAGGACTTCACGCCTCCTCCACTCCACTACGTTCCGGATACTTTGAGTGCTATTCTTTATATATTTTGGAAGAATCAGCTTGAATTTTTATGAATTTGCTTTAATATCGAACTTGTGCATGAAGAGTGAAATATTTTTTTTTTATTATCCGTGACTTCGATCTGAATAATTCCTTTTGTGTATTGAGATTTGTTTTTTTTTGTTGAAGTGAAGTGAGTACGTTTTTCGCGTCGGTCGATATAGTTTCCTACTTCGTCTTAAGACTAGTTCTTATCCAATTTTCGTGGTATAACAACGTAATTTTTGTTTGCGACCAAGGGACAGTGTCGGACGTCCGCATTGAATACCCATTATTAACGCCGCTGTTATAAGCATCCTTGACAATCTGTCCACGTAGGCAGTTGTTCAGAATACAATTTCTTACTCGGTTTTTACGACTTTTTCTATTTTTGCTTTTAGTGTCGGTAGCGACCATTCATTCGCGTCTCAACGTCGCGTTGATTCTTTTGAATCACTTTCGGAGCACATCGCTCATATTTAATACTCACTCATACTTACTACTCACTTATATTAAATGCTCACTTTATTTTGTCGATTGTTTTAAGGTCTTGTTTCGTTTATATGTAATTCTAAATCGATTTGTTTTTGTTAACTTTTTTTTTGATCATATCCTATACGCAACGGATACATATATGATCCATTTAGTACATCGGTATACAATCAATCCTAATACCGAGACACTTGAACAATTAGAAATTTGAAATCAAATTAATTACTGTACGCTCTATAGCCGTAGTAGCTAAGAAATAGAGAGCGACGATAAGAGAATATAGTGCTTTTAGTATACAGATAACAATATATGTATATCATTAACAATTTTTACAGGTACATTTCTGGAGTGCACTTCCGAAACGTCGTAAAGAGAATTTTTGAGATTTGAGCCTACCCCATTGGTAGAAATCTCAGCTACGATCTTTAATATATTGAAATTTATTGATTATCATTTTACACACTATATTGACTTATACTTTTGCAATCGATTACACGAATGAAGCCGAATTGGATTCATACGTGTATGGTACCTTTACATTTCTTTTGATTTCCTTGAATACTATTTTTGTTCTCGGGTGGGAATTCTAGTACTACAGTCTTTCGTTTGTCGTGTTTTGTCCTCGTTTTATCGTTATCCTATCCTCAAATAGGACCATTTTGAATAATTTCCGCGGTTTATGAAATTAAAATATATAAGAATAGTAGCAACAAATAGCGAATATTTTGACGCCGCGTTAGAAAAGTTTTAGCTACGAAGAGCTTAGCTACCGGTAATTAGCTCAGCCCATATAAGAGACAACGATCCGCGTATCGTATGAGAGCGACTTTAAGATTTTTTTTTTTTATTAAATTTTACTTGATATCGATTATGAATATTTCACGCTTTCATAATTCCTTTAGTAATTCCAATTAGCTTATAGTAAAAACATTCTTTATATTAGATTGTAGTTCAGAAGCGCAAATAAAGAAAGCGCAGATAATAAATTTTAATAAAATTAAGAAACAATTGCTTATGAAATTACCGTACTTGTATATGATATAGTTACTATCATTTTGATTTTTTTTTTTTTTAATTCCGTTTATTAGAATAGATCGTTTGAGATCTCTTAACGGAATAGTAGATTATTTCTGAATAGGTATTTAAGACAATAGATTTAAGATAATTTGGATTTATTTGAATAAATAAGACACTTTGTTATAACGTTTTTCTGAAACTTTTGGTGATTGATTCATTTCGTTAAATTTCATTTGAAGACTTGCAGAATTTTCAGGATGACAGTTTAAGTTAGTTATAGGGAGGGTGGTATCCCTCGCAAAACCTTCGGATGGAGTAAGTGGGTGTGTGTTCGATTTCCTTTTAGAAGTTGTAATGTAGTACAACTTTGGTATTGAGTTTTTTTTTTGATGATTCCTTTTAGGTATATATAGTTTAGAGTTTCAGCCAAGCAGTTTTAAGCTGCTTGTTTGTTATGTAAGGGGCTGCCCACAAATATTATAGAGTCATGGGGACTCGATAGGTCCAGGGTCAGCCAACGGATGAGAACACGGGAGAGATGATTTCTGTGCTCATTTTGGGTGGGTTGTGAGACTAGGAGGGTCTGCTTTACATCTTAGATCCTCCCTCCCCATATAGTTAGACACCTCTTCTGCCACCTTTTGCGATTCATCGTGGCAGCAAAAGGGGCGGGAGTTAATTAAATGCCACAGCAGTCACGAACTTCTATGACTTGCTTGCGTTAAGGAACTTACGTGTTACGTTCACTGGGTCAGTGAAATAAAGCTAATCATGAAATCTTTGCTTTCGATTTACGATTTCACTCTTTGTGATGAAGAGGTGCTATTGAGTCAACTTTTCTGTCAATTCAATTCGGGAATATCTTTGCTTCGATGGTTATGAGGGCCAATAAGCGTATTAACATTGAATATTCGAACATGCACATCTTATGTTCAACGGTCGGCAGTGAAAAATAAGAGGTAACACCGGTCACATAGATCCCGGAGCAAGTGCCTACGGCCTGGCTGAGCTAGCTATGGCTATGGTACTGCCGGCCACCGCGACGGTTGATCTAGGCCACGGCCTTACGTTGTCGCATGCCGTTCCCATCGTCTGCTCTTCACGGGTAGCCGATGAGAAAGGGGGCGTTGCCGGCGAAAGGTTGCTACCATCCCATTCACGCAAACACGGTTGACGTTTCTCGAAACTCAAGCATGCGGACTGGAGCAGACCCTCCGGTAGAGATAAAGCATTGGTTAATAAGGTCGCATAGCGTGTTTAGAAATGTCAGCAGGGATAATAGTAGGGTCCTTGGTTTATAGGTGTAGGCTACTAAGTGAACCAGCTGCGAGCAGAACACCTAGCGCTCGTAGTGGATAGGCGGGAACATGCCGTCAGGTACCCTCTAGGCTGTTCTACGGGGTTTTGTAGTCAGTACCTATGGTAGGCTGGTGGATGGTTTTCGCTTCTGTGATGAGGATGGAAATAAAGTTGAAGGAGATGAAATTAAAAAGAAATGGGAAGAGGAGTAGGGAGATGCAAAGTGCCGTGATAGTGGGGAGTAAGTATGTCTGTTGCAGGGATGCTGAATACTCTGGTTTGCGAGTGAATGCAGGTGGAGATATCTTTCATTGATATAAGAGTCAAAGATGGATATGGGTGCTTGCTTCTTCCGGCTTCCTCTTTGGCTTGTACTGTTGGTGGACAGGAGGTTCGGACCTTAGATATCCATAGGGTGTTTAGGTGAAGAGTTTAACGTCTGCTGACGGGCGTTTAATTATTATACATATCCAATATATATTTTAGATTCTATTTAACTTTTTAATTATTTTTACGTTACAGATGGCGCCCAACGTGGGGCCCGAATTAGCCAGAGAAGTTTAGTCCAGAATTGATTGAGTTAGGTCGATTCAGAGTGACGTAGAAAGGAGTTAAGATTTTTCAGAATTTTTCGAAATTTTTCAGATTTTTGAGTTAAAGATTTTTTTTTTTTTGTTGTTCAGGATTCTTAGATGGAGGAATTCCATCGGGGTTAGCAGTATAGGCACTATTTTGTCCAGTGGTTTGGTGACTTTATCCTGAACCAGCTGTTGCATTAGGTCTATCTACTTTCCCTCTACCTTTAGTCACTTAGGAATGTCTTCGATCTCTGTCCGGATTGAGTTATGACTTTTTTCGCTTGATCGTCAGTTGCTGAGGTGTAGATAATATCCTGGAAGTGATGTCTAAGAACCCGGTCGAACGAGAGTAGAATGAGCAGGTCTTCTGACCGGTGGTTGGTGCTTATTGCCCGACGCACGTCAGCTACAGAAGCTGGTCACTCGCTCAAGGACGACCCAATTTGTTACAACTTAAAACGAACTTGTTTCTTTTCTTTTATTATTGCTACCCAGATTGTTGTATTAGAAGTTAATAGTCATTATTGATAGATGTTAAGAAGTGATGGTCTGCGAGGAGACATGAAGCGCTAACCGGTAATTGGTGTTTTATACCCGATGTACGTCAGCAGTAGCGTAATGTTATCCTCACATACCTGATCAACTGATCGTTTAGAAAGAATTGTCTTTTCTATTACAATAGAACGCCGTAAGAAAATTTTTACCTTGTCTAAACACACTAATAATTTTTTTTTGAGTCGGTTTTAATGAATGAACCGAAACGAACACACACACTTTATCCTGATGAAGGGAGGGCTACCCCCTCCCGAATCTTTTTATGAAATACAGATTTATATAGACATTTAGTTCTTTTTGAAATATTCTTACAATTAAGTATTGATTATCTTTGTCCCGTCAATTGAGTTGAGACGAAACTTCTCAATTGATGTGTAAGTTTGGGATAGTGCCCGCAATTTAGTCTTTTGGGATAGAGCCCACCATTTAGTAGTTTTGAGTTTTTGAGTTTCCGTCAATCAGGTTGGGACGTAACTTCTTGATTGGACGTGTAGTTTGGGATAGTGCCCGCCATACAGTTTATAGCATTTAGTTTGGGATAGTGCCCGCCATATAGAATATAGTTTATATAATATATAGATAGTTTTGATTATAATATAAGTATCGATTTCTGAAGTTACGTTTAATCGATACGGTTAAGCATATATTTAATTTTCCTTTTAGTAAGATTACATTTAAGTATTCAGTTGCGTTTATAGGATTTCTGAAAACATTTTTGAAGTATTGTTTTTGGTAAACGATTAAAACACCCATATACTCACCTTTAGAATTAAGCACTTTTATATCGTTAATTTTTTTTATTATTACTCACTTTTTTTTTGAATTATTTGATTGCCAAATAACCGTTTGAGGTTTGCTCACGGTATATTTGAAATTTTTTTTATACTTATACCCCTGACTTACTTTAATTCTACTAATATATTTCCTGTGTAGCTTCCGTTCGAGGTTTTCTCACGGACTACTAGAATTAGTAATCACCAGACTTACGATATACTTTGAGTTAGATTGATAATTGATCGTTTGAGGCAATTGCCCACGATAGTTTTGAATTTTCCTCTTTTTGATTTGACAAATTTTTGTTTTACCTTGTTATCCCTTGAGTAGTATCCGTCCGAAAGTTTTTCGCGGGCTACAAATTAATTACTTTTTTATTGGATCCTTGATTCTCACGTTTGACGTGGTTCATCCGATTTCCTTTCGGTTACAAGCGAATGAGTAGTTCAAGACCGAGGCGCACAGTCAAAAGTACTTACCTAACGAAGTACCGAGATTTCGACGCAATGGCTCCTGGGGGATCGAAAACAAAACCCGGCAACGTTCAGAACGATGTTGTGGAGGATCACTCCGACGATGAGAGCGCAGCCGAGAGCCTACCGAGAGATAACACAATCGATAGAAGTGTCGTGGTAGACGACGATGAGATAGCACGAGCTGAAGAGCAGTTGCGTAGAGATGCTGCTGACCACTCAGCATATATACAAAAGGTAGTTTCTGCCACTATTGACCTACATCGGGTCGACGATAGGAAGTTCATGGCAGAAGCACTGGAGAAGAGTCACATGCGTTTGCTTGACCAAGTAGCTCAACTCTTACGAAAACGTACGGTCAAGGCAACTCAACCTGTCGCCCCTCCTCAACCAGTTGCACCTCCAACGAGACCACTTATTCCACCTAACGCTTCTTCAACGCAGCAAGTACCAAGGCAAGTCAATTTAGCCAACACAGACACTACACGTGTTGTAAATTATAATGTTCCAAATGGAGCATCCACTTCTAAACATGTCCAGTCCGAGTATAGACCAGTCGATGAAATCGATTTGGCAGACAGATATACACCACATTACGAGCCAGCTAGAGTGCCACCTATGTCGGATGTCAATCCAGCACAAATGCCTCTAGGCTCCAATCTAGACGAGTTTATGTCTCGTGTTAATGCGTTTAATTTCGACGACGAGTCACCTCTGTCGCCACCCAGGCCTCCACCCTCGAATGCCACCTCATCGAACCGTATCCATCCATTCCACAAATGGGGATTGAAGTTCGACGGGAAGAATATGTCCGTGGATGATTTTTTGTTTCGCCTGGGGTGTATCCGTAACAGCTACGGAGTGTCGTGGTACGAAATCACCGCGAACTTTTACCATTTTGTATCAGGTTCAGTCGAATCCTGGTACTGGGTATATTTGAAAAGTAACAAACATACGACCTGGGATGAATTGAAAACTGCTTTGGTAGAACAGTACCGCAGTTTGGAAAGCGATACCGAGCTATTCCGCAAGTTATCCGATCGTAAGATGATGAATGGCGAGTCTTTCAATGAATTTTACGATGCTATTCAGTATTTAAACTCCAGGATGAGAAGTCCAAGACCCGAAAAGGAGTTAATAGAAATTATAAAAACAAATGTCCGTAGGCGCATGGGTGAACTACTCATTACTTACAGTCCGTCCAGTTTAAGGCAATTGGCCTACTACTGTCGAGCTATTGAAAAAGCTCAATCTCAATACGAGAATGTCCGTCCGAATTTTGTGCCAAATGCACAACGTCCACCTGCAAGGCGTTTTGTCAACGAGATCGTTGAAGAACCTTGTCAGGATTTAGTCGTGGCACTGCCCACTAATAGTCTTGAAGCGATCCAGAGGGACCGCAAATTACAAAAATGTTGGAATTGCCAAGTACTTGGCCACAGTTTTCGCGATTGTGCGAAACCTATCGATAAAGTTTTCTGTTTCCGATGTGGCTTACCAGATGAATACAGCCCATCATGTCCGAAATGTTTAACGGGAAACGAGAGGAGGAACAACCCATCAACCGGGGGGGTTCGCTCCGACTAGACATACCCGGAGTTCAAGCGTCTGAGTCGAAATCGCCTCTTGAAACTCCAAAGATTACTATACTTAAACCAAATATTGATAAAAATGAATTACCAGTTAATAATAAGAATGATTGTAGAACAATCCCTTTTGTAGATAAAGAACCCAATCCAGATTTGAATATGGATTTTAAGAATTATGATACAGAACCATTATATCGTAAACCATTCCATGAAAGGTTACGCAATTATAATGAGGTACGTAGGAAGATAGTCACTTTTCCTGAGTTATCTAAACGGATACGACGGACAAGGGAGCGTTTCCATCGGAAGCGGACTACGTACCGTAGCATAGCGTCTTCAACTATAGGCCGAGAATCTAACGACCCACGTCCTTACGTGACCGTTGGTCTGTTCGGCGATAACTTTTTAGGACTTCTTGATTCAGGGGCAAGTATTAGTTGCTTAGGCACCGACATACTTCCCTATTTAAGAGACAAAAATGCTACGGTAAGGAAGGTAGAGACCACCGTGTCCACGGCCGATGGACACAAGCAATCCATAGTGGGAGTAATTACTACCCCAATCCAGTATAAAGGAGTGACTAAAGATATAGATCTTTACATTGTGCCAACGTTGAGCCAACGTCTATATTTAGGCGTCGACTTTTGGCAGAAGTTCCAAATAGCACCTCAGGTAATTGCGGGTCTTTCTGGAATTACGACAGGTGGGCCAGACGAGAGACCCACCAACCAAATTAAGTTGAATGTTGAAGAGTCCAAACGACTAGAAGCAGTTGTTCGTGGATTTCCTTCTTTCGCAGTCAATGGACTCGGGAAGACAAATCTAGTGCAACATTATATAGATACGGGTGACGCCGTACCGATAAAGCAAAGGTACTATCCCGTATCTCCGGCGATACAAACCCTTATGTATGCGGAGTTAGACCGCATGCTTTCGTTGGGAGTCATCGAGGAAAGTTCCAGCGCATGGAGTTCCCCAGTAGTGCTTGTTCGCAAGCCTGGTAAGAACCGATTGTGCCTGGACTTTCGGAAGGTGAACTCCGTGACAAAGAAAGATGCTCGTCCTATTGCGCATATAGAGGGGCTGCTAGCACGTCTGACAGAGACACGTTATATTTCTAGCGTGGATCTGAAGGATGCGTTTTGGCAGATACCGCTGGAGCAAAGTTCGAGGGAGAAGACTGCTTTTACGGTACCTGGCAGACCACTGTACCAATTTAAGGTCATGCCATTCGGTCTATGTAATGCAGCACAAAGTTTGAGTTACCTGATGAGTCGCGTAATCCCCTCAGGATTACGAGATCAAGTATTCGTTTACTTGGATGATCTATTGGTGGTGTCGAAGGATTTCGACGAACATCTGGAGACTCTGGAGATAGTCGGAAAGTGTTTGACGAAGGCAGGACTGACGATTAACGTCGAGAAGTCGAAGTTTTGTTTTGATGAGCTTCACTATCTCGGGTATAAGGTCGGTCAAGGTTGCTTGAAAGCAGACCCGGATAAGATCGCAGCTATTACTAGCTTTCCTTTACCAACTACAACCCGTCAAGTCCGCCGATTTCTCGGTATGGCAGGTTGGTATAGGCGATTTGTAAAGGATTTCAGCACCCTAGCCGCACCATTGACCGAGACGTTGAAAAAGGGAAAAGTCTTCAAGCTCAGTCCAGAAGCTATTGAAGCATTCCTGCTGATCAAACAAGCTTTAACTTCGGCGCCTGTACTAGTCAATCCAGACTTCTCCAAAGAATTCATCATTCTGTGCGACGCATCCGCGACTGGCATCGGATGTGTACTCTGTCAGAGGGACGAATCCGGAGCGGAGCAACCTATATACTACTTCTCCCGGAAACTGAACGCTGCACAGAGAAACTATTCGGTGACAGAGCGCGAATGCTTAGCAGCTTTTGAAGGTATCCAGAAGTTCAGGTCCTACGTTGAGGGATACCATTTTCGTGTTATTACAGACCATTCCAGCCTGAAGTGGCTGATGACTATGAAGGATCCAACCGGAAGATTAGCGAGGTGGAGTATGCGTCTCCAAGGCTTCGATTTTGTGGTGGAGCACCGAAAGGGAACATTAAATGTCGTGCCAGATGCTCTGTCCAGAGCATATGAAGACGATGAGTTGACAGTGTCAGCTTTCCTTTCGTGTCTACCACAGATCGGTACCTCGGAGGTACTCCACATCGATCTAGAGGACCCATCCTTTAAATCCGAAGGTTACCTTGATATCATCAGTCATATCAGGAAGGAACAGGAGAGGTTACCCGATCTCAAAGTGTCGGAAGGGTATATTTACAAACGCACAAAACATGCGGTTGGTATTCCCTTAGCCGACGACCTAACTTGGAAGTTGTGGGTTCCCTCAGAGATGACGGAATCGTTAATCGCACTGGCTCACAATCCGCCGCGCGCTTCGCATGGTGGAGTGGTGAAGACCATTTACAGATTGAAAGATAGGTTTTACTGGCCAGGTATGTACACTCAGGTCAAACTTTACGTAGACCGGTGTGAGACTTGCAAGACCAGTAAAGCAGCCAACAAGACATTAAGAGCCGAAATGGGAAACTGTTTCGAAGTAGATAGACCGTTTCAGCATTTATATGTTGACTTTCTAGGACCATACCCCAGATCGAGATCTGGCAATGTCTATATCGTCATCGTGTTGGATCAGCTGACTAAATTTGTATTTATCAAACCACTACGCAAGGCAACAGCCGCGAGCGTGGTCAGATTCTTAAAAGATGAAATTTTCTTAGTATATGGAGTGCCGGAGAGTATTCTCTCCGATAATGGTACACAATTTGTTGGGAAGGAGTTCCAAAAACTCATTGATGTTTTCGGGGTCAAACACTATCGAACGGCAGTGTATGCTCCCCAGTCAAACGCCAGTGAACGAGTTAATCGTTCCATCTTGGCAGCCATACGATCGTACGTCAACCCACGACAAACCGATTGGGATATGTACCTATCCTCGATCAGCAGTGCTTTGCGCACGACGGTACATTCAACTCTTACGATGTCCCCATACGAAGCCCTATACGGACAACGTATGATAGAGCACGGGGCAGACTATCGCCTTCTGAGAGAGTTGGGTGGACTGAACTGTTCGGAGATAGACTGGCTTCCTAAAGTAGCCAAGATGAACATTATTCACTCGTATCTGAAGCAAGCTTTAGTAAAGACTCATGAAGCTTATGAGAAGACTTATAATCTCAGGAGCAGGAACGTCTCATTCAAAGTAGGTGACGAAATCTATAAACGTAATCATGTCTTAAGCGATGCAACCAAGCATTTGAGTGCGAAGTTGTGTCCTAAATTTATCAAGGTTCGAGTAAACCAAGTCTTTGGAAATAACTTGTATGAAGTAGAAGATAGGCGTGGACACAAGTCAACGTGTCACACCAAGGACCTGAAGAGGTAAAACCATGACGTACCCAAATATTTATCTCGGACTTACTTTTAAATAACCTGACTTTCCCCGAATATATGATTCAATAAGAGCATGAAAGCATACTGGCTTACACAATATCCAAGTACATTGTAACATGCAAGAGACATAGCTGTATGATGAAAAATTTTTTTTCAATGCCCGGCTCTCAGCTGTGCATGAGACTCTTGGCTTAACGCCAAGTCACATTTTCTTTTATATGTTCCAAAAATCTATGGGATACACATGGATTCTCAAAATTACACACCGTGTAATATACTTTCTTTGTCTTCGACCGACTAGACGTAAAAGAGTCGCAGTATCTTCACGATACGACGGTGGGAGAACTTAAGTTCAAAGTTTTTTTCTTCGCGAGAAATATTCCTTTTTCTTGGAAATTAGACCAAGTAGACTCGGTCTAAATTCCAAGTTTTGTAGGGAAAACTTTCTCGCCAATAAGTTAAACATAATAAAATAGCATTTGCCACTGGTGCCATCTAGGTGCGAAACCCTCATTTTTCTCGCACATTGCTGAACGCATCCGATGGGTTCCACCAGAGAATGGTTCCACAAAGAGGAAGCCATCTTGGAAGATGGATTCCACCTTAATTTTAATCCACAAGATTTCCCCTATCCATACTACTTCCAGCATGGCCTGATTTCCGTGACGTCATCAGATACAAAATTGGCTCCCAGGAGACAACTACTCGCTAGTTGGTACTGAGAAATTTACACGCCAAAAATATTGAAGTAGCGATCGCACTAGATAATTTTGGCAGTAATAGCGACAGTCATGTCACTAGACATTTTTGAAACACAAAACTGACAGGCAGCTGTCAGATGGACAATACGAGGAAAATAGTCGATGCGGCCGATGAATTCCTCCCATAATTGTCATTTTGGACTTATAAATTGGCTGTCACTCTACTGTCCGAATATTCGAATTGTCATTTCTGACCTGTGCGGAAAGTGTTCTCTAAGTGACATGTCAGCACAAGGAACGAAACCTCGTTCGCAGAAAAGCAAATCAATCGAACACTAATTTCTATGTTGCTACACATTGCAGAAACCAGAATCCCTACACTTAACACTTTCTGCAGAATTGTTATACGCTAAAGTCAAGAAGTATAACGTCGACAGATACTTACCAATTGCTACCTAATTAGATACCTTGACACCTAGACCACTCGGAAAATATCGTATAGTACTCAAGCAAGTAGGGTTAGAACTGTCAAAATCTGGATTTCTCAAAGTTGTCAAACTACTAAGAGCATTACTACTTCACAAGATGAATTTGACAACTCGGAATTTCACCGTCAATATATTGCTCTCAATGCCGAATTTCCATTCACTAGTGTAACTAGAGCCTCAAGATATGATAGAATATTCAAATGTTCATCATAACACATAATTTCGCGTGTAAATCACGCCTGGGCAAAAATAACGCAATGTGAACTGAACATTAACATTCGTTACTTCGACCCATTCTACTCGCTGAAATCAATGGAACGGCATCCTGGAAAGCAAAATATGATTGGAAGTAAAACGCAATCTGATTGGTGCCGGCTATTGTGGAACTCATATTCGTCTGCTAACTTCATTTTGAAGACAGACATCGGTGAGATCACAACTCCTCGTGCAGAACTTTATTTAATTTCGAAGCAGCAGAGCCACTTCCTAGATTTATATAACGAGGACCTGCAAATTAAGAAATTGCTTAGGCAATGGGAATTGCTTCCCTCAAAAATAAGGAATTCAATCAATATTTGTTCGAGCTAAGGTAAGAAGAAGAAAAAAAATAAATTTCAGTAATCTCCGGAGCAATTTCTTTTTGCTCCGCCGATTAATGATGAAACGACGCCACATGGTCATGGCACTAAAAAAGCGCTCTTTCCTTATAGGAACCAAGGATACTTATCCGGCAGGACAAATACTATTGTCTCTCCAAGGCGAGGTGGATGAAGCTGCACCAATTTTCCTATTTTTATTATCCTCTTACATGAGGTAGTGAACGCTCTACGCCCTGTTTATGGATGGTTCATACTTACATGTACCTACTCGTGCATTTTTACTCCATTAAAATCCATGAGGCGCATCTAATGTTGTGCGCCTAGAAAAAAAAAACACACGGAACCTTCTTTTTTCTTTCAATTGCACCGAATTTTCTTTTCTACTTCCCTCGAGACACGTGCGTCCACATTGTATGAGACACGTGCGTCCACATTACACTAGGCACATCGTCCTGCAGTTGTGCAAATCATTCAACTTGGTCAGATCGACGTTGATCCAAATACCGGCTCGTCGACGACCACAGGAACCTCAGGAATTTTTATTACTTAACCCCTATCGGGTACCCCTACATTTCTTGCACGTGCCTGAATCGAAACACGTGAACATTTACTCACCAACGGCTTCTATGCCCAACTTGTATTCATCAATGGCTTCTATGCCCAACATGTGTCCATCAATGGCTCCTATGCCCAACGAACAGCTTTAGTATCTGCTGGTTATTTGGTATCAGCATTGCTGACAGTGCTCAACGGACGTTTTGGCGCGTGCAGATGCACGGATGCCAGTCCCCATCAGTTCACCAACTCCACAGATAGATTCTCTGTTGGAGCAACGCTGGAGTAAGCGGTACACAACTTCAAGATCTGTGTCCAGAAGCAACAGTTCCTGCATATTTGTGTATATTTATAAGATTATTGAATCCATAATACAATTATCAGAGCCAGGTAACGAAAATTTGCATGTCCATTTGTATTTGTGTTATTTTTGTTCGTATCCTGAGTGGGAGCCATATGCTCGTACCACTCCATAAAAAAAAAAAAATCCTCGGATATATATAAATTCACTTATCACTCGACGCAGCGATCGACGTTGTCGATTGGAACCAAGCAACCACGGACGGTGGTTGGTGCACTATATCACATTTCATAAGAAAAGTAAAGTGTGAGGACTTCACGCCTCCTCCACTCCACTACGTTCCGGATACTTTGAGTGCTATTCTTTATATATTTTGGAAGAATCAGCTTGAATTTTTATGAATTTGCTTTAATATCGAACTTGTGCATGAAGAGTGAAATATTTTTTTTTATTATCCGTGACTTCGATCTGAATAATTCCTTTTGTGTATTGAGATTTGTTTTTTTTTGTTGAAGTGAAGTGAGTACGTTTTTCGCGTCGGTCGATATAGTTTCCTACTTCGTCTTAAGACTAGTTCTTATCCAATTTTCGTGGTATAACAACGTAATTTTTGTTTGCGACCAAGGGACAGTGTCGGACGTCCGCATTGAATACCCATTATTAACGCCGCTGTTATAAGCATCCTTGACAATCTGTCCACGTAGGCAGTTGTTCAGAATACAATTTCTTACTCGGTTTTTACGACTTTTTCTATTTTTGCTTTTAGTGTCGGTAGCGACCATTCATTCGCGTCTCAACGTCGCGTTGATTCTTTTGAATCACTTTCGGAGCACATCGCTCATATTTAATACTCACTCATACTTACTACTCACTTATATTAAATGCTCACTTTATTTTGTCGATTGTTTTAAGGTCTTGTTTCGTCTATATGTAATTCTAAATCGATTTGTTTTTGTTAACTTTTTTTTTGATCATATCCTATACGCAACGGATACATATATGATCCATTTAGTACATCGGTATATAATCAATCCTAATACCGAGACACTTGAACAATTAGAAATTTGAAATCAAATTAATTACTGTACGCTCTATAGCCGTAGTAGCTAAGAAATAGAGAGCGACGATAAGAGAATATAGTGCTTTTAGTATACAGATAACAATATATGTATATCATTAACAATTTTTACAGGTACATTTCTGGAGTGCACTTCCGAAACGTCGTAAAGAGAATTTTTGAGATTTGAGCCTACCCCATTGGTAGAAATCTCAGCTACGATCTTTAATATATTGAAATTTATTGATTATCATTTTACACACTATATTGACTTATACTTTTGCAATCGATTACACGAATGAAGCCGAATTGGATTCATACGTGTATGGTACCTTTACATTTCTTTTGATTTCCTTGAATACTATTTTTGTTCTCGGGTGGGAATTCTAGTACTACAGTCTTTCGTTTGTCGTGTTTTGTCCTCGTTTTATCGTTATCCTATCCTCAAATAGGACCATTTTGAATAATTTCCGCGGTTTATGAAATTAAAATATATAAGAATAGTAGCAACAAATAGCGAATATTTTGACGCCGCGTTAGAAAAGTTTTAGCTACGAAGAGCTTAGCTACCGGTAATTAGCTCAGCCCATATAAGAGACAACGATCCGCGTATCGTATGAGAGCGACTTTAAGATTTTTTTTTTTTATTAAATTTTACTTGATATCGATTATGAATATTTCACGCTTTCATAATTCCTTTAGTAATTCCAATTAGCTTATAGTAAAAACATTCTTTATATTAGATTGTAGTTCAGAAGCGCAAATAAAGAAAGCGCAGATAATAAATTTTAATAAAATTAAGAAACAATTGCTTATGAAATTACCGTACTTGTATATGATATAGTTACTATCATTTTGATTTTTTTTTTTTTTAATTCCGTTTATTAGAATAGATCGTTTGAGATCTCTTAACGGAATAGTAGATTATTTCTGAATAGGTATTTAAGACAATAGATTTAAGATAATTTGGATTTATTTGAATAAATAAGACACTTTGTTATAACGTTTTTCTGAAACTTTTGGTGATTGATTCATTTCGTTAAATTTCATTTGAAGACTTGCAGAATTTTCAGGATGACAGTTTAAGTTAGTTATAGGGAGGGTGGTATCCCTCGCAAAACCTTCGGATGGAGTAAGTGGGTGTGTGTTCGATTTCCTTTTAGAAGTTGTAATGTAGTACAACTTTGGTATTGAGTTTTTTTTTTGATGATTCCTTTTAGGTATATATAGTTTAGAGTTTCAGCCAAGCAGTTTTAAGCTGCTTGTTTGTTATGTAAGGGGCTGCCCACAAATATTATAGAGTCATGGGGACTCGATAGGTCCAGGGTCAGCCAACGGATGAGAACACGGGAGAGATGATTTCTGTGCTCATTTTGGGTGGGTTGTGAGACTAGGAGGGTCTGCTTTACATCTTAGATCCTCCCTCCCCATATAGTTAGACACCTCTTCTGCCACCTTTTGCGATTCATCGTGGCAGCAAAAGGGGCGGGAGTTAATTAAATGCCACAGCAGTCACGAACTTCTATGACTTGCTTGCGTTAAGGAACTTACGTGTTACGTTCACTGGGTCAGTGAAATAAAGCTAATCATGAAATCTTTGCTTTCGATTTACGATTTCACTCTTTGTGATGAAGAGGTGCTATTGAGTCAACTTTTCTGTCAATTCAATTCGGGAATATCTTTGCTTCGATGGTTATGAGGGCCAATAAGCGTATTAACATTGAATATTCGAACATGCACATCTTATGTTCAACGGTCGGCAGTGAAAAATAAGAGGTAACACCGGTCACATAGATCCCGGAGCAAGTGCCTACGGCCTGGCTGAGCTAGCTATGGCTATGGTACTGCCGGCCACCGCGACGGTTGATCTAGGCCACGGCCTTACGTTGTCGCATGCCGTTCCCATCGTCTGCTCTTCACGGGTAGCCGATGAGAAAGAGGGCGTTGCCGGCGAAAGGTTGCTACCATCCCATTCACGCAAACACGGTTGACGTTTCTCGAAACTCAAGCATGCGGACTGGAGCAGACCCTCCGGTAGAGATAAAGCATTGGTTAATAAGGTCGCATAGCGTGTTTAGAAATGTCAGCAGGGATAATAGTAGGGTCCTTGGTTTATAGGTGTAGGCTACTAAGTGAACCAGCTGCGAGCAGAACACCTAGCGCTCGTAGTGGATAGGCGGGAACATGCCGTCAGGTACCCTCTAGGCTGTTCTACGGGGTTTTGTAGTCAGTACCTATGGTAGGCTGGTGGATGGTTTTCGCTTCTGTGATGAGGATGGAAATAAAGTTGAAGGAGATGAAATTAAAAAGAAATGGGAAGAGGAGTAGGGAGATGCAAAGTGCCGTGATAGTGGGGAGTAAGTATGTCTGTTGCAGGGATGCTGAATACTCTGGTTTGCGAGTGAATGCAGGTGGAGATATCTTTCATTGATATAAGAGTCAAAGATGGATATGGGTGCTTGCTTCTTCCGGCTTCCTCTTTGGCTTGTACTGTTGGTGGACAGGAGGTTCGGACCTTAGATATCCATAGGGTGTTTAGGTGAAGAGTTTAACGTCTGCTGACGGGCGTTTAATTATTATACATATCCAATATATATTTTAGATTCTATTTAACTTTTTAATTATTTTTACGTTACAATTTAAAGAAAATTCCTACAGACAAATACACGGAATGCCAATGGGAAATCCACTTTCCCCAACGATTGCTGATTTGGTTTTAGACTTCCTACTGGAGGAATGTTTTAAACTGAGCTATAGACCTAAGTTTATAGCAAAATATGTTGACGATATCTTTGCCATCGTTGATAGAGAGAAAGTTGATAATGTGCTACAATGCCTCAACCAATTTAATTCAAACATTCAATTCACGGTAGAGAGGGAAAAAAGTAGATCGATAGCGTTCTTGGACGTTAAGATCTATCGCGAAAACGAACGGCTCTCTTTCGACTGGCATGAGAAGGACACGGCATCTGGAAGGCTTGTCAACTTCAGATCTAATCAGGCCAAACACATACGGATAAACACTGCTTCCAACTTAATAAGCAAAGTATATGCGCTGAGTGACCAAAAATTCCACTCCGCAAATGAGAAAAAAATTACCCAAATTCTCTTAGACAACAGTTTTCCAATAGAAGTCATAAGGAACTTGACACTTCGTCAAAAATACCAAGTTCCTTTAAAAAACAATTTGGAAGAGAGAAGAGGTGTATATAAGAGCGTCGTATATGTGCCCAAACTTTCCGAAAATTTCATGTCAATAATATTCTACGCCCGAAGATGGACACATTGTCCGAAACGCGTCGCGTCAACATTAATTAAAATAAATAAATAAAAAATATATTGTGAAAATTAAAGAAAACAAACATCAAATAAATAAAATTAAATTAAATAAAATTTATTTTTTAGTTTTTTAATTTTATTTAAACATTAGAAAATTTCAAGCAAATTGTCACGAAAAAGAACCCGGAAGTCAACTTGGCATATAAGTCGAACCAGACTATAGCGTCCCTATTCACCTGCCTGAAGACAAAAACGCACAAAGATCGCCGTTCAGACGTAGTTTATAAAATAAACTGCCAAGGAAAAACGGATGAATCGTGCAATCTTTGTTACATCGGCACGACAAAACAATTACTGCGGCAGAGAATGGCGAACCACAAGTCAGACATTCGCTTGAAAAGTTCGGAGAAGACGGCACTGGCCTGCCACAGCGTCGAGACCGGCCACCAACCAGACTTTAAAGGGGTGGAAATACTTGCAACAGAAAAACACACATCCAAACGCTATACATTAGAAACACTCCACATAATGAACAATAAAAACAACATGAACCGTAAACAAGACATACAAAATATATCAGCCGTTTACTGCTCCTTGGTCTCCGACAGTAAATATAACAGTCGCCATCACTCAGACTAATCTTCTAACGAGAAGAGTTTAATTTTAAAAACAAATTTCTTTCTTTTTTTCTTCTAATTGAAAACAAAAATAAGTTTAATGTTAAATTCAAATCTTTGTTAATATCTAACTTGATGTAAGTCATATTTTGTCCGTCCATACAAGTATTCATTTGTATAAACATAACAAATTTTCTTGTTCTCTTTGTAAATAAAGACATCCCCTGAAGAAGACGGCAACCACCGTCGAAACGTTGGGAAACACAAAAATGAAAACTGTTTTCATTTAAAAAAGCAATACGACCAACAAAGCCGACGAGAACCTTCTCAAATATCCACACACCAGAATATTAGTCACCAATCAGAATTCCGATCCCCTAGTGTAATCGTAACCTGGAGTTACATCATTGCATCCAAATACATACCATAACCCATATTATATTATGTGAAATTTATGTCATGGCAGAAGTTGCGTAGTGTGAACCGATCGTTAACATTCGTTACTTCGACCCATCTAACTCGCTAGAGTAGCTGGAACGGCATTCTGGAAAGTGAAATATGACTGGAAGTACGGAGTTAGCTGATTGGTGCCGGCTGTAGTGGAACCCAATTTCGTCTGTATGCTTCATTTTGAAGACAGACGCAGCTCGAAGAACAACTCCCTAAAATTAGAACGAAAATTATTTTCCGCAGCAATATTGCGCCCAGCCATAGTTTCTCATTGAAACTATTATTATTGCGAGTGCAATGAAATAATCCATTTACTTTGATGGAAATTCTCATCACAATACCAGGTAAGAGTGTGCTATTTAAAAACATTTATCAGAGCAGGAGTATTTTTTTTGCTCCGATAAATGGAATTGGCGATGACGACACGCTATAACCACGTTTTCTTCTCTCTGTTTTTAGGATTTACCATTGCAGAAAAGCAATTATCATCCCCAGTGGGATAGGGCAGGCGAGGCTGCGCCACATTTCGGAATTTTGCGACATTTTTAACTTCACTTGGAAAGCATTTTCCACACCACGAATTTTGTTTTATGGATTAATACCCCATGGATAATCCCATCCCATGTACAGTGCCATGTACCATCGGATATTTATTACAATAAATACGTTTTGATTTGCACGAAGTTGTGCACTATACAGTGAAGTGGTTGTATTCTTTTTCCACCGACCACACTCCAGTGCGGCTACGCACGTTCCTGCGCAGCGCTAGGACTTCGCTGAATATTAGGCGAAGCTGTCCACGTGGTTTTGTCTGACGTCGATCCGCTCGCCGGCCCGTTGACATCCACGTCCACTCACCTTGGGAAGTATTCGTACTCACCCCCTGGTGCCTTTTCTTTATCGTTTATTGTGCCACATGTGAACCCACATGTATCCATGGCTCCTAGGCCCAACGTTTTTCAATACTTATTGGACACGGTATCATTATCACTGGCTTCTATGCCCAACGCTTGCATCGCTTCATACAGCAACACCCAGTCTCGAATAGGCTGAGGATTATTTCCGGATTTAAGAAGGAAGATTCTTTTTCGTTCACCAGGACGTCTTGGCGCGTGCCGTTGCACGGATGCCGGTCCCCATCAGACCATCAACTCCAAGTTATATATATTGGAGCAACGCGGGAGTAAGCAGCATTTAATTCATCTTTATTCACCCGCAGGAGCATCCAAGCTATGTTATTTTGAATGTATCTAAGTATATTAAGGAACAAATCGTTTTACAAAGCATTAAGAATCCAGGTAACAAAACTTTTTACTTTTTGTGTGTTATTCTGGTGTGTCTTGAGTGGGAGCAATAGAGCTCATACCGCTCCAACAGTATTTTCATTGAATCTGATTTTGATTCATTTTGCGATCTGACGCCGCATATAACGCCTGCGTCCAGCACATTACAACCACGGACGGTGGTTGCTTCGAGATTTACTTTTTTTTTATACGCACAACTAGGCGCGAGGACCTAACGCCTCCTCCACCTCATTATACTATTAGATTGTGCATAAAATTTACCCTGAAACTATTTATTTGCTATTATTTATCAATGTGCATGAAAAGTGAAATGTCCAGATTTTTGTTTGTGTTTTCGATTATGAAAAAGAGGAATCTCAATCCGCATCGTCTTTACATATCCGGGTTGAAAACGTGAAACAATTGTATTAAGAGTTTAATTACATAGTGAGTCAACATAAGTAGATAGTTTTTGTCGCAACTATAATTAACTTGGTAGTCCCTACCTCTTAGATACGCGCTATTGAAATCATTGTTGGATCTTCTTGGTGACCAAGGGTCAGTGTTGAATCCTAGCAATTGAGTTCCTACGCATAACGTCTGTTTCTCTATTGCGATCAACTTTCGTAGCGGTTTCCATCACGTTATATAATCACTTAGTCTTCGTGACAATTTCTTTTTGACGTCGGTAGCGACCAATCGTGAGCGTATTTTAACGCCGCGTCGGTATTTAATATCCTGTTAAGCATTTAGCTTTTGATTTATACTCACTTTCTCTACTTTACTCGCGTTGAAATACTTAATTATCCTTCTTTTATTGTATCGTACTGATTTCGTTTCGTCCTTGTTTCGTTTTACAATTCGTGTCTCAATTTAAAAGCGCGAACTCAATACGCCCTACGATCCGAATCGTTGATCGAATCGATTACATCGGTTATATTTTTATCCGCAGCGCTGAGGCATACGGCTACATAATTAGGTAGTAACATTAAGCGGTCAATACTCGCATGGTAGCTCAAAACAGCCAAATATATTTGAGCATTCATATGATGATATGGTAGTAGTAATAATAGCTAAAACAATATATACTCTTAATAACATTTCACAGGACCTTCAGGAGTGCACTTCCGGAACGACGCAAAGTGAATCTTTGAGATTACATCTACCCTAATGGTAGCGATCTCATTTTATTTTGAATCCTTACTATATTGAAATATATTGCATCATATTTTATTTTACATTACACTATATTGACATATATCTTGCGATCGATTATATGTACGGAGCCGAGTTGGATCCTTACGTATATGGTACCGTATTATATTTTATTTTTTTTTGTGTTGTTGAATTTACACATATCAATTTGGGTGGGATTCTTTGAACAATTCCCTTCTTGGTTATCAAATTTACATTTTCGTTTCGTGTCTTTCTGTCGCGTACAGTCAAATTTTTTTATTACAATTTCGCGGAGAGAGGGTTGATTAACCTTGAATTTATATACTTCGTCGAAAAGTTTTTTTTTACTTTCGTGATTGAACTACTTTTATGCCGCGATAATAAAAGTAATAGTTCGAATGTGAACGCATCTATTCAACTTTGAACAAAAGATCTCGATCTGAGTATCGTATATCAAACGATATCAAAACGCGTTAAGAGATTCATCAAGAAATAACTTCGAATGTATTTCACTTTTCACATTCCATTAAGATTAGAATTAGGTAGTATATAAGTAAGAAAACTTTAACATTTGGTTAAATTTGAAGAGCGTTGAATAAGGAAACGCAAATTAATTGAATTTCTTTAGTCTGTTGAACAGAAATAGTTATGAAAGAACCTCGTACGAATTTATCATATCTTGTTTGAAATATATGAAAAAGAAATCATTGTAGATTTATCCTCAGAGGTACGGTTTATTTTTAGATAAGTATAAGCTACCGATTTTAAGACTTAATTGATGATTAATAAATAAGACATACGTTTATAACGTTTTCCAGAATTTTTGGTAGTTAATTTTATTTCTTTGATATTCACTCAAAGACATTTCAGATTTTTCAGAATGGCTGTTGAAGTAATTCATAGGGAGGGTGGTAACCCTCGCAGTCCCTTTGGGCGGGATAGGTTAGTGTGTGTGCAGGGATGAAGTAGTTTAGTATGATATCGAGATTTGGTTAAATTTCGATGTTAAGTACTTTGCTTTGATAGGTTAGATTTATAGGCAAGCAGTTTACTAGCTTGCTTATTATGTTAGGAGCTGCCCAAATTCGTTTTAGAGTCATGGGGACTCGAGAGGTCCAGGGTCAGCCATAGGATGAGAACAGAAGAGATGATTTCTGTGATCATTTCGGGTGGGTTGTGAGACTAGGAGGGTCTGTTTAACACCTTAGATCCTCCCTCCCCATATAGTTAGACACCTCTTCAGCTACCTTTTGCATATCATCGTGGCAGCAAAAGGGGCGGAAGTTAATAGTATGCCACAGCAGTCACGAACTTCTATGACTTGCTTGCATTGAAATACTTACGCGTCGCGTTCACCGGGTTAGTGAGATAATTACAACCGCGAGATCTTTACTTTCGATTTACGATTTCACTCTTTACTAAGAGGAGGTGCGATCTTGAGTCAACTTTTACGTTCCAATCAATTCTGGCATGTCTTAGCTTCAACGGTTATGAGGGCCAATAAGCATAATAACATTCATTATTCGAACATACCCACCTTAAGTTTAACGGTCGGCAGTGAAAAATAAGAGGTAACACCGGTCAAGTAGATCCCGGAGCAAGTGCCTACGGCCTGGCTGAGCTAGCTATGGCTATGGTACTGCCGGCCACCGCGACGGTCGATCTCGGCCTCGACCCTACGTTGTCGCATGCCGTTCCCATTGACTACTCTACTACTAGCCGGTGAGAAAGGGGGCGTTGCCGGCGAGGGGTTGCTTCCATCCCATTCACGCGAATACAGATGACGTCAATTAAACCCAAGCATGCAGACTGGAGTAGAGCCTCCGGAAAAATCGAAGCTACGGATATTGAATTCGCATCGCAAGTTTAAGTACGTCTGTGGGGATTTAAGTAGGGTCCTTGGTTTATAGGTGTAGGCTACTGTGTGAATCAGCTGCGAGCAGAACACCTAGCACTCGCGGTGGATAGGCGTGAACATGCTGCCAGGTACCCTCTAGGCTGTTCTACGGGACTTTGTAGTCAGTACCTATAGTAGGCTGGTGGATGGTTCTCGCTTCTGTGATGAGGATGGAGATGAAGTTGAAGGAATGGGAAGAGGAGCAGGAAGAGCAAGGTGCCGTGTTAGGGAAGTGTGAGTATGTCTATTGCAGGGATGCTGGATACACCGATACACGGGTGGTTGCTGGTGGAGATATTATTCTTTGATAAAGGAGTCAAGGATGGATATGGGTGCTTGTTTCTTCCGGCTTCCTCTTTGACTTGTGCTGTTGATGGGCATGGGTTCGGATCTTAGATATCCATAGGATGTTTAGGTGAAGAGGTTGGTGTCCACTGACAGATGCAGGTGGTGGGGTAGATACCATCTTGTTCTATCCTAATTTCATTCTTTTAATTCATTATATTTTTACGTTACAGATGGCGCCCAACGTGGGGCCCGAATTAGCCAGAGAAGTCTAGATTAGAATTGATTGAAGTAAGGTCAATTCAGAGTGACGTAGAAAGAAGTTAAGATTTTTCAGAATTTTTCGAAATTTTTCAGTTATGTTTGAAGTAAAGTTTTTTTCTGTTGTTCAGGTTTCTTAGATGGAGGAACACTATCGGGGTTAGCAGTATAGGCACTATTTTGTCCAGTGGTTTGGTGACTTTATCCTGAGCCAGCTGTTGCATTAGGTCTATCTACTTTTCCTCTACCTCTATTCACTTAGGTATGTCTTCGATCTCTGTCCGGATTGAGCTGTAGATTTCGCTCGATCGTCAGTAGCTGAGGTGTAGATAATGTCCTGAATGTGATGTCTGAGAACCCAGTCGAACGAGAGTAGAATGAGCAGGTCTTCTGACCGGTGGTTGGTGCTTTTTGTCCGACGCACGTCAGCTGCAGAAGCTGGTCACTCGCTCAAGGACGACCCAATTTGCTACAACTACGAATTAACTTGTTTCTTTCATTTATTATTACTACCCAAATTGTTGTATTAGAAGTTTACAGTCGTTGTTGATAGATGTTAGGAAGTGACGGTACGCGAAGAGACATGAAGCGCTAACCGGTAGTTGGAGTTTTATACCCGATGTACGTCAGCAGTAGCGTAATGTTATCTTCACGTTCCTGATCTACTTTTCTCTTACGATAGAACGCCGTAAGATTTTACCATGTCTACACACACTAATAGTTTATTTTGATGATCATTTTGATTTTTTTTTTTGAGTCGGTTTTGTTGAAGAACCGAAACGCACACACACACCTGATCCGGATGAAAGGAGGGTTACCTTCTCCCGAATCTTTTCATGAAATATAATTTATAGACATTTAGAAATTTTGAGTTTATATGATTGCATTTAAGCATTGATTTATTTTTTTTGAGTTCCATCAATCAAGTTGGGACGTAACTTCTTGATTGTCGTGTAAGTTTGGGAAAGTGCCCACCATTTAGTTTTCTTGGGATAGTGCCCGCTTTTAGCTATAGTTTTGGGATAGAGCCCACCAATCTAGAACATAGTTTAGAATTTTGGATCTTACAGCATAAAGTTAGTTTTTGAATACAAATTAAGTATTGATTTTTGAAATTGAATTTTTCCATATAAATAAACATATATTATATTTCTTTTTAAGATTACATTTAAGATTACAGTTGAATATAGGATTTTTGAAAACATTTAGAAGTATTGTTTTTGATAGACAAATAATCTATATATTGTATATACTTACCCTTATTACTAAGTACTTTTAGGTTAACTAAACAATTTTTTTTTACCATTTTTTTTCTTGAATTATTTGATTGTCAAATAACCGTTTGAGGTTTTGCTCACGGTATATTTGAGATTTTCTTGACACTTAAACACTTGACTTACCTTTTTTTTTTATTGTTATACTACTTGAGTAGTATCCGTTCGAGGATTTCTCACGGACTACTAGGATACTTATCCACTGGACTTACAAAGTAAATCGATTTATATTGATAAATGTCCGTTAGAGGCAACTGCCCTCGGTACATTTGAATTTTCCACCTTCTGATTTGACAAAATTTGTTTTTGGTTTTTGTTTTACCTTATTATCAATCGTCTAGTAACCGCTCGAGGAATTTCTCACGGACGACGATTTAATCATCTTTTTTTTGTGAATCCTTGATTTACACGTTTGACGCGGTACATCCGATTTCCTTTCTGTTGCAATCGAATGAACGGCTCAAGACCTAAACGAGCAGTCAAAAGTACTTATCTAACGAAGTACAAAGATTTCGACGCAATGGCTCCTGGAGGTTCGAAACCTAAACCCGTCCGTGACCAAAACGACGTCGTGGAGGATCACTCCGAGGACGAAGACAGCGTAGCCGAGAGTCTACCGAGAGATAACGTCGGGAATAGAAGCATAGTTGTAGATGACGATGAGGTAGCAAGAGCTGAAGAGCAATTGCGTAAAGATGCTGCTGATCACTCAGCATATATTCAGCAGGTAGTTTCCGCCACTATTGACCTACATAGAGTCAACGACAGACAATTTATGGCAAAAGAGCTAGAGCGTAGCCATGCTCGGTTGCTTGAACAGGTCGCTCAACTACTACAAAAACGTACGGTCAAAACTACTCAGCCAGTTGCTCCCCCTATAAGGCCACTTGTTCCACCTAATGCTACTTCAACACAGCAAGTCGCACGGCAAGTTAACTTAGCCAACCCAGACACTACACGTGTCGTTAACCAAAATGTCCCTTCTGGACCAGCCACGTCCAGACATTTACAGTCCGTTTATAGACCATACAATGAAGATGAGGCAGACAGAATTACTCCTCATTACGAGCCAACTAGAGTGCCACCTTTGCCGGATGTTAATCCAGCCCAAATGCCTCTTGAACCTCCGAAATTCACCATTTTAAAACCGAACAAAATTGATAATGAATTACAAAGTAATGTTAAGAATGATTGTAGAACAATCCCTATTTTGAATAAAGAACCCAATCCAGATATGAATTTGAATTTTAAGAATAATTATACCGAAGCATTATAGTTGCGTAACCTTTCATGGAATGGTACACAGGAAGATTGTCACTTTTCCAGAGTTATCCAAACGAATACGACGGACAAGGGAACGTTTCCATCGGAAGCGGGCTACCTACCGTAGCATAGCGTCAGCAACCATAGGCCGAGAACCTAATGACCCACTTCCTTATGTGACGGTTAGTTTATTCGGTGATAACTTTTTAGGACTTCTTGATTCAGGGGCTAGTATTAGATGCTTAGGCACCGACATACTTCCCTATCTGAGAGAAAAAACGCTACGGTAAGGAAGGTAGAGACTACCGTGTCCACGGCCGATGGACACAAGCAATCCATTGTGGGAGTAATTACTACCCCAATCCAATATAAAGGAGTGACAAAAGATATAGATCTTTACATTGTGCCAACGTTAAGCCAACGTCTATATTTAGGCGTCGACTTTTGGCAGAAGTTTCAGATCGCACCTCATGTAATTGCGGGTCTTTCAGGAATCGCGACCGGTGAGAGACCCACCAACCAAATAAAGTTGAATGATGAAGAGTCTAAACGACTAGAAGCAGTTGTTCGTAGATTTCCCGCTTTCGCAGTCAATGGACTCGGGAAGACAAATCTAGTGCAACATTATATAGACACGGGTGATGCCGTACCTATAAAGCAAAGGTACTATCCCGTTTCTCCGGCGATACAAACTCTTATGTATGCGGAATTGGACCGCATGCTTTTGTTGGGAGTCATCGAGGAAAGTTCCAGCGCATGGAGTTCCCCAGTGGTGCTTGTTCGCAAGCCTGGTAAGAACCGATTGTGTCTGGACTTTCGGAAGGTGAACTCCGTAACAAAGAAAGATGCTCGTCCGATTGTGCATATAGAGGGGCTGCTGGCACGTCTGACAGAAACACGTTATATTGCTAGCGTGGATCTGAAGGATGCGTTTTGGCAGATACCGCTGGAGCAAAGTTCGAGGGAGAAGGCCGCTTTTACGGTATCTGGCCGACCACTGTACCAATTTAAGGTCATGCCATTCGGTCTATGTAATGCGGCACAAAGTTTGAGTTACCTGATGAGTCGCGTAATCCCATCAGGATTACGAGATCAAGTATTCGTATACTTGGATGATCTATTGGCTGTGTCGAAGGAGTTCGACGAACACCTGGAGACTCTGGAGATAGTCGGAAAGTGTTTGACGAAGGCAGGGCTGACGATAAACGTCGAGAAGTCGAAGTTTTGTTTTGATGAGCTTCTCTATCTCGGTTATAAGGTCGGTCAGGGTTGCTTGAAAGCAGATCCAGATAAGATCGCGGCTATTACTAGCTTCCCCTTACCAACCACTCTCGCCAAGTTCGCCGATTTCTCGGTATGGCAGGTTGGTATCGGCGATTTGTGAAGGATTTCAGCACCCTAGCCGCACCCTTGACCGAGACACTGAAAAAGGGAAAAGTTTTCAAGCTCAGTCCAGAAGCTATTGAAGCTTTCCTGCAAATCAAACAAGCTTTGACTTTCAGTGCCTGTACTAATCAATCCGGACTTCTCCAAAGAATTCATCATTCTCTGCGACGCATCCGCGACTGGCATCGGATGTGTACTCTGTCAGAGGGACGAATCCGGGGCGGAGCAGCCTATATACTACTTCTCTCGGAAACTGAACGCTGCACAGAGAAACTATTCGGTGACAGAGCGCGAATGCTTAGCAGCTTTTGAAGGTATCCAGAAGTTTAGGTCTTACGTTGAGGGATACCATTTTCGTGTCATTACGGACCATTCCAGCCTGAAATGGCTGATGACTATGAAGGACCCAACTGGAAGATTAGCGAGGTGGAGTATGCGTCTCCAAGGCTTCGATTTTGTGGTGGAGCACCGAAAGGGAACCTTGAATGTCGTGCCAGATGCTCTGTCTAGAGCGTATGAAGACGATGAGTTGACAGTGTCAGCTTTCCTTTCGTGTCTGCCACAGATCGGTACCTCGGAGGTACTCCACATCGATCTTGAGGATCCGTCCTTTAAATCTGAAAGTTATCTGGATATCATCAGTCATGTCAGGAATGAGCAGGAACGGTTACCTGACCTCAAAGTGTCGGAAGGGTATATTTACAAACGCACTAAACATGCGGTTGGTCTTGAACTGACAAGGGTCAATGCACTTTTTGCATTCGACCCGTAACGCCAGTGATATTTGCAGAACGGGAATCTTGGTCTTGATTTGCTTCTGTCACGTTTTCGGTCCTGTCTGACGTTGGTATTGCTGCGTGTCTGATTTCTCGGCGCACGAAGCTCTTCAATTTGCTTTTGCAGGTCATCGATCTGTTTTTGAAGAGGTGATTCGCCTTGTACTGCGGACACATTTGAGTAATTCAACATCTCCATCATCTGGTCGGCTTGCTTGGCCATGGCCGCTGAATCACCCCCTCCAATAGAAATAACCGCACGTACTTGATCAGGTAAGCGTTCAAGCCAAAAAGATTTCAACACATCATCGGGTAATTTATTATTAGAAAGCTCTTTCATCCGCTTCAACAATTGTGTCGGCTTCAAGTCACCCAATTCAACTTCTTTAACCAATTTCCTAAGCTTTTTCTGGTCTGAATCGGTGTACTCGGTGATAAGAGCTGTTTTTACTGTTTTGTATTTGTCTGTTTCTGGTGGCTTGCGCACGATGTCACCAACTTGCATTAAAACTTGGGCATCTAAAGAACCGATTACGTGGTGATACTTTGTTTCATCGCGCGTCACTTTTGCTATTGCAAATTGTGATTCCATTTGAATAAAATAAAGTTCTGGTGGTTTTATACTAACATGATGCATTTCGCCCTGTGTAGCATTATTCTGCAAGATTGAATTTCCATCGTCTTGATTTTCTTCTTGATTTTGTAGGTTACCTGGCATTATTGATAAAAATAATTATAAAGAATTTTATCTGATGAATTTGCAATGCGATGAGGGATTCTTATAGGGATTTATTTAAAATTATGTTCGTAGTTCGGGGTCACCAATGTGGATATCTTAATGGAAATCCTTTAAATAAAACATATCAGCTTTTAAAAAAACAAGAAACAAAATAACTTTTATTGACTAATTAAATTGAATGAAAGAATTAGAATGAAAAATAATAACTAGAAGAAAAATTAATTAATAATTTATAGAAACAAAGAATACTAAACATTTATCAAACAGTGTTTTGAAAACAAGTATAAAATTAAGTGATTGTGTGTTGATTAAAAATTCAATGATCAGCCACAAGTGCGTAAACGGATATTACAAAGTATGGACGACATCAATGTAAGACACGCATCAGGATAGACGTTAAGTATTTAACTAGTAACTTGATTCCAGTATTAACTCATAAAAAAAGGTTAGTATTGATTTCAGGTAATTATCTACACATGTAAGTATATATTTCATTGGAATCTTTTTGTACCCTGCAAACCAAACCGCAGTAGTTTTCTAGAAAACACTACTACAACTAAAAATATATCCTTCGAATGTGTGGGTTTTTTTATTTACTACTTCCCCTGCGCCGTAGAGTATACCCCTGCAAACAAGAAACTACGGTAACAATCGATGAAATATGTACATCAAAGGAAGTAGTTTGGTTTCTCCTGAAAAAAACAATTAACGATTCCCTTTTGAACTGTGCGAAGGAGAAATCCAGGATGTAAAGAAAAATTATGTCTATTTTTTTTCTTGCTGTCGTTTGTCTTTTTGTCAGAGTGATCTTCGATTCAAAACATAATCATCAACAGTTTTTAAGTTGAGTTGAGTTTGTTGTGTATAATTTGAGAATCCTTTTTTTATGTAAGTTATTTTATTTTCTTGTGATATTTTTGTTTGTTTTTAATAATAAATATATTTTTAATAATACAAATGTAAATAATTATATATAATATATTTAATAATAAAATTATTATCATAAAAATGCATTTTTCCTAATTTTTTTTTTTTTGACTTCATGTCTATTTCGGTTCGTAGTTCTACATTCACAGCGCGCGCATCTTTGGAAGTACGAATATAACTGGTGGAATATGCGCTTCAAAAAAGTACTTCAGATTTACATCCATTGAAGTAGGTGCATCCCCAGAAGTACTTTGGATGTGCTTTGGAAGTACTTTTATTGGTGGGGAAGTGCGGTACTTTTTTGATATTTTGCTTTTTTAGAAAGAGATAGTGCCTTCATATATTCTTATATACAGTAGGTATACATATAACTAAATTTTTTCCCGATCGCCTATCCTTTTTCAGTGGAAAGGAAGTACTTCTTTTACGTACATATTCCACTGGTTATTTCTGTACTTCTACGTTTGCAGGGTAGATTGTATCTTTTATCAGTATAGTTAACATGTAATAATAAGCAAGCTACTATATGATAATTTATTTATGTATGTAGGTAGGTAGATAAGTAAGTGATGAATGAATGCTCAGCCGTCCGCGGAAGGCAACGTGACGTCTCAACGGCAGGAATATACTGCCTCTCGTGCGGTGACTCATGCACTGAAGGATAATTGTATTTGTACATCTTTGTCACAATCAAGGAGTCTCAATAAGGCTTAAGGCACACAGGAAAATATAAAGTTAAAGTTACCTTAAGGTTTGGATTTTATTTTAGACTAATTATTTTCGGCCAGAACTCAAAGAAAACGTCCGCTTGGTTCAAATTCACAATATAAAATGCTTTATTCATACCTTTTACATGATTGCTTAGCCTAGTGATACACATACACATTATCCTTAGAATGAAACGAATGAAATGGAAAGAGAGAATACAATAAATAAGTGTTGACTATTTCTAAAGAGGGGAAATATATAAATATGACAAGCGACATCGAACAATAATACAGTTATGGTTTAAGCTAATATACAGGGTGATTCACGAGCGTTGTGCCAAAAAGCTAGAGCGTGTAGGTTGAGTTAAGACAAGAAAAAAATCGTATGGGTGGGGGGTCTATTCCCCCCCGTTTATCCAGGAGGGGCAATTTTCTGAAAAATTGACTTATTTTGTTAAAAAAAATATTAAAAATCAACGGCCTCGTTTACAACACCGTGTTATACCTTTTTGGAAAGCCAAAAACGTCTCCTTTCATTTCGTCTTTAAATTAAATTGTTTTAACGAATAGTTCAAGAAACATAAATTTTCAAACTAAAAATTTTGAAGAAAAATTTGAAAAAATAATTTAAAACTATTTTTTTTCAAAGTTTTACTTTATTAAGTATAATTTTTGTTCTCAGAATTCAACGCTCCCGTTAATTTTTAATCCAACACTGAAAACTGTATTGCTCTAAGACTTTTTGTTGCCAAGGCATTCAAAAATAACCGAACCTACTTCTTCACAAAAACAAGAAAACCTAGCCTTACGGGATGGCACAAGTGATCATTTAGCCAATTTTTTCGTGTTTTTGTGAAGAAATAGGTTCGGTTATTTTTGAATACCTTGGCAACAAAAAGTCGTAGAGCCATACGGTTCTCAGTGTTGGATTAAAGATTAATGGGAGCGTTAAATTCTGAGAACAAAAATTATACTTAATTACGTAGAATTTTGAAAAAAATTAGTTTTAAAATTATTTTTTCAAATTTTTTTTCAAAATTTTGAGTTTGAAAATTTATGTTTTTTAAACTATTCGTTAAAACAATTTAATTTAAAAACGAAATGAAAGTAGAAGTTTTTGGCTTTCCAAAACGGTATAAAACGGTGTTGCAAACGAAGTCGTTGATTTTTAATATTTTTTTTTACAAAACAAGTCAATTTTTCAGAAAATTGCCCCTCCCGGCTAAACGGAGGGGAATAGACCCACCATACGATTTTTTTCTTGTCTCAACTGTATATACATGGTGATTCACGAGCGTTGTGCCAAAAAGCTAGAGCGTGTAGGTTAAGTTGAGACAAGAAAAAAATCGTACGGGAGGTGGGGGTCTGTTCCCCTCCGTTTAGCCGGGAGGGGCAATTTTCTGAAAAATTGACTAATTTTGTAAAAAAAAATATTAAAAATGAACGGCTTCGTTTGCAACACCGTTTTATACTTTTTTGGAAAGCCAAAAACTTTTTCTTTCATCTCGTTTATAAATTAAATTGTTTTAACGAATAGTTTAAAAAACATAAATTTTCAAACTCAAAATTTTGAAAAAAAATTTGAAAAAATAATTTTAAAACTATTTTTTTTCAAAATTTTACTTTATTAGGTATAATTTTTGTTCTCAGAATTCAACGCTTTCATTAATCTTTAATCCAACACTGAAAACCGTATGGCTCTACGATTTTTTGTTGCCAAGGTATTCAAAAATAACCGAACCTACTTCTTCAAAAAACAAGAAAACCTAGCCTTACGGGATGGCTCAAGTGACCATTTAGCCAATTTTTTCGTGTTTTTGTGAAGAAGTAGGTTCGGTTATTTTTGAATACCTTGGCAACAAAAAGTCGTAGGGCCATACGGTTTTCAGTGTTGGATTAAACATTAATAAGAGCGTTGAATTCTGAGAACAAAAATTATACTTAATTACGTACAATTTTGAAAAAAATTAGTTTTAAAATTATTTTTTAAAATTTTTTTTTCAAAATTTTGAGTTTGAAAATTTATGTTTTTTGAACTTTTCGTTAAAACAATTTAATTTAAAAACGAAATGAAGGAAGAAGTTTTTGGCTTTTCAAAAAAGTATAACACGCTGTTATAAACGAAGCCGTTGATTTTAAATATTTTTTTTTACAAAATAAGTCAATTTTTCAGAAAATTGCCCCTCCCGGCTAAACGGAGGGGAATAGACCCCCCTCCCATACGATTTTTTTCTTGTCTCAACTTAACCTACACGCTCTAGCTTTTTGGCACAACGCTGGTGAATCACCCTGTATACAGGGTTCGTTTACAACACCGTGTTATACCTTTTTGGAAAGCCAAAAACTTTTCCTGTTATTTTGTTTTTAAATTAAATTGTTTTAACGAATAGTTTAAAAAATATAAATTTTCAAACTCAAAATTTTGAAAAAAAATTTGAAAAAATAATTTTAAAACTAATTTTTTTCAAAATTTTACGTAATTAAGTATAATTTTTGTTCTCAGAATTCAACGCTTCCATTAATCTTTAATCCAACACTGAAAACCGTATGGCTCTACGACTTTTTGTTGCCAAGGTATTCAAAAATAACCGAACCTACTTCTTCACAAAAACACGAAAAAATTGGCTAAACGGTCACTTGTGCCATCCCGTAAGGCTAGGTTTTCTTGTTTTTGTGAAGAAGTAGGTTCGGTTATTTTTGAATACCTTGGCAAGAAAAAGTCGTAGAGCCATACGGTTTTCAGTGTTGGATTAAAGATTAATGGAAGCGTTGAATTCTGAGAACAAAAATTATACTTAATTACGTAAAATTTTGAAAAAAATTAGTTTTAAAATTATTTTTTCAAATTTTTTTTTCAAAATTTTGAGTTTGAAAATTTATATTTTTTAAACTATTCGTTAAAACAATTTAATTTAAAAACAAAATAAAAGGAGAAGTTTTTGGCTTTTCAAAAAGGTATAACACGGTGTTGTAAACGAACCCGTTGATTTTAAATATTTTTTTTACAAAATAAGTCAATTTTTCAGAAAATTGCCCCTCCCGGCTAAACGGAGGGGAATAGACCCCCCCTCCCATACGATTTTTTTCTTGTCTCAACTTAACCTACACGCTCTAGCTTTTTGGCAAAACGCTGGTGAATCACCCTGTATATATATATGTTTACACAAATGAGTATATGCCAATATCATATACATGCATTTACATGCGTAGTGACTGAGATACAGTGGTGTCGTTAGGTTTGACTACTACAATTTCGGCCATTCTGACCATATAGATCACTTGATCTTTACTTAGGCTTAATTTTTTTGTTTTTATAACGATTTAACTATTTAACCAAGGTTTTATGTTACCGACCGTCCATACTCCTTGAAAAGGTAAACGCGTTTGCTGGAAACCTTCGACATCTTTAAGTGAATATATATCATTCCGTAGTACTTTCGTAACTTGATATGGTCCCCGGAACTTCGGTATGAGTTTTTTCGACGCCCTGGGGTTGAATTGAAATTTTTTACCATAACGCAATCCCCAGTCTTGTAAATGTGCGGTCTGCAGCGTTTTTTGTCCACATACCGTTAGTTATATGCTTGAGAACTTTCTTGTTTTGCAATTGCGTCGCTTCTTAATTTTGTGAGGTCTCGTTTTTCTTCTAAATTTCCTGTTTCTATCAACATTTCTTTAAATTCATCTGTTACAATCAAATTTTGGTCTACTCCGAACAACATCACACTCGGGTGTTGTTTTATTGTGCGATTTATCGTATTATTGAATGTATGTTCTACCTTATCTAAGATATGATCCCAAAAAATTCCTTCTTCTGGTTTTACCAACTATACCACTATACCCTTTGGCCGACTGTACGCTCTAAAATAGTCTGACAACGCCTTAATTACCTCCTTTGTGTTTGTTGTTTTTGTTGGAAAGAGCCTTAAAAATTTTGTGAAAGCATCTTTTATAACTAGGAAATACTTCTTAGCCAAATGGTTTGTCCCCTTTTGGAATATTGTGAAGGAAACTTTCCTCCTTCTCTTGCTTTGCTGATTATACGATACATTTGAACAATTTTTTATGTGCGATCTTATCTTCTCTCTCATACTAGGAAACCAGTAATTTTTTGTTACTTTAATTTGACAACTTTACTATATTTATTTTGACATATAATAAGATTTTCTTCAAAAGTATTAGTTTCTAACGTCAACACATTTGTTAAGCTGCATTCGTGTTCCTGCGCGGTGTTTCAACACAAAATCATAGTTTTGGAACTCTAATGCCCACCTAGCGATCCGTGGATTTAACTCCTTTTTATTTAGAGTCATTGTTAGCGAATTACAGTCTGTCACTATTTTGAAACGTTTACCATGCAAATAAATCCTGAATCTATTCAAAGCGTAAACTATAGCCAAAGTCTCTATATCAAAACTGTGAAATTTTGCTTCCGCATCGGCAGTTCTCCTGGAATAGTAGAATACTGGGCGTATTTTCCCATCCTGTTTCTTTTGTAGCAAAATAGCTCCGAAACCTATGGCACTCGCATCGCAATGTAATTCTGTTTCATCTTTCGGATCATATAATGCCAGCAGCGGCGCGGCGCTTCTACTAACTTTTGTTTCAACGTTTCGAATGATTTTAATTGTTCAGGTCCAAATTGAAATTCCTTATCTTTTCTAATCAAATCATGAAGTGGTTTCGCGATTATCGAAAAATCCTTAACGATCCTTCGAAAATATGAGCACAATCCTAAAAAACTTTGTACCGAATGGATCTTTTGTGGGACCGGAAATGCTTGCATTGCATCTACGCCTCTGTCATAAGCTTGTTACCCTTTCCTGTAATCGTGAAGCCTGAGTACTTTATCTTCTGTTGCAAAAACTTACAGTTGTCTATTCTGAACTCCAGTTTATTTATCACCATTCTCCTAAAAACTTCTTCTAATATTCTAAAATGTTCTTTGTAAGTGTTTGTGGCAATCATTATATCATCTAAATAAACTATTAACTCATCATTCTTAATCATGTCTGAAAAAATCTTATTAATATGCCTCTGAAAAACCGACAGAGCGTTTTTAAGAGCAAACAGCATCTTCAAAAACTCATACTCCCCTAGTGGTGTTATAAGAGATATATTGAACTGAGTAGTCATGCATGTATACCTGGAAAAATCCATTTTTTAAATCTAACTTCGAGAATATCGTTTTATTGGCTAACCTATCTAGCAGATCATCGATTATAGGTATTGGATAACTATCCTTGGCGGTAACTTTGTTCAACGTTCTATAGTCTACGCACATCCTAATGTCTCCTGTCTTCTTTTTTACTAATACTATGGGTGAAACATACTCTGACTCGCTTTATTTTATATAGCCCTTTTCTAAATATTCATCAATCAATTTGCCTAACTCATTTTTCGCAGCATATGACAAACGTCGTGGGCCGCAATGAAAAGGTTTTACGCTATTTAGCACGAGATTCATTTTTGTTATTGGGTTATCTGGGCGATCGGCACGAAGATAACCTTTTACATACAAATCGTTCAGTTTATTTTTATTTTCACAACTTACTTTTTCATCTACCTCTAAACTTAATATATTCTCAGGTTCATATACATAATCTATTGCTGATAATTGTTTTCCGAAATCTGACTCGGCAGTAAATCCTATTTCCTTTCGGTCTAAACATACTTTTAGCTTGGAATAAGTTGGAATTTTCCTTCTTAAAGGAAATCCCTACCCAAGATTACCTCATATCCAGTCGCTTCATCATTTACCAAATGCAATTGAACTTTAATTTCCGTCTTATTATAAATAACAACGCTTGACAACGTTCCGTATATTTTTAATTTACTTCTATTTATTCCAAAATAACTTTTTTTTTATAAATACAAATATATGTTTCAAATATTGATGGAACGCCTGATATTCTCATCAAATCTGTTAAAATTTTTACATTACTATTTTTGTTAGGAAAACTTATATATAAATTTCTTACGTATTCATTGGTATCATCCTCTTTTTCCAGGTGGTGCACAGCCGACGCTGACTTCCGTTGAGGACACGTGACCACCACATGACCCATCTGATATTCTAATCAAGCTGATTGGGCTCCCGGAATATATGAGGAAATCTGTTAAAATTTTTACATTACTATCTTTGTTAGGAAAACTTATATATAAATTTCTTACACATTCATTGGTATCATCCTCTTTTTCCAGGTGGTGCACAGCAGACGCTGACTTCCGTTGAGGACATGTGACCACCACATGACCCATCTCTCCGCAAGCGTAGCATGCCCCATACTACCTCTTTTGTTTCCTGCAGTCTCTGGACATGTGTCCTACAGAATTACAGTTGTAACACCACAACTTACTTCTTTCTCCTGTTGCCGATCCCGTTGTTGCAGCTTGCCCTCCTCTTCTCATTCTGGTTTCATTGCCTTTTTGCATTACTTTGTTGTATGCTTTAAATAAATCCGCTCTCGTCGTGAAATTTTGCACGTGAGCGTCGTCCATAAAGCCTTCGATTATGTATTCAACAAGTTCCTCCTCATCCATTCCCAATCCAGTCGCCAGTCGAACCTTTTCGAAAAAATAATCAGCAAAATTCTCCGATAATGTCCATCTCCTTGTTTCGAATTTCTTGCGAATGGTCAGTCTGTTTTTTTGTCTGTGGAATGCACTTGTAAGTTCAAGTTCCTCACACAAATCTTCAACTGGGCATCGAAGAAAATTTGGTTGCGCGTGGAGCCAGTCTTGCGCCTTCCCTTTTAGTTTCGTTGTCACCAGTGTGCGAAGAAAATTTTCCTCAACGTTGTAGATGCGCTTGATGTCTTCCAGTTGGGACAGCCGCACATTGACATTGACTGATCCGTCAAATTCTGGTAGCATGTCCTTATAAATTGTAAACTGCTGTCCTCTACACATGGTTTTGTTCGATTCGTAGAGCCATTGTTTTCCTGTTGCCGCTGACGTTCCTGTTGAAGTTGTACTCCCTGTTGATTTTAATGTAGAGAATTCTCCTGTTATTCCTGTCGGTGGTGCTGCGCTCACTAGCAGCTTTTCCCTCTTTTCAAGCTCTTCCGTCTTTCCTAATAGTTCGTTTTCCCTCCTAATAATTTTCAAATCCCGTCTCAGTAACTCATTTTCTTCGATCATTTTTGTCACCTGATTTGCTTTAATTGGATCTTCGGTCCCATCGGCGTCATCGTAATCGCTGTCTGTCGCCTGAGTTGTTGTTTCTTCTTCGTGTGTGGTTGCTGTTACTGGGGGCTCGCCGCGTTCGTTAGCTGGTATGCTATTTAAGCGTGCAGCCATCACTGCCTTTGCGCCTGTGCTTAGCATGTTCAACTGCTGCAGCCACTCACGGAGTTGGACGGCTGTATAGTCTGACGCACTAAATTTATTTTCCATTTCAGGAAAGAGAATTTTTTTTTTTTTTTTTAAGGAACACTGGTTTTTTTGAAAAAAAAAAGTTTACTTAAACTTCTGACACCGTTCTTTTTTCAGGGGATCCCACTTCTGAGGAATTATAGTCAGAAAATATATTCACTTTTATTTTAGACTAATTATGTTCGGCCAGAACTCAAAGAAAACGCCCGCTTGGTTCAACTTCACAATATAGAATGCTTTATTCATACCTTTTACATGATTGCTTAGCCTAGTGATACTCATACACATTATCCTTAGAATGAAACGAATGAAATGGAAAGAGGGAATGCAATAAATAAGTGTTGACTACTTCTAAAGAGGGGAAATATATATAAATATGACAAGCGACATTGAACGATAGTACAGTTATGGTTTAAGCTAATATATATATATATGTTTACACAAATGGGTATATAACAATATCATTTACATGCATTTACATGCATAGTGACTGAGATACAGTGGTGGCGTTAGGTTTGACTGCTACACTTGTTCACTTGTAATGATGATAATAATAATGAGGTATGTGTACAGCCTAAGAAGGTACGACCACATATCACCATACAAAAGAAATATGCTGGATTGTACCCTGAGCTCATTTTTTTTTTATAATGCACATGCGCTCAAGGGGTTCGTTATAGCCCTTTTAATGATAAGTCACAGCGCGAGCGATAGGAAGTTAGGGAGGAAGGGAAAGGAGGTGTCGATGAACATTGATCTTGAATGTTTGAAGATCAAAATGGCAAGGAAAAATTGTGCCAGGCAATCCATTCCACATTCGTGTTGTACGGCTAAAGAAAGAATAACTATATTTCACGGTACGTCCGAAATTGGGCTTAAGTGTAAACTGATCAGCGTTCCTAGCAAGACGAGTATTACGGGGGAAATGTTTAAGGGGCGGAACGCAGCTGGCTACCTCGAGTGAGCTTTTTTTGTAAAAGAACCTGTAAAATAAGGAAAGACATGAGACATTTCGACGATGTTCAAGTGACGGAAATGTTTCTATTATGTTTCTCTCTCCTATCAATTTTAACCCTTCTTTCTGAACTCTGTTGAGCTGGTGAAGAAAAGTTTGAGAAGCACCTGCCCAGAGATGGGAGTTATACTCGAGTTTAGGGCGTATAAACGCTATGTAAGTTGTAGCCAGATCAGAAGGGGTGAAAAACTTCTTGCATCTAATAAGAACGCCTAAGCATCTTGCAGGATTCTTGGCAATCTCAAGTATATGATCATTCCAACGAAGATTGTCACTGATACACATACCGAGTACTGATAGCTTTTCGGCCTCCTCGATGCAAGTACCATTCATGGATAATGGCATAGGAGGTAAGTTTAGCTTCAACGACAAAAGACAGCATTGAGTTTTTGACGCTTTAAACTCCAAACGATTTCTAGTACCCCAATTCACAATACTGTTTAAATCGGAGTTTAATGGGCTTATCATACGATTTCGTTGTAATAACACGTCCGAAGGCGAAGGCCGTGAATTATCAAAAGTATATGAAAAGATGAGGGTTGAGTCGTCAGCAAAACAATTTAATGGATTAGAAGTCACAGACAAGAGATCATTTATAAAAATGAGAAAGAGAGTCAGAGACAGAACGGAGCCCTGGGGCACACCAGCATTTATTTTGTGGAGATCAGACTTGAAACCGTCTAATACAACTTGTATTGAACGGTCCAGAAGATAGCTTCTAATCCAACGAATAGAAGTATCATCGATACCAAATGCACGCATTTTCGATAAAAGAGCTTTCACCAAAGCAATGCAAAGATTTGTTCAGCTGTTCGGTGAGATATGCCATAAGATCACCAGTGGAACGATTGCTGCGAAAGCCGTATTGCCGGTCATTTAAAATCTTCCGATCTTCAAGATAGTTCTTGGGCTGACGATTTACCAGCGTTTCCATGACCTTGGAAAGAAGGGACGTAAGTGCAATTGGTCGGTAGGAGGAGGAGGAGGAGTAGTCACCTTTCTTAGGGACGGGCTGGACAAATGCTGTTTTCCATCTGCTAGGAAAGATTCCTGAACGATAGGAGCGATGAAAAAGGCTAACGCAGTGGTTTTGCCAGCGATGAAGAACACTTCTTCAGAAGAAGTGGGGGTATACCATCCGGGCCAGCGTATTTGTGTATATCAAGATCTTGAAGTAATCTTGCTACTGTACGAGTGTGGAAAAATATCTGTCCCATAAAAGAATTAACTTTCTCAAGTACAGGAGGGCATTGTTGCTTGCAGGCAACGTAGAACTTGCAGCAAAATGAGCTGCGAGCATATTCGCCTTCTCTGAAGAGCTGACAATAAGTTTATTGTCGACGATGAGCGTTGGAACTGATGATGACGTTGAGTTCTTGATGTTTTTTACAAATGACCAGAAGTTTTTACTGCCTTTGGGACATTGCAGAATTTTTTGCCGTAACTTCTGGTCATGTAAAAATTTTGTTTTGTGTATAACGGAGTTGCACGAGTTCCTAACTTGTTTGTGTTTCTTCCTCAAATGGGTTGACTTTATAGGATCGGAAGCTTACTTCTTTCAACTTGATAGCTTCTTTACACTCTTCGGTAAACCAAGACTTTTCTTATGGTTTGATACATTTTGTTCTGTGAGGGACAAAAGTTCTCATTCCAAGAAAAATCACTTCTGTAATCATTTCAGCACTGGCATCAATGTCATTATCGAGGAAGCATAATGACCAGTTAAAGTTGCGAAAGAAATTATTCAGACCGTCCCAGTTGGCTTTCTCGTATTGCCAAACGGTCCTAGTATGAATTTTTTCTTTAACTGGATGGTTGGAGATCGAGAAATTAGCCGAAATGACACAATGGTTGGGATGGCTGGATGCTGTATGAATAGGGTAGACCCTGATTGGTATCAACATGGCGATGCCCAGCGTTGCAACTGTCTCATACGCATCAATTGTGCTTATTTTACCTCCAAGTGGTAGCCATCGGGTACTGGTCTTGTCCACCCGGACTTGACTTGCTGAACTTATAAGCGCGAGTTTTGATCACAGAAAAATAGCAACACTATAATTGCCCTGCCATAAAGCTCCTCTGTTTCTCTTGTTGGGTAGCAGTTTATTCTGTACGAACCCCTCAGAAAGCAAGCGACCGGCTTCCAATTAAGTGAACCAACGGCGACGCTTACAGACAATATGGTAGGCACCCCATTGAACTACTTCGACATATTCGGAGCTCAGGTCTTTGGGTCCTTTCACTACTATTAGTCAGGGTAGTGAAATAGAGAAGTTGGCGGATGAGCCCATATAGAACCAACGGTAGCTCGCACATCCCCGTAGTGGGTTACTGACTCTGGATTTCTCCAGCTCCTTTGGTCCAAGGAGAGTAGCATAGGGCCTGGTCCCCCAGGTTAGGGGTTGTGCGTCGGGGTAACTTCCCTACCACGTAAAAAACCTCTTGTTCCGAAACAACCAACTGCCTCGGATATGGACCCTAGCAAACGAAACAAGGACAACGAATTTCGGTTCTGCACGTGGAATGTCCGGACCCTTAACAGGCCACGTGCCGCCGAACAATTAGTGGAGGCCCTAGATGGTGTCAAAGCCGACATCACAGATACCCAAGAAGTGCGATGGGATGGTGAAGGCACAAGGAGGATGAAAAACTGTGACATCTACTACGGCAAGTGCTACAGGTTAAGAAAACAGCGGCTATTTAGATGCGGATTTGTGATAAGAGGAAGGTTTAGGCAAGAAGACTTGGGGTTTCGTGGCATAAGCGAACACATTGTCACAATCCGCATTAAATCCAAATTCAGCAACATCTTGCTGATCTGCATCCAAGCCCCCACGGAGGAAAAAGATGACACGACCAAAGAAGAATTCTACGATCTTCTCGAGAAGACGTATGATGAATGCCCGAAGTACGACACTAAGTTTATTCTTGGTGACTTCAACGCCAAAATCGGAAAGGAGGGTAACTTTGGCTCGACAGTCGGAAAGCATAGCCTGCACGACAACACTTCCGGTAACGGACACAGGCTAATCGACTTTGCTGCGGGGTGAAGTGTCATCTTAGCTAGCACATACTTCCCACACCTCAATATACACAAGGGGACCTGGCGGTCTCCTGATCAAAATACCGTCAGCCAAATTGATCACATTGCGATTGATAGCAGACATGCGTCCAGTGTCATGGATGTCCGAACTTTCCGAGGGGCCAACATAGACTCGGACCACTACCTTGTGAATCGAACATTCACTGTGAGAAAGTTTGATGTTGCGAAGTTACAATCGCAACCGCTACAACCTTTGCCAATCATGTCTCCTCTTATCTCTTGAGAAGCCCGCTCGCACACTTGGCCAAAGACGAAGCCTATCATGCAGTTCTGAATGCCAGAACTAGAGCTGCCAAGAGCGCTTCCCGTGCGGTTTACCAGCAAAAGAGGAAAGAGGAAAGAGGAACATCGGCTTTTCAGAAGAAAAACAAGAGAACTGGAAAAACGAATGGGTGAATCTATTGAGGGGTGCTACGGCAGAAGCAATGTTCAAAAGTTCTACCAAAGGGTAAAGCATTCGTCCAAGGGTTACAAAGCCCGAGCGGAAGCATGTAGAGACGAGGGTGGGAATGTCGTTGTAGATACACAGTCGGTGCTGAGAATTTGGAAAGAACACTTCTGCAGACTGTTAAACGGCGAAGACCACCAACTAATCGCTGTCAGGCAGAATGATCCATTCGATTTGGATGATGAAGAACAAAATTTCCGTCCTCCCGACCAAGAAGAAGTTCGGATAGCAATATCTAAACTAAGTCCAACAAGGCTGCTGGAGCTGATGGCCTTACGGCTGAACTCTTCAAAGCAGCGGGAGATGACTTGGTGAGGAGCATACACCAACTCCTCTGTACAATCTGGTCGGATGAAAGTATGCCTGACGAATGGAACCTCAGCATTGTGTGCCCTATCCACAAGAAAGGAGATACTCTAAGCTGCGCCAACTACAGAGGTATAAGTCTCCTAAATGTCGCCTATAAAATCTTGTCGGCCATTCTGTGTGAACGTCTGAAACCTTTCGCACGTGAACTGATTGGCCCCTATCAGTGTGGTTTCAGGCCCGGTAAGTCAACCGTTGACCAAATTTTCACACTTCGGCAGATTTTGGAAAAGACCCAAGAATTCCAGATCGATACTCACCACCTCTTTATCGATTTTAAAGTCGCCTATGACAGCGTTAACAGGAACGAGCTATACAGAGCCATGTCACTTCTTGGCATCCCTGCCAAACTCGTTCGATTGTGCAGGATGACTATGGAGAACTCGCGCTGCTCCGCCAAGGTTGGTAAGAACACCACCGACTCTTTTAATGTCAAGAAAGGCTAACGACAGGGTGACGCGCTGTCATGTAACCTCATCAACATCATTCTTGAGGCAATCGTACGCAACTCGCATGTTAACACCAGCGGTACGATTTTTTTTAGATCCGTTCAATTACTTGGCTATGCTGATGATATTGACATTATTGGAAGAACGAAGCGCGCTGTCAGTGGAGCATTCGCAAGTATTGAAGTGGAAGCGGCTCGAATGGGTCTGGCTGTAAATGAAGATAAAACAAAGTATATGCTGTCCCCGGGTGAAGTAGATCTTCACCGTAGGCTCAGACAAAATGTCACAATGGACAGATACAACTTTGAGGTTGTCAAGGACTTTGTCTATTTGGGTTCCACTATAACCTCTCAGAACAACATCAGTGAAGAGATCAGTCGAAGAATCACTCTTACCAATCGCTGTTTCTTCGGGCTAAGAAGGCTTCTTAGTAGTAAAGCCCTCTCTCAAAGGACCAAGGAGACACTATACAAGACCCTTATCATCCCAGTCCTGCTGTATGGGGCAGAAGCGTGGACACTGACACAATCGGAAGAATACAGGCTGGGGTGCTTTGAGAGAAAGATTCTTCGGGTGATATTCGGGCCTGTATGTATCAATGAAGTATGGAGGAGTAGATTCAATGACGAACTGTACGGGCTATACAGCGACATTGACTTGGGCCATGTGGAGCGTATGGACGAAAATGCTCCTGCCCGACGAGTCTTCAATTCCAACCCGGAGGGCCGACGCAGTTCTGGAAGACCGCATCTAAGGTGGCGCGATCAAGTAGTAAACGACCTCAACCAACTTGGTGTGCGCAACTGGAGGCCACTGGCTAGGGACCGGGCTAGCTGGCGAGGATTGTTGGTTGAGGACGTGGTCCACAATGGACTGTCTGCGCCACCTTAAGTAAGTAAGACACAATGGTTGGAGGTGCCAAATGGAGAAGTTACTTTAATAGTATATTTATTAGGATGGGAAGAAATGAACAAGTCAAGAGTATGGGCGGAATGCCCATCAACATCCGGTATACGAGTAGGCTCATCGACAAGCTGGGTAAGATGGTTATACTCAGCAAAGATCTCAGTATATTTTCCTTCGAGTGTTGTCTGGCCAGAATAGCGGAGCCAACTTGAATTGTGTACATTGAAGTCGCCCGTAATCACGACTTCAGTGTGAGGACAATGGGAAACAATTCGGAAAATTGAATCTGACAAAACATCTAACTCATCACAAGTAGACATGCTGTCAAGATTCGGACTCCTGTAAAGAAAACAGTAATGAATGATATGCTTGCGGACAGTGAATTTGAGCCACAGAAAATTAAAGTTCGTATAAGAACAATGCCCATATTGGGGAAGTCTCTGGCAAGCAATATCATTCCTAACATAAACGACACGACCATGGTGGGAAAGAAATAATGGCATTAAGTTATATCCAAACAAACAAAATTCTAATAAATCAGTATTCTGTCCAACCTGGGTTTCACTTAATGCCAAAACAGCTGGCCTGTATTGCACAGTATGGGCGTACACAGAAAAGAAATTCTTTCTTAGCCCACTAACATTTGAATATACAACACAAAAATCACTTACCATTTTGAAAAACTAAACACAAAAAATTCAACTTTGACGAAACTAAGTTCAGCCTTGAAGTATAGGCCCATATTAATTCCAATTATAAACAAACTGTCCTAGGTGTTATGCCCATAAAACAATTTGCAAACGGGAATTAATATAAACTAAAAAACACAATTGAACTATACATCAAATGCTGCTCTTCTATCCAGTGCAAACCTCTTTCGATAAGCCTCACAAGAAGCTTGCATTGCATAGAAAGCAACAGTTATGGGTGGCGCGGGTGGAGGTTGGGTATTGTTGGATGCTGTGCTGCGAATGCGAGCGAGGTATTTGGTGTATTTTTTTTTCTTTTTCTTTTTAATTGGCACTGATTCTATTTATTTTTTTTCGAGTTTTAGGCTGAGTTTAATTTATAGTTTTAAATTTATTGCACTATGGATGGTATGTTAATTTGGTTTGGTTTTTTTTTTTTTATTTTTTTTTTGGTGACACACGCTCACAGAAGCAACGCGACCGCACACGACGAGTAGTTGATCGACACACCAGTTGGTGCAGGTTTTTCGCAACTCCAGCAAACGCTTTCACGAATCGCCGGTAATATGTGGCTAACCCAAGGAAACTTCTCAGCTGATGTTTATGCTGTGGAGTTGGCCAGTTCTTCACAGCTTCCACTTTCTCTGGATCGGTTTGTACCCCTTGAGACGAAACAATATGCCGTAAACATTTCACTTCAGCCTTGAAAAAGGTGCTTTTGTCTGGATTCAACCTAAGATGAGCTTCTCGAAGCCTCCGGAAAACTCCTCTCAAGTTCTTGCAGTGTTCGTCAAATGTTTTCCCAAAAACGATGACATCATCCAAGTAAACCAGGCATGTCTTCCAAGTAAGCCCTTGTAAAACGCATACCATCAAACGCTCAAATGTTGCCAGAGCGTTACACAGGCCAAAGGGCATAACTTTGAATTGCCATAGACCGTTACCTGTCGAAAATGCGGTTTTCCCTCGATCTTCTGGGTGAATTTCCAATTGCCAGTATCCACTTTTCAGGTCCAAAGTTGAAAACCATTGAGCTCCTGCCATTGCATCCAGAGTGTCGCTGATCCTGGGCAGAGGGTAGCTGTCTTTCTTTGTGACATCGTTCAGCCTTCAATAATCCACGCAGAATCGGGTGCTTCCATCCTTCTTTTTGACTAGTACTAGTATCGTCGAGATCATATCCGTAACCTCCGCCTGTTTGGCTAGTGGAAGGCGCCTTGCAGGTTGACGGATTGGCCTTGCATCACCAGTATCGATGCGATGTTGCGCCAATTGTGTTCTTCCGTATGGTTTATCCTTTGAAGCAAAAGTATCAGCAAACTCATGAATAAGGCTTCCAGCAACCTGTAGTTGTTGTTGATTTAGTTTGCAGGATTTGAGAATTGTGGACCTTAAAGTGTTGACTTCTACAGGATTTCGTACTTCTTCATCGGTGATTCTTGTTATTGCTGCGACTGGACCACATTGTCCAATAACTTCTCCTGCTTTAAGGTTGACTTCATAAGGTTTGATGTTCACTATACTTACAGGCACCATGTTGTTGTTGATGTAGTTTTGGGAACGTTGTTCAGAGTCCGGTTCTACAAAAAGGTATCGATGGTTCCCTGAATCGCCTTTTATGTTTGTCCAAATAAAGACTTCTGAAGAGAGAGACAGGCGTAGATCTTCTTTGACGACAGTTCTCAGGGTTGACGAGTTTTCGTTACCATAGATCATCGGAATCTCGACATTTCTATATTTCAGGACCTGGTTACCAATATCCAGAATTACTCCATGTGCTTTCATGAAGTCGATTCTGATGATGCACTCATCGCAAATATCTGCCACTAGGAATTTATTTGAAAACTCTAGTTCTGCCAATCGGATCACTAGTTGTACTTCCCCATATACTGTAGCTGACTCAGTTGTTGCCGTCTTCAGACAGTAGCTATTGGTGTTGTGTAGCCACGTCATCTTCACCACGTCTCTTCTTACAATGGAGGCGGTGGCACCGGTATCGATAGTTGCCACATATTTCTTGTCGTTTATAGCTGCTTTCATTGTCAGACTTTTATTGTCTCGTTTAGTCTGCGAGACCTGGATCGTTGTTCTATGGCCATTGATACCCGAAACCAGCTTCTGCTCCGCGAAAACAGTTCCAGCAGGGGTTTTGTGAGTCTCGTCTAGGCTGTTCTTCCTGCTGCCGCAATGTTGACAAACTCCTCTTCTTAATGGCATACGACACTGGCGCTGGAGATGTCCGGTCCTGTTGCAGTTCCAACATCGGAGAGATTTATCACGGTGGTTGCTATGGAATGTTGTTCTATGGAAAGCGCACTCCTCTACAGTTATTTCTTTTACCCGATGAAAGCTTTAAGAAGACTGTTCTGCTGCTTCCATGGTGAGGGCAAATGCCAATGCTTCAGGAAGCATCCGTTTTCCGGCTGTTCGTACTGCTACCTGTAGGTTGATATCAGCTAGGCTACGGACAAATGCTTCAGCAGCAAGTTGGTTAATAATTTCCTCACCCGCCATTGGATATGCCAGGTGAGCCAGGCGTTCGATGTCTGCTTGGAGCTGTTGAAGAGTCTCACCTCTTTTCTGAACCCTGGTTTTAAGTTGGACCCGGAAAACTTCTTGCATATGGCCATCTCCAAAGCGTTTTTCAATCGCCTGAGTAAGAGCTTTGAAGTTGCCATGTAACTCTGCTGGTATTGTTTGCAGTAGTTCTGCAGCAGGTCCTCCGAGAGCAAGTGTCAGTGAAACAAACTTTTCTTCGTCGTCCCAGCCGTTTGTTGTCGCAGCTGCTTCAAATTGTTTTTTGTAGATCGTCCAAGAAGTTTGTCCATCAAAAGTTGGCGGATACATTTCCTTTCTTGGCATGCAGTTACCAGAACTTTCTCTGATTTTAATTTTTCTTACCTTGTCCAATTCCCTTGCATATTTTTCGAAGTTGTCTTCAACTTTCTCGAACCTTTCATCTACAGTCAAAATTTGTTTTTCGATGCTTTCGAGACGCTCGTCAGCAGCAACAAACTTGCTTTCAATGTCAGAGAACTATCCTTCAAGGAGTTTTTTCTGTTCTTCCAGGTTCTCCTCTTGGGTTTCAAAACGTTCTAGAAGTTTCGCTTGTTCTTTCTTTTGTTCGTTTCTTTGCTCTTCTAGAAGATTATTTTGTTCGTTTCTTTGCTCTTCTAGAAGATTCTTCTGTTCTCGAAAACGTTCGAGAAGAAAAGCTATCATATTAGACATTTCGGAGCTTGTTGTTGCAAGTTCTTGGCAAACCACGGGAGTGTCTTTAAGTGCTGAAAATAAGCTGTGGCACGTTTGCTTCTGCTCGGCTAAGCTCGAAGGATTTGGGGGGAATTCTTGCTCTTTCCAGCCACCTCCCACTCAGCAAACAAAATTATCGTGTCTAAATCAAGCGAAAAGGAAGGGAGAATAGGAAAAGGTAGTTAAAAATAGGAAAACGGAATCAGGATATGAAGGTGTTGGACAAACCTGGTTACATATGCCACTGCATTGGTGAAAGGATGAGGCTTTATTCATTTTTATTTGTGGAACAAAAATGCTTTTGTTGATAAAAAAATTAAAAAAAAACTATAGACTAAGCCCTCACAATCTAACTCTTCATGTCGTGAAACATGTTACTTAAAATTAAGGTTTTATATCCTGAGATATAATCTTAAAAAAAACTGAACCTACACTACAAAAATTAAAAGAAAATTTTGTCCACAAAAAAAAAAAATCGTTGCCCCACTGTCTCACCAACGTAATGGTTCATTGAGCCATCAGAAGCCTTGCCGGATGTTATTGGCAAAAGTTAGGCCTGCCCACCCTTGTATCGGTGATACAACCAACGCTAAGTCCTTGGCCGGATGGGGATGTTTGGACTTAGCCCCAAAATCAAACTTCCAGTCGTAATCAGTTACATTGTTTAGATCTAAGTAGGTATGTGTAAGTATACGTAAGTAAAATGGATGACGTTAAATAGTAAAGTTCAGGTAAGTATAATTTAAGTGAAAGTATAGAATGTCATAGTGTAATGTTATTAGTGTGGTGTAAGTAAGCATGTTATTTGTAGTGTAGTATATGTAAGGTAGAGTATGTAAAGTATTCGTCTTCTAAGTCATGGTGCAGTGGAGTTAGTCATATGTCTATGTTCTGTCATTCTGGAGTGGAGAAAACTGCTTCCGTCATTTTTTTAATTCAAGAAAAAAAATTTAATATTTATAAACGAGATAGGTATAATTCATTACTATATTACTAAAATAAAAAAAATAAGAAAAGCAATAGATACAAATTTGAAAAAAGTTAAAAAAGGTAGATAATAAGGAATCCTTTCGATTCTCATATAATTCAATTCACAATCTTTCTTCTTTTGTTGAAAGTGATTGGGGTAAAGAAAAATGAATAAAAAAAAATTATAAATTTAAGTGTCACTAAACTCGTGATCTGGGATGTATGTCCTTCGTATGGAAGGAACCCGAAAAGAAAATAAGTCACTAGAGTTTACTCAAGTGATACTAATCTTGAGATCCGGAGTGTGTGCTTCCTTTTTACATACACACAAACATACATACATAAACAATAAAAATGTAATAAAAAAATGATTTTTGCATATAATTTTTAAACATTGAACTTACGACTTTTTTTCAAATCCTCGATGGGGTTTTCCTCCAGGTATTGCCGGCAGTACTCGGGCTATTTATTTGATGTTTTTAATTTTGTTATTATATTTTTTTTTTACAAATCACACAAAATTATTGTAAAAATGAATATGTATGTCCATGATAGACACTCAAAGATACACACCACAATTTTCTTTCTTATTTTCTTTTTTTGATTTTACTTTGTCTTATTTCACTCTATTTCTTATTTATTTTCCTTTTTTCTTTTATTTTACTATGAATTTTCCTTGTTTTTTTTTCCTCTTCTTCACTTTTCTCACTTGTTTATCTTTTCTTTCCTTTAACAACGCTTTCAAAATTAATCTTTACGTTAAAATTTAAAACGAAATCTCCTCTGCACAAAATTATCAAAAAAATCAGAATGACTAAACGCCCGGATTAGAACACCACTTTCCAAAAGCAAAAAAAAAAAAAAAAAGGTGACCACTAAGTGTTCGCTGGTTTATGGACTTGGTCTCAAGGAGCACCCCGCTGCAGCAACTACCACTGACCTTCAAGTGGTTTAAGGTCACGTTTAAAAAAAACTGCAGAGGCCCCAGTTAGATACCTCGTTCCTCGTTTGGTGTTAAGGCACTCTTCGGTTAAATTCTACTTTCTCGGAATCTGAAGAATTTGAAATATTTTAACACCTATATTCCTTCTTTGCTTTTATATGTATATTACCTCTGCTTTCGAATCAACGGAGTCTCAATTTCTTCCCTGGGTTTGGGAACTAAGCCAGCGAATATGTACAATATATCTCTCTTTGTATACTAGAAGAAAGTTTTGTTAGCTACCCATTCTATTTTGTGTCTTTAATTCGTACTCCTCACCTTTTTAGCTTTTGGTTAAATTTTTTTTTTATTTTTGTTTTCAAAAAAAAATCCTTGGGATTGAAAAATTGAATTTTCCTCAATGTCTTTTATCGAAACTAAATTGTTTCACAATAAAAAAAAATCACGCGCACAGTGCGAAGGTAAGTTTTACTTTCTGTCGAAAAATAGCCTACATTCCTTATTGCAGATGATAAAGCTTTTCTTGCTTGATCATCTGTGTATTCTAATACATAATAGGAGGTCGATGCCCTCTGGCCTATATTTTTCAATTATTCCTTAACCTCTTTGCAGATTCCACATAAAAAGAGCTTTCTTTCCCCATCTTCCAGCATATTTGGCTAATTAATACTAACTTGTAACCATGGCTTGTACTTATACGTACATATTTGTACTTTTCTATTGTCTATTTACATGTACATATATGTGTCCTCTCAAAAGCTCACCTCATCAGTTTAACAAACGAAACAACAAGAAAACCAACAAAAAAATAAATAAATCAACCTAACCAAAACTAACTCATGTCATTACATTACTAAATACTTATTTCCTAATGTTATTGCACCTCCCATCCCTATTGCACTTTAATCAGTTCTTTTCCTCTTTTACTTGCTCAATAGGGCAAGTATTGGTTTCGTGCAAAAAAAAAATCGTCGGTTTTAATCAAACATGACATTACGATGATAGTGGAGCCCAAACAAATGGTTTTCGCCATACCGTCCGTCGGTCGGTCTGTGCGTCTGTGCGGATGTACGGATGTGCGGATGTGCGCTTTTTCACGTCATGCTACAGCCTGAACGGCTTGACGGATTTTCTTCAAACTTGATGTATAGTAGTTTGAAGGAAAACGGTTGTCGAGGTTTTTTTTATTTCGTTTAAGCCCGGCTCAAACTGGTAACTTTCAAGTAACGGTTTTTTTCAATTTCGATTTTCTCGAAAACGGCTATTACGATTTTGATTAAACTCAAAATTTAGCTTACTTTAAGCATTTCTAACAACACTGCGTTTTTGGTTTTTGGCTCAAACGGTCGTAACGAAAATCATGTTTTAACGGCTTTTTTTCAAATAGCCATAAGTTTACAACGGCTTGATTGAATCGACTCAAATTTCGTTTGACATAGTTTTTCATCGTTTTCTATAGGATGGTTTAATAAATTTTTCCCTGAAGACCTTTTAAACGGTGGCTTCCATACAGCGAGCCGTTGAGTTTTAGCCAACTTTTTTTGGTTTTTTCTAATTTGCTCGAAAATGGCTCCAACGATTTTGATTAAACTTTGTGTGTTATATTCTTTTAGTGTTTTTAAGAGAACTGCGTTTTCAGTTTTTGGCTAAAAATGCAAATAACGGAGATCTGGTCTTAACGGCTTTTTTTCAAATGGCCATAAGTTGTCAACGGTTGCATCGAATTCACTTAAACTTTGTTTGGTATAGTTTCTTTCAGCTCCCTATCAGATGGAATTGATCTTTTTTCATTTTCTTTGTTTTAAATGGTGGCTCCTATACAAAGAGCCATTAGATTTTAGCCAATTTTTTCGTTTTTTCTAATTTTCTCAAAAAAGGCTCCCCCCATTTTTATGCAACTTTTTATATAACATATCGACGGTTAAGTATGAATACCTCCTAACAAACAATTTTTGTGAAAATTACTTTTTGATGCAGTTTTGAATAGAATTTTCATCCGCATCGCTGAATGCAATCATTATATCGCCAGGAGCAGTCAAAATCTTTCTTTCGTCATGTTTTAATACCTCCTATCATATTGGCGCCAAGAATATCTCCTATCATCACATTAAAAGCTCCTATTATTACAAAAAAAATCAAAAAACTAGTGACAGAATGTTAGGAGGTATTCTTTTTCATATTACTATTGTCATAATATCTCCTATCAACAGAATAATACCTCATATCAACAGATTTGTTTATAAAATCAATAATTGAATTACTCCTATCAGCATAAAAAGTTTTTTTTTTCAAAAATAATATCTCCTAAGTTCTGTTTAGCTATGAAAATCGCATTTTTTTGCTGTTTTATTTATTTCACATCATAGAGATTCAAAATAGAAAATACTGTGTCAAATTTCATTCTTAATTGCCTTTTTTTTTTGAGAAAATATTCAGTTTTTTGTGTCTCCTGAACATTTTACTAAATGCGACATAGGAGGTATTCATACTTAACCGTCGATATATAGAATACTTCAAAGTAAACTGCATTTTTAGTTTTTGGCTACACATGATAATAGCGGAAATTGGTAATATCAGTTTTATTAATTTGGCCATAAGCGGATATTTATATCATTTATATCACCCAAAAGACGACATATAAATTTGATATACTATAGGTTACTTAACGTTAGCTCCCGTTTATAGAGTTTTCCAGTTTTAGCCAATTTTTATTTAGTTTTTACCAAATTTTTCAAAACTGAGTTGTTCTTGTTGATCGAAAAGTTTGTTTTCGTCGTACTTTTGCAACCACAGAGCAAGTACGTGCGACCCAGTCGTGCATTTTATGTTTACTTGCTCAATAGGGCAAGTATGTATTGGTTTCGTGCAGAAAAAAAAATCGAGGTTTTAATCAAACATGATATTACGATGATAGTGGAGCCCAAAAAAATGGTTTTCGCCATACCGTCCGTCGGTCTGTCTGTGCGGATGTGCGGATGTGCGCTTTTTCACGTCATGCTACAGCCTAAACCGCTTGACAGATTTTCTTCAAACTTGATATATGGTAGTTTGAAGGAAAAAGGTTGTCGAGGTTTTTTTTTATTTCGTTTAAGCCCGGCTCAAACTGGTATCTTTCAAGTAACGGTTTTTTTCAATTTGGATTTTCTCGAAAACGGCTCTTACGATTTTGATTAAACTCAAAATTTAGCTTACTTTAAGCATTTCTAACAAAACTGCGTTTTTGGTTTTTGGCTCAAATGGTCGTAACGAAAATCATGTTTTAACGGCTTTTTTTCAAATAGCCATGAGTTCACAACGGCTTGATTGAATCGACTCAAATTTCGTTTGACATAGTTTTTTATCGTTTTCTATAGGACGGTTTAATAAATTTTTCCCTGAAGCCCTTCTAAACGGTGGCTTCCATACAGCGAGCCGTTGAGTTTTAGCCAACTTTTTTTTGGTTTTTTCTAATTTGCTCGAAAATGGCTCTAACGATTTTGATTAAACTTTGTGTGTTATATTCTTTTAGTGTTTTTAAGAGAACTGCGTTTTCAGTTTTTGGCTAAAAATGCAAATAACGGAGATCTGCTCCTAACGGCTTTTTTTCAAATGGCCATAAGTTGTCAACGGTTGCATCGAATTCACTTAAACTTTGTTTGGTATAGTTTCTTTCAGCTTCCTATCAGATGGCATTGATTTTTTTTCATTTTCTTTGTTTTAAATGGTGGCTCCTACAAAAAGGAGCCATTAGATTTTGGCCAATTTTTTCGTTTTTTCTAATTTACTCAAAAAAGGCTCCCCCCATTTTTATGAAACTTTTTATATAACATATATAGAATACTTCAAAGTAAACTGCATTTTTAGTTTTTGGCTACAGATGATAATAGCGGAAATTGGTAATATCAGTTTTATTAATTTGGCCATAAGCGGATATTTATATCATTTATATCACCCAAAAGACGACATCTAAATTTGATATACTATAGGTTACTTAACGTTAGCTCCCGTATATAGAGTTTTCCAGTTTTAGCCAATTTTTTTTTAGTTTTTACCAAATTTTTCAAAACTGAGTTGTTCTTATTGATCGAAAAGTTTGTTTTCGTCGTACTTTTGCACCCACAGAGCAAGTACGTGCGACCCAGTCGTGCATTTTATTTTTTATAAATCTTTATCGTAACTTTAAATGCATTCAAAGTTCAACGATATCAACACAACCTGAACGAGCATTATCTGAGCGTCATTATTTCGATTGTCGGTCGTGATTAATTTTATTTGTTTTGAGTATTTTAAAGAATCATATGTGCAACAGTGAATGATATAATTCACTTTTAATTTTCAACTAAACTTAAATAGAAAACATAAATTGGAAATTGTATTGTACCTACAGAAACTGCTGCAGACATATACCAATGATAAAAGAAAACGTATGTAAGTACACACATAATTTCAATTATTTCTAGTTTATTATTAAATAAAAAATTTTGTTAATAAATTTTTTTTTTTTTCTTTTCAGGTACATCGTGGTTTGTATTCACATCACAGTGACGTGATGTGATATTTAGTTTAGTTTATTTAATTTGTTATTGAATACAGAAGATGTGTATTTTTGTTAGCAACAATAAAATATCGAACACTCGGGGTACTCTGATTGGGTACATTTGTATTTCTTTTAGTTTATATCTATATAATATTTTTTGTTCAGGTGATTTGATCGAACGCTGTCGTAACAGGCTCGACGACAGTTATGGAATGGTCGTGACAAAACTGGCCTCGTAAGAAAAGAAAGTGTTCGGTCTGTTACTTTCCCAAGGAACGTTGCTCTTTTCTTCGTAATTGATATGCCGTTCACAATGTGTGGCACGCCCCCCATCCCTGAGGTGTTTCTAAGACGTATAGTCCGGGCATTCTTTTCGAAGATGTAATCCAGTTTCGCCCTTTTGAGCCTGTTGTTTTATTTTCGTAACATTGTACCTACTTTCATTAAATTACATCGACTTTTCAGTCTATGTCTCTTATGTAAAAGGTATCTAAATACTAATCAGTCTTAAATTTCAGTCTTTGATTCTCAGTTACTAGGAATTCGGACTTAAGATAAATAAATCTATGATAACTATGTAAATCAAATAAATAAATAAATAATATAAAATAAACTCTCTGTGACGTATGTATAAAACCACATAATAAAACAAGTATAAATATATAAATAACAAATTAATAAGTATATAAATAAAATCTATAAATAAATAAATAAAATCTATGAATCAATAAATACAACTATACATATGTATAACTAATTTATAATAAACTAAATCCTCAGGACACATATACATACATAAATATCACAGATTAGGTATCGAAAGAAGCAACAGCAGCTTGAGTGCGTCATTATGAATATATCGTCGCCTGGATAAAATATTGTCGTATATGTCTTTCGCATGATACCTTCCTACCTTTTCACCATTTAAATTTCCCAATTCATAAAGAGAATTACCCACTGTCTTCAAGACCATTGATTTAATGAATTTTTGTGCTAGTTTTGCATTTTATTTGTCTATGAGGTTACTCTTTTTGAAGTTTCTTCTATACACTATCTGTCCCACTTTGTACGATATTTCTCCAGACCTTAAATTATATATTTTTGTAGACCTCTGATGTGCAAGATTAAGATTTTGAAAGATCTTCTTTCTTAACAAACCCTGTTTAATTGCTTTGTCTAAAATTTCAATATTGGTGTCCTTGATCATGTCAAGTCTTCTTAGAGGTATTTGTATGTAGTTTTTTGGAATATATTTTCGTAATCTCTCAAATATTATCTTCATATGAAAAGTGGAAACACCATTATATTGAAATTACAAGTTTTAATTCAACAATGTCTTTATTTAAAAACAAACACTTTTTATCAAAAAACAAAAAATTAAATTTATTTAAAAAAAAAATTATTGTGAATTGAGCTTTTTTGAATGCATTTCGGCTAGTCTACTAGCCATCATCAGCAACACGACTGAGGGGGAAGCTGCTACAAAAATTAAATTGCACAATCGTATACATGAATGTCAAAAATAAGTAAAAATAATACATTTACATGATTTTTAACAAAAAAGCTTTTTAAGAAAGAGAAATTATGAAAAAGCGAATAAAAAAGAAAGAAGAAAGAAAGCATTTTACAATAATAACATTACAAAGTAAACAAATAAGACTCTATATTCCCCAAATCTGCATTCAACGCTGAATCATCTCTATTTATTTATTTATTGAAATCAAGCTAAATGTCTAGCGTACAATAATTTTATCATATTATAAGTTATAAAATAATCGTTTAAAACCAATATTTGTTACATCGGGAAAATGAATTAATAAGTTATTATTTACGTTATATAAACTGAACATATTATTTAAGGGCGAAGACCTTTCGTAGTTGGTACGATAGTGCGTTATATAAATTGGGTCAGGTAGACCTCTTAGATTACGGTTGGGAACATTAAAACTAACGCGAGACAGAAGATTCAAAGCATCAATATTACCATTAATAAGATTAACAATAAAAGCAAAACATAAATAAGAACGTCTGCTCTCCAGGCTGGGTAGGTCTATGAGTTTTAGACGGCTAATGTACGAAGGAAGATTTAATGGGCTCTGCCAGCCTAGGCCTCTGAGGGCAAATTTTAAGAACCTTTTTTGTATTCGTTCTATTCGTATTTTGTGGCAACTGTAATAAGGGGTCCATACCTGGCAAGCATACTCTATAATATGTCTGACAAATGAGGTAAACAATTGTTTGATGACATAAGGGTCAGAAAACTGACGTGATTCCCGTTTAATCCAACCTAATACTGAATTTGCCTTAATGCATGTGGCATTAATATGTTGCGTAAATTCGAGTTTTTTATCAAACAAGACACCAAGGATAGATACCTCACTTACATTTAACAGATTTACGCCATTGAAACTGTACTCAAAAGACAAAACAGATAGTTTTCTAGTAAAATTTATAATCTTACACTTGTCGATATTTAACAACAAACAATTTCGTACACACCAATTGTAGAAAGCATTCAAATCCGTTTGAAGCTTATGACAGTCAAGTTTACAAGAAATAGTTTTAAAAATGTTAACATCGTCGGCATATATGAGGCAGTTTGAGTGCCTTAAAACTGATGGGAGGTCATTTATAAATAATATAAAAAGAACTGGACCCAAATGGCTACCCTGGGGTACTCCAGAATTAACCACAAAAGATTTTGAATGGTAGCCGTTAAAATTCACAGTATAGGACCTATCAAGTAAATAGGATTTGAGCCAAGCAATGAAGTTCATGCTAAAGCCCAGCTTGCTCATTTTCTGAAGCAGAACTGTATGTGAAAGCTTGTCGAATGCCTTGCTGAAATCAGTAAGAACACAATCCATTTGCTTCTTATTTTTGAAAGAATCAATACAGGACTCCGCTAACTCAATGAGAAGAGTGACAGTCGAACGGCCCTTTGAAAAACCATGTTGGTTAGGAACAATTATTGATTTTGTGTAAAAACTCAATGTTTTGCAGACCATTGCTTCAAAAAGTTTCGGAATAGCAGACAGTTTAGCTATTGGTCGATAGTTTCCAATTTGATCCTTTTTACCTTTTTTATGTAGAGGAATAATAAAAGATTGTTTCCATGCATGAGGAAACTTACACGTAGACAGTGAACAGTTGAAGAGAACAGCAAGTGGAAAGGACAAATGACTAACACACTTTTTTAGAACTGAAGCTGGCACTCCATCAGGGCCAGATGTGTCATTATCTTCCAAATTAGATATAAATTTCGAAATATCGCCGCCAGTTATATGAAAATTTATATCAGTCAAGTGCGAATACGATTTCAAATGACCAAATAGTTGATCATTTTCGTCAAGATTATCACAGTTTAGATTATCACAGTTCGAATAGTTATCACAGTTGGAAGAATCACAGATGAATGCGCTTTGAAAAAAGTCAGAAAATAGTTGTGTAATGATATGTGGATCGTGGACTGAAATATTGTTATGTTTAAAAACGGACGGATATGGAGTACATTTACGTTTGCTATTAATAAAATTCCAAAAGGATTTAGGATCCATTTTTAAATTGCTCTGAACATTTTGTATGTAATTAAGATACTTAATACTTGACTCTCTGTTGAAAATGTCTATGTATGTAAAGGCTCTCGTATGCATTAAGTCTGCGGCTCTCGTTCACGCATTATTAAAGATTTACATTATCGATTGTTGTTGTTAGATTATGTTCTTGTAGTGCGTGCAGTGCAAAGGCAGATTAATTGGTTCATTGTTTTTGATGTTGTTGCTGTGCTCTTTAAACCTTGTTTTAACACTGCGCTTAGTTTGGCCGTAATATTTTTTGTCGCATTCATTACAATTGATAACATAGATCCCGGCGTTGTCAAGTTGTTCCTTCTTGTCTTTCGTAGAGAGTAGGATATTTCTAAGTTTAAAGGGGTTAGAATAGACAAGCTGCATACCATTTTTATTATATGACGCTTTTACTTTCTGCCGAAAAATAGCCTACATTCCTTATTGCAGATGATAAAGCTTTTCTTGCTTGATCATCTGTGTATTCTAATACATAATAGGAGGTCGATGCCCTCTGGCCTATATTTTTCAATTATTCCTTAACCTCTTTGCAGATTCCACATAAAAAGAGCTTTCTTTCCCCATCTTCCAGCATATTTGGCTAATTAATACTAACTTGTAACCATGGCTTGTACTTATACGTACATACATATTTGTTCTTTTCTATTGCCTATTTACATGTATATGTGTCCTCTCAAAAGCTCACCTCATCAGTTTAACAAACGAAACAACAAGAAAACCAACAAAAAAATAAATAAATAAACCTAACCAAAACTAACTCATGTCATTACATTACCAAATACTTATTTCCTAATATTATTGCACCTCCCATCCCTATTGCACTTTAATCAGTTCTTTTTCCTCTTTTACTTGCTCAATAGGGCAAGTATTGGTTTCGTGCAGAAAAAAAAAATCGAGGTTTTAATCAAACATGACATTACGATGATAGTGAAGCCCAAAAAAAGTGGTTTTCGCCATACCGTCCGTTGGTCTGTCTGTGCGGATGTGCGCTTTTTCACGTCATGCTACAGCCTAAACCGCTTGACGGATTTTCTTCAAACTTGATATATAGTAGTTTGAAGGAAAACGGTTGTCGAGGTTTTTTTTATTTCGTTTAAGCCCGGCTAAAACTGGTACCTTTCAAGTAACGGTTTTTTTCAATTTGGATTTTCTCGAAAACGGCTCTAACGATTTTGATTAAACTCAAAATTTAGCTTACTTTAAGCATTTCTAACAAAACTGCGTTTTTGGTTTTTGGCTCAAATGGTCGTAACGAAAATCATGTTTTAACGGCTTTTTTCAAACAGCCATAAGTTCACAACGGCTTGATTGAATCGACTCAAATTTCGTTTGACATAGTTTTTCATCGTTTTCTATAGGATGGTTTAATACATTTTTCCCTGAAGCCCTTCTAAACGGTGGCTTCCATACAACGAGCCGTTGAGTTTTAGCCAACTTTTTTTGGTTTTTTCTAATTTGCTCGAAAATGGCTCTAACGATTTTGATTAAACTTTGTGTGTTATATTCTTTTAGTGTTTTTAAGAGAACTGCGTTTTCAGTTTTTGGCTAAAAATGCAAATAACGGAGATCTGCTCTTAACGGCTTTTTTTCAAATGGCCATTAGTTGTCAACGGTTGCATCGAATTCACTTAAACTTTGTTTGGTATAGTTTCTTTCAGCTCCCTATCAGATGGAATTGATCTTTTATCATTTTCTTTGTTTTAAATGGTGGCTCCTATACAAAGAGCCATTAGATTTTGGCCAATTTTTTCGTTTTTTCTAATTTACTCAAAAAAGGCTCCCCCCATTTTTATGAAACTTTTTATATAACATATATAGAATACTTCAAAGTAAACTGCATTTTTAGTTTTTGGCTACACATGATAATAGCGGAAATTGGTAATATCAGTTTTATTAATTTGGCCATAAGCGGATATTTATATCATTTATATCACCCAAAAGACGACATATAAATTTGATATACTATAGGTTACTTAACGTTAGCTCCCGTATATAGAGTTTTCCAGTTTTAGCCAATTTTTTTTTAGTTTTTACCAAATTTTTCAAAACTGAGTTGTTCTTATTGATCGAAAAGTTTGTTTTCGTCGTACTTTTGCACCCACAGAGCAAGTACGTGCGACCCAGTCGTGCATTTTATTTTTACTTGCTCAATAGGGCAAGTATTGGTTTCGTGCAGAAAAAAAAATCGAGGTTTTAATCAAACATGACATTACGATGATAGTGGAGCCCAAAAAAATGGTTTTCGCCATACCGTCCGTCGGTCTGTCTGTGCGGATGTGCGGATGTGCGCTTTTTCACTTCATGCTACAGCCTAAACCGCTTGACGGATTTTCTTCAAACTTGATATATAGTAGTTTGAAGGGAAACGGTTGTCGAGGTTTTTTTTATTTCGTTTAAGCCCGGCTCAAACTGGTACCTTTCAAGTAACGGTTTTTTTCAATTTGGATTTTCTCGAAAACGGCTCTAACGATTTTCATTAAACTCAAAATTTAGCTTACTTTAAGCATTTCTAACAAAACTGCGTTTTTGGTTTTTGGCTCAAATGGTCGTAACGAAAATCGTGTTTTAACGGCTTTTTTCAAACAGCCATAAGTTCACAACGGCTTGATTGAATCGACTCAAATTTCGTTTGACATAGTTTTTCATCGTTTTCTATAGGATGGTTTAATAAATTTTTCCCTGAAGCCCTTCTAAACGGTGGCTTCCATACAACGAGCCGTTGAGTTTTAGCCAACTTTTTTTGGTTTTTTCTAATTTGCTCGAAAATGGCTCTAACGATTTTGATTAAGCCTTGTGTGTTATAATCTTTTAGTGTTTTTAAGATAACTGCTTTTTCAGTTTTTGGCTAAAAATGCAAATAACGGAGATCTGCTCTTAACGGCTTTTTTTCAAATGGCCATAAGTTGTCAACGGTTGCATCGAATTCACTACTTTGTTTGGTATAGTTTCTGTCAGCTCCCTCTCAGATGGAATTGATCTTTTTTCATTTTCTTTGTTTTAAATGGTGGCTCCTATACAAAGAGCCATTAGATTTTGGCCAATTTTTTCGTTTTTTCTAATTTACTCAAAAAAGGCCCCCCCATCTTTATGAAACTTTTTATATAACATATATAGAATACTTCAAAGTAAACTGCATTTTTAGTTTTTGGCTACACATGATAATAGCGGAAATTGGTAATATCAGTTTTATTAATTTGGCCATAAGCGGATATTTATATCATTTATATCACCCAAAAGACGACATCTAAATTTGATATACTATAGGTTACTTAACGTTAGCTCCCGTATATAGAGTTTTCCAGTTTTAGCCAATTTTTTTTTAGTTTTTACCAAATTTTTCAAAACTGAGTTGTTCTTATTGATCGAAAAGTTTGTTTTCGTCGTACTTTTGCACCCACAGAGCAAGTACGTGCGACCCAGTCGTGCATTTTATTTTTTATAAATCTTTATCGTAACTTTAAATGCATTCAAAGTTCAACGATATCAACACAACCTGAACGAGCATTATCTGAGCGTCATTATTTCGATTGTCGGTCGTGATTAATTTTATTTGTTTTGAGTATTTTAAAGAATCATATGTGCAACAGTGAATGATATAATTCACTTTTAATTTTCAACTAAACTTAAATAGAAAACATAAATTGGAAATTGTATTGTACCTACAGAAACTACTGCAGACATATACCAATGATAAAAGAAAACGTATGTAAGTACACACATAATTTCATTCATTTCTAATTTATTATTAAATAAAAAATTTTGTTAATAAATTGTTTTTTTTTTCTTTTCAGGTACATCGTGGTTCGTGGTTTGTATTCACATCATAGTGACGTGATGTCATATTTCGTTTAGTTTATTTAATTTGTTATTGAATACAGAAGATGTGTATTTTTGTTAGGAACAATAAAATATCGAAAACTCGGGGTACTCTGATTGGGTACATTTGTATTTTTTTTGTTTCTTTTAGTTTATATCTATATAATATTTTTTGTTGAGGTGATTTGATCGAACGCTGTCGTAACAGGCTCGACGACAGTTATGGAATGGTCGTGACAAAACTGGCCTCGTAAGAAAAGAAAGTGTTCGGTCTGTTACTTTCCTAAGGAACGTTTCTCTTTTCTTCGTAATTGATATGCCGTTCACAATGTGTGGCACGCCCCCCATCCCTGAGGTGTTTCTAAGACGTATAGTCCGGGCATTCTTTTCGAAGATGTAATCCAGTTTCGCCCTTTTGAGCCTGTTGTTTTATTTTCGTAACATTGTACCTACTTTCATTAAATTACATCGACTTTTCAGTCTATGTCTCTTATGTAAAAGGTATCTAAATACTAATCAGTCTTAAATTTCAGTCTTTGATTCTCAGTTACTAGGAATTCGTACTTAAGATAAATAAATCTATGATAACTATGTAAATCAAATAAATAAATAAATAATATAAAATAAACTCTGTGACGTATGTATAAAACTATATAATAAAACAAGTATAAATATATAAATAACAAATAACATCTAGTATAAAATAAATAAATATAGCACTAAAAAAAAATTAATAAGTATATAAATAAAATCTATAAATAAATAAATAAAATCTATGAATCAATAAATACAACTATACATATGTATAACTAATTTATAATAAACTAAATCCTCAGGTCACATATACATACATAAATATCACAGATTAGGTATCGAAAGAAGCAACAGCAGCTTGAGTGCGTCATTATGAATATATGTCTTTGGCATGATACCTTCCTACCTTTTCACCATTTAAATTTCCCAATTGATAAAGAGAATTACCCACTGTCTTCAGGACGATTGATTTAATGAATTTTGGTGCTAGTTTTGCATTGTATTTGTCTATGAGGTTACTCTTTTTGAAGTTTCTTCTATACACTATCTGTCCCACTTTGTACGATATTTCTCTAGATCTTAAATTATATATTTTTGTAGACCTCTGATGTGCAAGATTAAGATTTTGAAAGATCTTCTTTCTTAACAAACCCTGTTTAATTGCTTTGTCTAAAATTTCAATATTGGTGTCCTTGATCATGTCAAGTCTTCTTAGAGGTATTTGTATGTAGTTTTTTGGAATATATTTTCGTAATCTCTCAAATATTATCTTCATATGAAAAGTGGAAACACCATTATATTGAAATTACAAGTTTTAATTCAACAATGTCTTTATTTAAAAACAAACACTTTTTATCAAAAAACAAAAAAATTAAATTTATTTAAAAAAAAAATTATTGTAAATTGAGCTTTTTGAATGCATTTCGGCTAGTCTACTAGCCATCATCAGCAACACGACTGAGGGAGAAGCTGCTACAAAAATTAAATTGCACAATCGTATACATGAATGTTAAAAATAAGTAAAAATAATACATTTACATGATTTTTAACAAAAAAGCTTTTTAAGAAAGAGAAATTATGAAAAAGCGAATAAAAAAGAAAGAAAGCATTTTACAATAATAACATTACAAAGTAAACAAATAAGACTCTATATTCCCCAAATCTGCATTCAACGCTGAATCATTTCTATGTATGTAAAGGCTCTCGTATGCATCAAGTCTGCGGCTCTCGTTCACGCATTATTAAAGATTTACATTATCGATTGTTGTTGTTAGATGACGTTCTTGTAGTGCGTGCAGTGCAAAGGCAGATTTCCTTGGTTCATTGTTTTTGATGTTGTTGCTGTGCTCTTTAAACCTTGTTTTAACACTGCGCTTAGTTTGGCCGTAATATTTTTTGTCGCATTCATTACAATTGATAAAATAGATCCCGGCTTTGTCAAGTTGTTCCTTCTTGTCTTTCGTAGAGAGTAGGATATTTCTAAGTTTAAAGGGGTTAGAATAGACAAGCTGCATACCATTTTTATTATATGACGCTTTTACTTTCTGCCGAAAAATAGCCTACATTCCTTATTGCAGATGATAAAGCTTTTCTTGCTTGATCATCTGTGTATTCTAATACATAATAAGAGGCCGATGTCCTCTGGCCTATATTTTTCAATTATTCCTTAACCTCTTTGTAGATTCCACATAAAAAGAGCTTTCTTTCCCCATCTTCCAGCATATTTGGGTAATTAATACTAACTTGTAACCATGGCTTGTACTTATACGTACATACATATTTGTACTTTTCTATTGTCTATTTACATGTATATGTGTCCTCTCAAAAGCTCACCTCATCAGTTTAACAAACGAAACAACAAGAAAACCAACAAAAAAATAAATAAATAAACCTAACCAAAACTAACTCATGTCATTACATTACCAAATACTTATTTCCTAATATTATTGCACCTCCCATCCCTATTGCACTTTAATCAGTTCTTTTTCCTCTTTTACTGGCTCAATAGGGCAAGTATTGGTTTCGTGCAGAAAAAAAATCGTTTTAATCAAACATGACATTACGATGATAGTGAAGCCCAAAAAAAGTGGTTTTCGCCATACCGTCCGTCGGTCTGTCTGTGCGGATGTGCGCTTTTTCACGTCATGCTACAGCCTAAACCGCTTGACGGATTTTCTTCAAACTTGATATATAGTAGTTTGAAGGAAAACGTTTGTCGAGGTTTTTTTTATTTCGTTTAAGCCCGGCTCAAACTGGTACCTTTCAAGTAACGGTTTTTTTCAATTTGGATTTTCTCGAAAACGGCTCTAACGATTTTGATTAAACTCAAAATTTAGCTTACTTTAAGCATTTCTAACAAAACTGCGTTTTTGGTTTTTGGCTCAAATGGTCGTAACGAAAATCATGTTTTAACGGCTTTTTTCAAACAGCCATAAGTTCACAACGGCTTGATTGAATCGACTCAAATTTCGTTTGTCATAGTTTTTCATCGTTTTCTATAGGATGGTTTAATAAATTTTTCCCTGAAGCCCTTCTAAACGGTGGCTTCCATACAACGAGCCGTTGAGTTTTAGCCAACTTTTTTTGGTTTTTTCTAATTTGCTCGAAAATGGCTCTAACGATTTTCATTAAACTTTGTGTGTTATATTCTTTTAGTGTTTTTAAGAGAACTGCGTTTTCAGTTTTTGGCTAAAAATGCAAATAACGGAGATCTGCTCTTAACGGCTTTTTTTCAAATGGCCATTAGTTGTCAACGGTTGCATCGAATTCACTTAAACTTTGTTTGGTATAGTTTCTTTCAGCTCCCTATCAGATGGAATTGATCTTTTATCATTTTCTTTGTTTTAAATGGTGGCTCCTATACAAAGAGCCATTAGATTTTGGCCAATTTTTTCGTTTTTTCTAATTTACTCAAAAAAGGCTCCCCCCATTTTTATGAAACTTTTTATATAACATATATAGAATACTTCAAAGTAAACTGCATTTTTAGTTTTTGGCTACACATGATAATAGCGGAAATTGGTAATATCAGTTTTATTAATTTGGCCATAAGCGGATATTTATATCATTTATATCACCCAAAAGACGACATATAAATTTGATATACTATAGGTTACTTAACGTTAGCTCCCGTATATAGAGTTTTCCAGTTTTAGCCAATTTTTTTTTAGTTTTTACCAAATTTTTCAAAACTGAGTTGTTCTTATTGATCGAAAAGTTTGTTTTCGTCGTACTTTTGCACCCACAGAGCAAGTACGTGCGACCCAGTCGTGCATTTTATTTTTACTTGCTCAATAGGGCAAGTATTGGTTTCGTGCAGAAAAAAAAATCGAGGTTTTAATCAAACATGACATTACGATGATAGTGGAGCCCAAAAAAATGGTTTTCGCCATACCGTCCGTCGCCGTCGGTCTGTCTGTGCGGATGTGCGGATGTGCGCTTTTTCACTTCATGCTACAGCCTAAACCGCTTGACGGATTTTCTTCAAACTTGATATATAGTAGTTTGAAGGGAAACGGTTGTCGAGGTTTTTTTTATTTCGTTTAAGCCCGGCTCAAACTGGTACCTTTCAAGTAACGGTTTTTTTCAATTTGGATTTTCTCGAAAACGGCTCTAACGATTTTCATTAAACTCAAAATTTAGCTTACTTTAAGCATTTCTAACAAAACTGCGTTTTTGGTTTTTGGCTCAAATGGTCGTAACGAAAATCGTGTTTTAACGGCTTTTTTCAAACAGCCATAAGTTCACAACGGCTTGATTGAATCGACTCAAATTTCGTTTGACATAGTTTTTCATCGTTTTCTATAGGATGGTTTAATAAATTTTTCCCTGAAGCCCTTCTAAACGGTGGCTTCCATACAACGAGCCGTTGAGTTTTAGCCAACTTTTTTTGGTTTTTTCTAATTTGCTCGAAAATGGCTCTAACGATTTTGATTAAGCCTTGTGTGTTATAATCTTTTAGTGTTTTTAAGATAACTGCTTTTTCAGTTTTTGGCTAAAAATGCAAATAACGGAGATCTGCTCTTAACGGCTTTTTTTCAAATGGCCATAAGTTGTCAACGGTTGCATCGAATTCACTACTTTGTTTGGTATAGTTTCTGTCAGCTCCCTCTCAGATGGAATTGATCTTTTTTCATTTTCTTTGTTTTAAATGGTGGCTCCTATACAAAGAGCCATTAGATTTTGGCCAATTTTTTCGTTTTTTCTAATTTACTCAAAAAAGGCCCCCCCATCTTTATGAAACTTTTTATATAACATATATAGAATACTTGAAAGTAAACTGCATTTTTAGTTTTTGGCTACACATGATAATAGCGGAAATTGGTAATATCAGTTTTATTAATTTGGCCATAAGCGGATATTTATATCATTTATATCACCCAAAAGACGACATCTAAATTTGATATACTATAGGTTACTTAACGTTAGCTCCCGTATATAGAGTTTTCCAGTTTTAGCCAATTTTTTTTTAGTTTTTACCAAATTTTTCAAAACTGAGTTGTTCTTATTGATCGAAAAGTTTGTTTTCGTCGTACTTTTGCACCCACAGAGCAAGTACGTGCGACCCAGTCGTGCATTTTATTTTTTATAAATCTTTATCGTAACTTTAAATGCATTCAAAGTTCAACGATATCAACACAACCTGAACGAGCATTATCTGAGCGTCATTATTTCGATTGTCGGTCGTGATTAATTTTATTTGTTTTGAGTATTTTAAAGAATCATATGTGCAACAGTGAATGATATAATTCACTTTTAATTTTCAACTAAACTTAAATAGAAAACATAAATTGGAAATTGTATTGTACCTACAGAAACTACTGCAGACATATACCAATGATAAAAGAAAACGTATGTAAGTACACACATAATTTCATTCATTTCTAATTTATTATTAAATAAAAAATTTTGTTAATAAATTGTTTTTTTTTTCTTTTCAGGTACATCGTGGTTCGTGGTTTGTATTCACATCATAGTGACGTGATGTGATATTTCGTTTAGTTTATTTAATTTGTTATTGAATACAGAAGATGTGTATTTTTGTTAGGAACAATAAAATATCGAAAACTCGGGGTACTCTGATTGGGTACATTTGTATTTTTTTTGTTTCTTTTAGTTTATATCTATATAATATTTTTTGTTGAGGTGATTTGATCGAACGCTGTCGTAACAGGCTCGACGACAGTTATGGAATGGTCGTGACAAAACTGGCCTCGTAAGAAAAGAAAGTGTTCGGTCTGTTACTTTCCTAAGGAACGTTTCTCTTTTCTTCGTAATTGATATGCCGTTCACAATGTGTGGCACGCCCCCCATCCCTGAGGTGTTTCTAAGACGTATAGTCCGGGCATTCTTTTCGAAGATGTAATCCAGTTTCGCCCTTTTGAGCCTGTTGTTTTATTTTCGTAACATTGTACCTACTTTCATTAAATTACATCGACTTTTCAGTCTATGTCTCTTATGTAAAAGGTATCTAAATACTAATCAGTCTTAAATTTCAGTCTTTGATTCTCAGTTACTAGGAATTCGTACTTAAGATAAATAAATCTATGATAACTATGTAAATCAAATAAATAAATAAATAATATAAAATAAACTCTGTGACGTATGTATAAAACTATATAATAAAACAAGTATAAATATATAAATAACAAATAACATCTAGTATAAAATAAATAAATATAGCACTAAAAAAAAATTAATAAGTATATAAATAAAATCTATAAATAAATAAATAAAATCTATGAATCAATAAATACAACTATACATATGTATAACTAATTTATAATAAACTAAATCCTCAGGTCACATATACATACATAAATATCACAGATTAGGTATCGAAAGAAGCAACAGCAGCTTGAGTGCGTCATTATGAATATATGTCTTTGGCATGATACCTTCCTACCTTTTCACCATTTAAATTTCCCAATTGATAAAGAGAATTACCCACTGTCTTCAGGACGATTGATTTAATGAATTTTGGTGCTAGTTTTGCATTGTATTTGTCTATGAGGTTACTCTTTTTGAAGTTTCTTCTATACACTATCTGTCCCACTTTGTACGATATTTCTCTAGATCTTAAATTATATATTTTTGTAGACCTCTGATGTGCAAGATTAAGATTTTGAAAGATCTTCTTTCTTAACAAACCCTGTTTAATTGCTTTGTCTAAAATTTCAATATTGGTGTCCTTGATCATGTCAAGTCTTCTTAGAGGTATTTGTATGTAGTTTTTTGGAATATATTTTCGTAATCTCTCAAATATTATCTTCATATGAAAAGTGGAAACACCATTATATTGAAATTACAAGTTTTAATTCAACAATGTCTTTATTTAAAAACAAACACTTTTTATCAAAAAACAAAAAAATTAAATTTATTTAAAAAAAAAATTATTGTAAATTGAGCTTTTTGAATGCATTTCGGCTAGTCTACTAGCCATCATCAGCAACACGACTGAGGGGGAAGCTGCTACAAAAATTAAATTGCACAATCGTATACATGAATGTTAAAAATAAGTAAAAATAATACATTTACATGATTTTTAACAAAAAAGCTTTTTAAGAAAGAGAAATTATGAAAAAGCGAATAAAAAAGAAAGAAAGCATTTTACAATAATAACATTACAAAGTAAACAAATAAGACTCTATATTCCCCAAATCTGCATTCAACGCTGAATCATTTCTATGTATGTAAAGGCTCTCGTATGCATCAAGTCTGCGGCTCTCGTTCACGCATTATTAAAGATTTACATTATCGATTGTTGTTGTTAGATGACGTTCTTGTAGTGCGTGCAGTGCAAAGGCAGATTTCCTTGGTTCATTGTTTTTGATGTTGTTGCTGTGCTCTTTAAACCTTGTTTTAACACTGCGCTTAGTTTGGCCGTAATATTTTTTGTCGCATTCATTACAATTGATAAAATAGATCCCGGCTTTGTCAAGTTGTTCCTTCTTGTCTTTCGTAGAGAGTAGGATATTTCTAAGTTTAAAGGGGTTAGAATAGACAAGCTGCATACCATTTTTATTATATGACGCTTTTACTTTCTGCCGAAAAATAGCCTACATTCCTTATTGCAGATGATAAAGCTTTTCTTGCTTGATCATCTGTGTATTCTAATACATAATAAGAGGCCGATGTCCTCTGGCCTATATTTTTCAATTATTCCTTAACCTCTTTGTAGATTCCACATAAAAAGAGCTTTCTTTCCCCATCTTCCAGCATATTTGGCTAATTAATACTAACTTGTAACCATGGCTTGTACTTATACGTACATACATATTTGTACTTTTCTATTGTCTATTTACATGTATATGTGTCCTCTCAAAAGCTCACCTCATCAGTTTAACAAACGAAACAACAAGAAAACCAACAAAAAAATAAATAAATAAACCTAACCAAAACTAACTCATGTCATTACATTACCAAATACTTATTTCCTAATATTATTGCACCTCCCATCCCTATTGCACTTTAATCAGTTCTTTTTCCTCTTTTACTGGCTCAATAGGGCAAGTATTGGTTTCGTGCAGAAAAAAAATCGTTTTAATCAAACATGACATTACGATGATAGTGAAGCCCAAAAAAAGTGGTTTTCGCCATACCGTCCGTCGGTCTGTCTGTGCGGATGTGCGCTTTTTCACGTCATGCTACAGCCTAAACCGCTTGACGGATTTTCTTCAAACTTGATATATAGTAGTTTGAAGGAAAACGTTTGTCGAGGTTTTTTTTATTTCGTTTAAGCCCGGCTCAAACTGGTACCTTTCAAGTAACGGTTTTTTTCAATTTGGATTTTCTCGAAAACGGCTCTAACGATTTTGATTAAACTCAAAATTTAGCTTACTTTAAGCATTTCTAACAAAACTGCGTTTTTGGTTTTTGGCTCAAATGGTCGTAACGAAAATCATGTTTTAACGGCTTTTTTCAAACAGCCATAAGTTCACAACGGCTTGATTGAATCGACTCAAATTTCGTTTGTCATAGTTTTTCATCGTTTTCTATAGGATGGTTTAATAAATTTTTCCCTGAAGCCCTTCTAAACGGTGGCTTCCATACAACGAGCCGTTGAGTTTTAGCCAACTTTTTTTGGTTTTTTCTAATTTGCTCGAAAATGGCTCTAACGATTTTCATTAAACTTTGTGTGTTATATTCTTTTAGTGTTTTTAAGATAACTGCTTTTTCAGTTTTTGGCTAAAAATGCAAATAACGGAGATCTGCTCTTAACGGCTTTTTTTCAAATGGCCATAAGTTGTCAACGGTTGCATCGAATTCACTTCAACTTTGTTTGGTATAGTTTCTTTCAGCTTCCTATGAGATGGCATTGATTTTTTTTTCATTTTCTTTGTTTTAAATGGTGGCTCCTACACAAAGAGCCATTAGATTTTGGCCAATTTTTTCGTTTTTTCTAATTTACTCAAAAAAGGCTCCCCCCATTTTTATGAAACTTTTTATATAACATATATAGAATTCTTCAAAGTAAACTGCATTTTTAGTTTTTGGCTACACATGATAATAGCGGAAATTGGTAATATCAGTTTTATTAATTTGGCCATAAGCGGATATTTATATCATTTATATCACCCAAAAGACGACATCTAAATTTGATATACTATAGGTTACTTAACGTTAGCTCCCGTATATAGAGTTTACCAGTTTTAGCCAATTTTTTTTAGTTTTTACCAAATTTTTCAAAACTGAGTTGTTCTTATTGATCGAAAAGTTTGTTTTCGTCGTACTTTTGCACCCACAGAGCAAGTACGTGCGACCCAGTCGTGCATTTTATTTTTACTTGCTCAATAGGGCAAGTATTGGTTTCGTGCAGAAAAAAAAATCGAGGTTTTAATCAAACATGACATTACGATGATAGTGGAGCCCAAAAAAATGGTTTTCGGGATACCGTCCGTCGGTCTGTCTGTGCGGATGTGCTTGATATATAGTAGTTTGAAGGAAAACGGTTGTCGAGGTTTTTTTCATTTCGTTTAAGCCCGGCTCAAACTGGTACCTTTCAAGTAACGGTTTTTTTTCAATTTGGATTTTCTCAAAAACGGCTCAAACGATTTTGATTAAACTCAAAATTTAGCTTACTTTAAGCATTTCTAACAAAACTGCGTTTTTGGTTTTTGGCTCAAATGGTCGTAACGAAAATCATGTTTTAACGGTTTTTTTCAAATAGCCATAAGTTCACAACGGCTTGATTGAATCGACTCAAATTTCGTTTGACATAGTTTTTTATCGTTTTCTATAGGATGGTTTAATAAATTTTTCCCTGAAGCCCTTCTAAACGGTGGCTTCCATACAGCGAGCCGTTGAGTTTTAGCCAACTTTTTTTGGTTTTTTCTAATTTGCTCGAAAATGGCTCTAACGATTTTGATTAAACTTTGTGTGTTATATTCTTTTAGTGTTTTTAAGAGAACTGCGTTTTCAGTTTTTGGCTAAAAAGCAAATAACGGAGATCTGCTCTTAACGGCTTTTTTTTAAATGGCCATAAGTTGTCAACGGTTGCATCGAATTCACTTAAACTTTGTTTAGTATAGTTTCTTTCAGCTTCCTATCAGATGGCATTGATTTTTTTTCATTTTCTTTGTTTTAAATGGTGGCTCCTACACAAAGAGCCATTAGATTTTGGCCAATTTTTTCGTTTTTTCTAATTTACTCAAAAAAGGCTCCCCCATTTTTATGAAACTTTTTATATAACATATATAGAATACTTCAAAGTAAACTGCATTTTTAGTTTTTGGCTACACATGATAATAGCGCAAATTGGTAATATCAGTTTTATTAATTTGGCCATAAGCGGATATTTATATCATTTATATCACCCAAAAGACGACATCTAAATTTGATATACTATAGGTTACTTAACGTTAGCTCCCGTATATAGAGTTTTCCAGTTTTAGCCAATTTTTTTTTTAGTTTTTACCAAATTTTTTCAAAACTGAGTTCTTATTGATCGAAGTTTGTTTTCGTCGTACTTTTGCACCCACAGAGCAAGTACGTGCGACCCAGTCGTGCATTTTATTTTTTATAAATGTTTATCGTAACTTTAAATGCATTCAAAGTTCAACGATATCAACACAACCTGAACGAGCATTATTCGAGCGTCATTATTTCGATTGTCGGTCGTGATTAATTTTATTTGTTTTGAGTATTTTAAAGAATCATATGTGCAACAGTGAATGATATAATTCACTTTTAATTTTCAACTAAACTTAAAAAGAAAACATAAATTGGAAATTGTATTGTACCTACAGAAACTACTGCAGACATATACCAATGATAAAAGAAAACGTATGTAAGTACACACATAATTTCATTCATTTCTAGTTTATTATTAAATAAAAAATTTTGTTAATAAATTGTTTTTTTTTTCTTTTCAGGTACATCGTGGTTCGTGGTTTGTATTCACATCACAGTGACGTGATGTGATATTTAGTTTAGTTTATTTAATTTGTTATTGAATACAGAAGATGTGTATTTTTGTTAGCAACAATAAAATATCGAACACTCGGGGTACTCTGATTGTGTACATTTGTATTTTTTTTGTTTCTTTTAGTTTATATCTATATAATATTTTTTGTTCAGGTGATTTGATCGAACGCTGTCGTAACAGGCTCGACGACAGTTATGGAATGGTCGTGACAAAACTGGCCTCGTAAGAAAAGAAAGTGTTCGGTCTGTTACTTTCCTAAGGAACGTTTCTCTTTTCTTCGTAATTGTGTGATGCTTTTTTGTTTCCCAGCTGGGGTAGCTACAGTGGGGTCCAAGGTAGTAATAAAGAAAGCAAAAAAACTTTATTTTGGATAAATTTTCGACATTTATTTATTCAATTATTTTGTTCCCTTCTTAATTCTAAGGTACAAATTTAATAATAATATATTTTAAGCAAAATCCTAATGAAATTGAACCGGCGTATGCACTCGTGGGATCCGTCCCTGTCCTGGCGGCGGCAAAACCAGGAAATATGTGAGGGTTACTCTCGAGTAACCCTATGTCCAGTCGCTTGTCTAGAGGAGAAAGCGAGAGGAAAGTTTTGGTGGGAATCGTCCCTGTCCTAATACTATCAAAATTAGGAAGTTTGGTTTGATTACCCGAGTAACCCTGTGTCCAGTCGCTTGTCTAGAAGAGAAAGCGAGAGGAAAGTTTTGGTGGGAATCGTCCCTGTCCTAATGCTATCAAAATTAGGAAGTGTGGTTGGATTACCCGAGTAACCCTGTGTCCAGTCGCTTGTCTAGAGGAGAAAGCGAGAGGAAAGTTTTGATGGGAATCGTCCCTGTCCTGGTGAACAAGCGGTTCCAGGAAAATAATTATTGCAGGTGGCAAATCAAGAGTTTTAGTTTTTTTCTAAACGCGGCGAATGGGTTTAACCCTGTCCCATCTACACCCTGAAGGGGAGGAGAGAGGATAAAATAAAAAAAAGGAAGACGCTTCTGACTCGAGGGGGACTTCTTGCCAGTAACACTGGTAGCTTGACCCGTTTTTTATCAGTATTACTCTGATTCAACTCGAGACAGAAGACGAAAATACTCCAAAAATATGCCTTTACTTATGAAATATCTTACGCTAACATAATGTAAATTATATTTTTAAAAAAAATAATTGCTAATGTTAAGCCAATAGAAGCCATACAAATAATAAATGCGGTGTGGTGATGGTGCGGTACGTGTATATTCGGGTGTTGAGTGAAGAGTGCAGTGCGGCGGGTGTGAGGGTGCGTGTCTGGTCGTTGCATACTTGCGGGGGCTGGCTTAAGTATTATTGTAACGAAGTTAAGTTTGTTGTGGAACGCTTCGTTACAGTCCCCCCTTTCTTCGGAGGACGAGAGCCTTCTCGTCGGTATTAATCTGGAAGATACGGATGTTAATATTTTTGCAAAAAAAAAATTTTAAAAAAAGTATAACTCAAAATAAAATCAGATAAAAATACTTGAAAAGTAAGAACATTAAATTGGTCATGTGCTGCTTAAATTCCAGCGATGCCTTCTTTCCCTTTTATCGAGGCATACCGAAATCGCCCCACGGTATATAAAACTGGCGATGAGGCTGGGGGCTTCTCAACTTAGTTCCCCTAAAAGAGTCAAATGGAGAGTGCGCATTTCCTGAGCTTCTTTGATGCGGCGCCCCTGCTGTGGTGCTGGCATGGTCTCTTGCCGGTCGAATGTGCCTAGGGCTGCATGTTTTTGCCTCTACTGAGCTGCTAAGGGCAAGTCGAATAGTTTGAGACTGGTTGGTGGCTACCTCCCGAATGGCCATAATCATAGGTAGTGGGGCGGGGCTGGATGGTGCTGGTAAGCATGATCTAGTCAGCGCGGCTCCAGTTACGGTTTGTTTGGAAACTGGGAAAGTCTTCGTCTGGGGGCGCTTCTCCGTGGGATTCTTGTTGGCAAGGGTAAACGGTGGTTTCCAAAACGATGGGCCGGGTTGGTTTGTTGAGTTCTGGTCAGGTGGTTCGGTATTCTTCTGGTTCATCTGGTTGTTTCGGTTCGAGGGGAAAAGAACGGCTCTTTGTTTCTGGAATGTGGCCTTCTGCATCAGAGCCGCCTGGATTGGCCTTGGCGGTACGGCGGTGATTGGGTCCATCTCCTGGGGCTGACTTTTGGTCTGTGACCAACAATTTGGTACTACCACTTGCATGCATACGGTTGTTGGAGCTCGAGGGGACGTATGCACTTGGTTTGGAATGTTGCGTCGTCTGATGCATGGGTCAACGATTTGTGATGGCTTTCGAAAAATTTTGTGTTCTGTGGTTTCTTGGTCTCCAGCTAAGGGTGCTGAGCTGGAACAAACTCTCTCAGGAGCTGATAAACGGTTAAATTGGGAGCTGGGTGCTAGTACATGTATTTCTGCGGTCTCGTTCGGAGTGACCGTGCAGATGGAATTTGAACTTAATGCCTGGGACATTTTCAAATCCGTCACAGGTATGCTCCCCAAGGAGATTTGCAAACCTGCTTGGTTGAGCAAGTCCATTCCCAAAATGGCATCTTCCTTGAGTGCGGGCATGTACGTCACTTCTCCGGTTAGCGATGTCGCACCTAACACTAAAACAAGTGTATAGTGCTCGGTGGTAATCGCGGGGTCTCCGTTGGCTAGCTGTATCGGGCGGTATTCTCTTTTCATTGGAATGTTGAGTTGCTGGAGTCGTTGCCTAAGTGTGGGGCCTACGAACGTATTCGTAGCCCCGGTATCCAGCAACGCCTGGTAAGTATTGCCTTCAATACTAAGGGGTATAAAAATTCGGGGTTCTTCTTCGGGAGGTGAGTTGACGACTGCCACGGTCGTCCGCTGGCATGAACAGTCTCTGGACAAACGTCCATCTTCACCGCAATGTGAACAAAACAAACGGAAAGGCTGGTGGCAGCTTTTCTTACGGTGTCCCCATTGCTTGCATTTCCAACAGTGCGTCTGCCTTTCATATGGGGCGGTTACTGCGTGTATTCGCGGGTTTGGCAGAGCATTTGGGGCGGGTCCTGGTGGGGGTCGGTGGTTCCGTTCGTCGGTTCTGATAGCTTCAAACTCTTCTGCCAGCAGCACTAATTCGTCCAACGTATCAAAGTCTCGACGCTTAATATAATATCGGTACTCTGGGCGTAGGCTGTCGAAGATCCGGTCTACGTTTTCCGATACAGTCATCCGAGGGTGCTGTCGGATGAGGTACTGCATGGCCAGAATATACTCCTTGGCTCTCTCTCGTGGCCCTTGACGTTTACGGAGGATTTCATCCTCCAGTCGGTGGCTGTAACGGGCTGGCAAGAAATGTTGCAGGAATGCGGTCCGAAATTCTTCCCAAGTCCGGAAGCTGTTTTCTTTTATGCGTAGCCACTCTAGCGCAGTTCCCCTAAACAACTCCGGAAGAGTTCGTATCATGTCGTTCGGCGGTATGTTGTAACACCTTGTGAGTTCCGTGACTCTCTCCATAAATTCGAGAGGATTTCCACTCGAATCGAACCTCAGCCCCCACTTCCTTACGGTGTTCATCACCTCTGCCTCGTAGCTTAGGGTCAGTCGGCTATTGGGAAGTGCAGCGGGTTCGTGCCTGGCATACCCATATGTGAGGGAAGTGAATCGGTTGGTTGTAGGACAGTGGTAGGGGTTCGTTAACGGTGTTACCGCACTCGGTGGCTGGTTTGTTCTCGGTGGTGACACGTCGGTTACGGAAGATTTGGTCTGAGCTTCTTGTTCGTTGGTAGGTGCTCCGTCTTCGGTGGTCGTAGTTTCGGTATGCTTCTGTTCTTCGGCTGCTAAAACTCCCTCGACTCGCTGCTCAATGCAATCCGCCCATTGTTCGCACAAGTTTTGTGTCGATTTGTGATGGCGAATCTCCTTGAGGTGTTGTCTGAGGCGTTTCCGAAGCTCATCTACCCTGCCTTCAGTCGACAAGTTTCGGGCAGTCAACATCTCCGTTAACTCATCTTTTCTTAGAAAAGAGATGAACCCGAGATTCTTAAACGGATTGTAGTCATCGGCTGCTTGTTCTTCGTTCTTGGATCCGGGCATGTTGTGGCTGGGCTGGAGGAGCTGGTTGTCGGGGGTTTCGTCTGGGGTGCTTACGTTGGTAAGCTCGGAATAGTCCTCTACGTATACGCCTGGAAGGGTACCGCTGCTGGACATCGATGATCGGCGGTGGGTGCGGTCGGTACGGTCGGTACGGTCGGTGAGACCTTTTGAAAATTCCGGGTCGGTCGGCGGTCGGAGTTCGGTCGAATTTCCTAAAGGTCCCTGCTCGGGCGCCAATTTGTGATGCTTTTTTGTTTCCCAGCTGGGGTAGCTACAGTGGGGTCCAAGGTAGTAATAAAGAAAGCAAAAAAACTTTATTTTGGATAAATTTTCGACATTTATTTATTCAATTATTTTGTTCCCTTCTTAATTCTAAGGTACAAATTTAATAATAATATATTTTAAGCAAAATCCTAATGAAATTGAACCGGCGTATGCACTCGTGGGATCCGTCCCTGTGCTGGCGGCGGCAAAACCAGGAAATATGTGAGGGTTACTCTCGAGTAACCCTATGTCCAGTCGCTTGTCTAGAGGAGAAAGCGAGAGGAAAGTTTTGGTGGGAATCGTCCCTGTCCTAATGCTATCAAAATTAGGAAGTTTGGTTTGATTACCCGAGTAACCCTGTGTCCAGTCGCTTGTCTAGAAGAGAAAGCGAGAGGAAAGTTTTGGTGGGAATCGTCCCTGTCCTAATGCTATCAAAATTAGGAAGTGTGGTTGGATTACCCGAGTAACCCTGTGTCCAGTCGCTTGTCTAGAGGAGAAAGCGAGAGGAAAGTTTTGATGGGAATCGTCCCTGTCCTGGTGAACAAGCGGTTCCAGGAAAATAATTATTGCAGGTGGCAAATCAAGAGTTTTAGTTTTTTTCTAAACGCGGCGAATGGGTTTAACCCTGTCCCATCTACACCCTGAAGGGGAGGAGAGAGGATAAAATAAAAAAAAGGAAGACGCTTCTGACTCGAGGGGGACTTCTTGCCAGTAACACTGGTAGCTTGACCCGTTTTTTATCAGTATTACTCTGATTCAACTCGAGACAGAAGACGAAAATACTCCAAAAATATGCCTTTACTTATGAAATATCTTACGCTAACATAATGTAAATTATATTTTTAAAAAAAATAATTGCTAATGTTAAGCCAATAGAAGCCATACAAATAATAAATGCGGTGTGGTGATGGTGCGGTACGTGTATATTCGGGTGTTGAGTGAAGAGTGCAGTGCGGCGGGTGTGAGGGTGCGTGTCTGGTCGTTGCATACTTGCAGGGGCTGGCTTAAGTATTATTGTAACGAAGTTAAGTTTGTTGTGGAACGCTTCGTTACAATTGATATGCCGTTCACAATGTGTGGCACGCCCCCCATCCCTGAGGTGTTTCTAAGACGTATAGTCCGGGCATTCTTTTCGAAGATGTAATCCAGTTTCGCCCTTTTGAGCCTGTTGTTTTATTTTCGTAACATTGTACCTACTTTCATTAAATTACATCGACTTTTCAGTCTATGTCTCTTATGTAAAATGTATCTAAATACTAATCAGTCTTAAATTTCAGTCTTTGATTCTCAGTTACTAGGAATTCGTACTTAAGATAAATAAATCTATGATAACTATGTAAATCAAATAAATAAATAAATAAATAATATAAAATAAACTCTCTGTGACGTATGTATAAAACTATATAATAAAACAAGTATAAATATATAAATAACAAATTAATAAGTATATAAATAAAATCTATGAATAAATAAATAAAATCTTTGAATCAATAAATAAAACTATACATATGTATAACTAATTTATAATAAACTAAATCCTCAGGACACATATACATACATAAATATCACAGATTAGGTATCGAAAGAAGCAACAGCAGCTTGAGTGCGTCATTATGAATATATGTCTTTGGCATGATACCTTCCTACCTTTTCACCATTTAAATTTCCCAATTCATAAAGAGAATTACCCACTGTCTTCAGGACGATTGATTTAATGAATTTTGGTGCTAGTTTTGCATTGTATTTGTCTATGAGGTTACTCTTTTTGAAGTTTCTTCTATACACTATCTGTCCCACTTTGTACGATATTTCTCCAAATCTTAAATTATATATTTTTGTAGACCTCTGATGTGCAAGATTAAGATTTTGAGAGATCTTCTTTCTTAACAAACCCTGTTTAATTGCTTTGTCTAAAATTTCAATATTGGTGTCCTTGATCATGTCAAGTTTTCTTAGAGGTATTTGTATGTAGTTTTTTGGAATATATTTTCGTAATCTCTCAAATATTATCTTCATATGAAAAGTGGAAACACCATTATATTGAAATTACAAGTTTTAATTCAACAATGTCTTTATTTAAAAACAAACACTTTTTATCAAAAAACAAAAAATTAAATTTATTTAAAAAAAAAATTATTGTGAATTGAGCTTTTTGAATGCATTTCGGCTAGTCTACTAGCCATCATCAGCAACACGACTGAGGGGGAAGCTGCTACAAAAATTAAATTGCACAATCGTATAATCGCTAAATGGCTAGTGAACGAAATGAATACACTGCCGAAGTTTGAAAGTTGCTCGATAAAGAACTCAATTGAGCTTTCAAAATTATTAAAATCAATCACCTTTGCTGAAGATGAAGTCATGGTGTCTTTCGACGTCGAATCTTTGTTTCCTTCGATCCCATTGAAACACGCTTTATCAGCACTTAAAGCCCATCTCGTCAAACACAACGTCCCAACAGAAAAAAGAGACGTCTACATGCAAGCAGCTGAAATGTGTATGAACATGAACTACTTCGAATATAAAAAGCGCTTTTTTAAGATCGAGTCGGGAACCAGTATGGGAAGCCCCCTCTCACCCTTAATTGCCGTCTGTGCGGATGTGCGCTTTTTCACGTCATGCTACAGCCTAAACCGCTTGACGGATTTTCTTCAAACATGATATATAGTAGTTTGAAGGAAAACGGTTGTCGAGGTTTTTTTTATTTCGCTTAAGCCCGGCTCAAACTGGTACCTTTCAAGTAACGGTTTTTTTTCAATTTGGATTTTCTCGAAAACGGCTCTAACGATTTTGATTAAACTCAAAATTTAGCTTACTTTAAGCATTTCTAACAAAACTGCGTTTTTGGTTTTTGGCTCAAATGGTCGTAACGAAAATCATGTTTTAACGGCTTTTTTTCAAATAGCCATAAGTTCACAACGGCTTGATTGAATCGACTCAAATTTCGTTTGACATAGTTTTTTATCGTTTTCTATAGGATGGTTTAATAAATTTTTCCCTGAAGCCCTTCTAAACGGTGGCTTCCATACAGCGAGCCGTTGAGTTTTAGCCAACTTTTTTTGGTTTTTTCTAATTTGCTCGAAAACGGCTCTAACGATTTTGATTAAACTTTGTGTGTTATATTCTTTTTTCAAATGGCCATAAGTTGTCAACGGTTGCATCGAATTCACTTAAACTTTGTTTGGTATAGTTTCTTTCACCTTCCTATCAGATGGCATTGATTTTTTTTCATTTTCTTTGTTTTAAATGGTGGCTCCTACACAAAGAGCCGTTAGATTTTGGCCAATTTTTTCGTTTTTTCTAATTTACTCAAAAAAGGCTCCCCCCATTTTAATGAAACTTTTTATATAACATATATAGAATACTTCAAAGTAAACTGCATTTTTAGTTTTTGGCTACACATGATAATAGCGGAAATTGGTAATATCAGTTTTATTAATTTGGCCATAAGCGGATATTTATATCATTTATATCACCCAAAAGACGACATCTAAATTTGATATACTATAGGTTACTTAACGTTAGCTCCCGTATATAGAGTTTTCCAGTTTAAGCCAATTTTTTTTTTAGTTTTTACCAAATTTTTCAAAACTGAGTTGTTCTTATTGATCGAAAAGTTTGTTTTCGTCGTACTTTTGCACCCACAGAGCAAGTACGTGCGACCCAGTCGTGCATTTTATTTTTTATAAATCTTTATCGTAACTTTAAATGCATTCAAAGTTCAACGATATCAACACAACCTGAACGAGCATTATCTGAGCGTCATTATTTCGATTGTCGGTCGTGATTAATTTTATTTGTTTTGAGTATTTTAAAGAATCATATGTGCAACAGTGAATGATATAATTCACTTTTAATTTTCAACTAAACTTAAATAGAAAACATAAATTGGAAATTGTATTGTACCTACAGAAACTACTGCTGACATATACCAATGATAAAAGAAAACGTATGTAAGTACACACATAATTTCATTCATTTCTAGTTTATTATTAAATAAAAAATTTTGTTAATAAATTGTTTTTTTTTTTTTTTTTTTTTTTTTTCAGGTACATCGTGGTTCGTGGTTTGTATTCACATCACAGTGACGTGATGTGATATTTAGTTTAGCTTATTTAATTTGTTATTGAATACAGAAGATGTGTATTTTTGTTAGCAACAATAAAATATCGAACACTCAGGGTACTCTGATTGGGTACATTTGTATTTTTTTTGTTTCTTTTAGTTTATATCTATATAATATTTTTTGTTGAGGTGATTTGATCGAACGCTGTCGTAACAGGCTCGACGACAGTTATGGAATGGTCGTGACAAAACTGGCCTCGTAAGAAAAGAAAGTGTTCGGTCTGTTACTTTCCTAAGGAACGTTTCTTTTTTCTTCGTAATTGATCTGCCGTTCACTATGTGTGGCACGCCCCCCATCCCTGAGGTGTTTCTAAGACGTATAGTCCGGGCATTCTTTTCGAAGATGGAATCCAGTTTCGCCCTTTTGAGCCTGTTGTTTTATTTTCGTAACATTGTACCTACTTTCATTAAATTACATCGACTTTTCAGTCTATGTCTCTTATGTAAAAGGTATCTAAATACTAATCAGTCTTAAATTTCAGTCTTTGATTCTCAGTTACTAGGAATTCGTACTTAAGATAAATAAATCTATGATAACTATGTAAATCAAATAAATAAATAAATAATATAAAATAAACTCTCTGCGACGTATGTATAAAACTATATAATAAAACAAGTATAAATATATAAATAACAAATTAATAAGTATATAAATAAAATCTATAAATACATAAATAAAATCTATGAATCAATAAATACAACTATATATATGTATAACTAATTTATAATAAACTAAATCCTCAGGACACATATACATACATAAATATCACAGATTAGGTATCAAAATTTTGCAGAAAAAAATTAACGCATGGTAACACTCACTTGCACCGAGGTTGATATAACATTTCCGAAATATCCAAGATGGCTGAGCTTATGAAATAGGCCAGAACAGAAGAGTTGAAATTTTACAATGTCTTCGGTATGGCCCAAGCTGTTAATTATATGACGCAGATGATTATTTGGACAAAGGTTATCGATTCCGTTTCTTTATTCGGATTTGGACACCATGGTTGAACCAGGGGTTGCAGGTATTTAAGATTTACATATCGCACTAATGAGTACATTCATTGTATACAAAATCTATGGTTCTCTGATGGTGTCTTTCCACTAAGTTGCCCTCTGGTTCACAGCATTTGTGACAGCTAGCATGTAGCGTTTGTGATAGAAATTACTTCCTCTTGATAATACTAAAATTTGTATGGCAAAGGTTTTGCTCCTAAGGACTATTTACATAAGAACACTACGAACGATTTATAGAAAATCCGTTCATTGCTGCCGACAACTGATGGATTTGGATGAAGCTTGACAATTGACTATCAATAGGCCTAGTTTTTGTAAAATGTTTTGAGTCACTTTTGTTAGTCAACTCCATCATTTGTTGGTTTTCGGGTTTAGCTATCGCAAACATCAACGCCATCGCACTGGTTTGTGCGATGTTTCAAAAGAATGAATTGGTTCATATCATCGGAGGTATAAAGTGTAAAGCATTAAAAGCGCATTTGGTCTCAAAATTTTAACCCCAATCACAGCAAATTCACCTAACCCAATAAATTAAATGTTGCTTTAATTTTTGAAATCACACCAGAATGGCTAAACGGATCTGAATGAAATTCAGCAGAGAGATAGATTATAGTCTGGAATAGCATATTTGCTACTTTTTATCCCGATAAAATGTATGGTTCCCGTGGGATAGATTTGTTTTAATTTTTGAAATTACACCAGAATGGCTGAACTCATCTGAGTGAAATTTAGCACAGAGATAGATTATAGTCTAGAATAGCACATTTGCTACCTTTTATCCCGGTAAAATGTATGGTTCCTGTTTGATAGATATGCTTTAATTTTTGAAATTACACCAGAATGGCTGAACGGATCTGAATGAGAGATAGAATATAGTCTGAAATAGAATATTGACTACTTTTTATCCCGGTGAAATGTATGGTTCCCGTGGGATAGATTTGTTTTAATTTTTCCAATCACGCCAGAATGGCTGAACGGATCTGGATGAAATTTAGAACAGAGATAGATTATAGTTTGGAATAGCATATTAGCAACTTTTTATCCCGGTTAAATGTATGGTTCCCGTGGGATAGATTTGTTTTAATTTTTGAAATTACACCAGAATGGCTGAACTCATCTGAGTGAAATTTAGCACAGAAATAGATTATAGTCTAGAATAGCACATTTGCTACCTTTTATCCCGGTAAAATGTATGGTTCCTGTTTGATAGATATGCTTTAATTTTTGAAATTACACCAGAATGGCTGAACGGATCTGAATGAGAGATAGAATATAGTCTGAAATAGAATATTGACTACTTTTTATCCCGGTGAAATGTATGGTTCCCGTGGGATAGATTTGTTTTAATTTTTCCAATCACGCCAGAATGGCTGAACGGATCTGGATGAAATTTAGCACAGAGATAGATTATAGTCTGGAATAGCATATTTGCTACTTTTTATCCTGGTAAAATGTATGGTTCCCGTGGGATAGATTTGTTTTAATTTTTGAAATAACACCAGAATGGCTGAACTCATCTGAGTGAAATTTAGCACAGAGATAGATTATAGTCTGAAATAGCATATTGGCTACATTTTCGAAATCACACCAGAATTGCTGATCGGAGCTGGATGAAATTTGGCACATAGCTAGATTTAGATTATAATCTGGTATAGCGCATAGGTTTCTTTTTATCACAAATGTAGGTATTAAATTATAAAGCTATAAAAGAAGAAGAAGCTAGATGACGATAGACTATACTCCCCAAGCTACAGTCTACTTCTTGATCAGCTGAAACGCGGGCGAAGGCTAGTGCTTCTTAAATACATGCGAAACCTTAGCAACTACTGTTACCGGCGCATGAAAAGTTGGTGAGCAACAGACTCTTATTATACTTTTATGCATGTTCCCAACCAACGCGTAAGTGTATGTTTACACATGCTTTTTGCATTTTGCTTTCATAAATTATTCATTCTTGTGTAAACCGCACAAATCATAGAAAAGGAACACGGAAAGCAGAAGTAAGCAAAACTAAACAAAAGGCAACTGCAGAAGTAAACAAACCAAAGCAACAATTTGGAAATAAATCCAAGGCAACGGCAGAAGTAAGCAAAACTAAGCAAAAGGCAACTGCAGAAGTAAACAAAACAACAATTTGGAAATAAATCCAAGGCAAAGGCAGAAGTAAACAAAACTAAACAAAAGGCAACTGCAGAAGTCAACAAACCAAAACAACAATTTGGAAATAAATCCAAGGCAACGGCAGATGTAAGCAAAACTAAACAAAAGGAAACTGCAGAAGTAAACAAAACAAATCACCAATTTGGAAATAAATCCAAGGCAACGGCAAAACTAAACAAAAGGCAACTGCAGAAGTAAACAAAACGAAACACCAATTTGGAAATAAATCCAAGGCAACGGCAGAAGTAAACAAAAACACACTAAACAAACAGCGAATAAGAAAATAAAATGCACGACTGGGTCGCACGAACTTGCTCTAATGAGTGACAGTGGTTTAGGGGCTTGAGATTTTGATAAAAATAAAATTTTCAAAATTCTTAAATAAATACTTAAACTAATTTGAGCTGAAATAAAAGTACGCCATTTTATTTCTTGGAAAAATCTGAATTTATTCGAAAAAATTTATAAAAATCTGTGGAGCGGTTTTTGAGAAAAAAAGTTTTTATTGAAAAACTTTTTGAAAAAAAATTTCAAAAAAAATTTAAAAACGCCAGTTCATAGGTATTCAGCAAATACATTTATTTAAAAATTTTAGAAAAAAATTTAATGAGCCGTTTTCAAAATATGAATTTTTTAAGTTTTTTTTAAAAAAATGCTTTTAAAAATACAAAAAAATATTTTTCAAAAATATTGGTATGCAATATAAATTGGGCTATCTACAGCTATATTTGTGTGAAATTTTGAAAGAATCGGTTAAGTCGTTTTCGAGATAATCGAAAGCAAAAAAAAACGGTCCTATGGAAAGTACCGTTCTTAGCCATTTTTTAAAACTTTTTTTTCAGCCATATTATTGGTCGTACCTAAAAAGCAACACTGATTTTTTTAAATCGAAATCGTTAGAGCCGTTTCTGAGAAAACTAGGCTTTAACGTAACGGTTGTATGGCAGGTACCGTTATTTTTTAAGCTAAAAAAAAAATTTCAATTTTACCTCTGTACAATACCTAAAAAAGTCTATATACCAAGTTTGAAGCAATTCGGCCCACCCGTTTGGGCTGTAGGTCTCTATACATACAGACAGACAGACAGACAGACAGACATACAGACGGACAGAATTTTTAGACCATCTTTTTCGTCTTCTCTATCATCGTAATGTCATGTTTGATTGTTATCTCAAAACTTTTTTTTTCGACGAATGCATAACTTGCCTTATAGTACCTATAATCGCAAGTAAAAAGGAAAAGGAGAAACGTCAAAAATATTTGAGAAATATAAAAATTTTCTCATGATTAAGCTAAGAGGTAAGTTCAAATATTATTAAATTAAACCTATTTAAAATAATTTATTTTTTGATTTAAATAGCCTATAACCTGGCCAGTGAATGGGGGAAGATCTTTGGATAAACTGCATTGCGAGGTAAGTGGTGTGTCGTCAGTTTATCTGCCATATACAGACAAACTGACACACAAACAAAAATACTCTTTTATATATAGTAGAGATATATAGAATACTTCAAAGTAAAGTGCATTTTTAGTTTTTGGCTACACATGATAATAGCGGAAATTGGTAATATCAGTTTTATTAATTTGGCCATAAGCGGATATTTATATCATTTATATCACCCAAAAGACGACATCTAAATTTGATATACTATAGGTTACTTAACGTTAGCTCCCGTATATAGAGTTTTCCAGTTTTAGCCAATTTTTTTTTTAGTTTTTACCAAATTTTTCAAAACTAAGTTGTTCTTATTGATCGAAAAGTTTGTTTTCGTCGTACTTTTGCACCCACAGAGCAAGTACGTGCGACCCAGTCGTGCATTTTATTTTTTATAAATCTTTATCGTAACTTTAAATGCATTCAAAGTTCAACGATATCAACGCAACCTGAACGAGCATTATCTGAGCGTCATTAATTCGATTGTCGGTCGTGATTAATTTTATTTGTTTTGAGTATTTTAAAGAATCATATGTGCAACAGTGAATGATATAATTCACTTTTAATTTTCAACTAAACTTAAAAAGAAAACATAAATTGGAAATTGTATTGTACCTACAGAAACTACTGCAGACATATACCAATGATAAAAGAAAACGTATGTAAGTACACACATAATTTCATTCATTTCTAGTTTATTATTAAATAAAAAAATTTGTTAATAAATTGTTTTTTTTTTTTCTTTTCATGTACATCGTGGTTCGTGGTTTGTATTCACATCACAGTGACGTGATGTGATATTTAGTTTAGTTTATTTAATTTGTTATTGAATACAGAAGATGTGTATTTTTGTTAGCAACAATAAAATATCGAACACTCGGGGTACTCTGATTGGGTACATTTGTATTTTTTTTGTTTCTTTTAGTTTATATCTATATAATATTTTTTGTTCAGGTGATTTGATCGAACGCTGTCGTATCAGGCTCGACGACAGTTATGGAATGGTCGTGACAAAATTGGCCTCGTAAGAAAAGAAAGTGTTCGGTCTGTTACTTTCCTAAGGAACGTTTCTCTTTTCTTCGTAATTGATATGCCGTTTACAATGTGTGGCACGCCCCCCATCCCTGAGGTGTTTCTAAGACGTATAGTCCGGGCATTCTTTTCGAAGATGTAATCCAGTTTCGCCCTTTTGAGCCTGTTGTTTTATTTTCGTAACATTGTACCTACTTTCATTAAATTACATCGACTTTTCAGTCTATGTCTCTTATGTAAAAGGTATCTAAATACTAATCAGTCTTAAATTTCAGTCTTTGATTCTCAGTTACTAGGAATTCGTACTTAAGATAAATAAATCTATGATAACTATGTAAATCAAATAAATAAATAAATAAATAATATAAAATAAACTCTCTGTGACGTATGTATAAAACTATATAATAAAACAAGTATAAATATATAAATAACAAATTAATAAGTATATAAATAAAATCTATAAGTAAATAAATAAAATCTATGAATCAATAAATACAACTATACAAATGTATAACTAATTTATAATAAACTAAATCCTCAGGACACATATACATACATAAATATCACAGATTAGGTATCGAAAGAAGCAACAGCAGCTTGAGTGCGTCATTATGAATATATGTCTTTGGCATGATACCTTCCTACCTTTTCAACATTTAAATTTCCCAATTCATAAAGAGAATTACCCACTGTCTTCAGGACGATTGATTTAATGAATTTTGGTGCTAGTTTTGCATTGTATTTGTCTATGAGGTTACTCTTTTTGAAGTTTCTTCTATACACTATCTGTCCCACTTTGTACGATATTTCTCCAGATCTTAAATTATATATTTTTGTAGACCTCTGATGTGCAAGATTAAGATTTTGAAAGATCTTCTTTCTTAACAAACCCTGTTTAATTGCTTTGTCTCAAATTTCAATATTGGTGTCCTTGATCATGTCAAGTCTTCTTAGAGGTGTTTGTATGTAGTTTTTTGGAATATATTTTCGTAATCTCTCAAATATTATCTTCATATGAAAAGTGGAAACACCATTATATTGAAATTACAAGTTTTAATTCAACAATGTCTTTATTTAAAAACAAACACTTTTTATCAAAAAACAAAAAATTAAATTTATTTATAAAAAAAAATATTGTGAATTGAGCTTTTTTGAATGCATTTCGGCTAGTCTACTAGCCATCATCAGCAACACGACTGAGGGGGAAGCTGCTACAAAAATTAAATTGCAAAATCGTATAATCGCTAAATGGCTAGTGAACGAAATGAATACACTGCCGAAGTTTGAAAGTTGCTCGATAAAGAACTCAATTGAGCTTTCAAAATTATTAAAATCAATCACCTTTGCTGAAGATGAAGTCATGGTGTATTTCGACGTCGAATCTTTGTTTCCTTCGATCCCATTGAAACACGCTTTATCAGCACTTAAAGCCCATCTCGTCAAACACAACGTCCCAACAGAAAAAAGAGACGTCTACATGCAAGCAGCCGAAATGTGTATGAACATGAACTACTTCGAATATAAAAAGCGCTTTTTTAAGATCGAGTCGGGAACCAGTATGGGAAGCCCCCTCTCACCCTTAATTGCCGTCTGTGCGGATGTGCGGATGTGCGCCTTTTCACGTCATGCTACAGCCTAAACCGCTTGACGGATTTTCTTCAAAAATGATGTATAGTAGTTTGAAGGAAAACGGTTGTCGAGGTTTTTTTTATTTCGTTTAAGCCCGGCTCAAACTGGTACCTTTCAAGTAACGGTTTTTTTTCAATTTGGATTTTCTCGAAAACGGCTCTAACGATTTTGATTAAACTCAAAATTTAGCTTACTTTAAGCATTTCTAACAAAACTGCGTTTTTGGTTTGTGGCTCAAATGGTCGTTACGAAAATCATGTTTTAACGGCTTTTTTTCAAATAGCCATAAGTTCACAACGGCTTCATTGAATCGACTCAAATTTCGTTTGACATAGTTTTTCATCGTTTTCTATAGGATGGTTTAATAAATTTTTCCCTGAAGCCCTTCTAAACGGTGGCTTCCATACAACGAGCCGTTGAGTTTTAGCCAACTTTTTTTGGTTTTTTCTAATTTGCTCGAAAATGGCTCTAACGATTTTGATTAAACTTTGTGTGTTATATTCTTTTAGTGTTTTAAAGAGAACTGCGTTTTCAGTTTTTGGCTAAAAAAGCAAATAACGGAGATCTGCTCTTAACGGCTTTTTTTCAAATGGCCATAAGTTGTCAACGGTTGCATCGAATTCACTTAAACTTTTATTGGTATAGTTTCTTTCAGCTTCCTATCAGATGGCATTGATTTTTTTTCATTTTCTTTGTTTTAAATGGTGGCTCCTACACAAAGAGCCATTAGATTTTGGCCAATTTTTTCGTTTTTTCTAATTTACTCAAAAAAGGCTCCCCCCATTTTTATGATACTTTTTATATAAAATATATAGAATACTTCAAAGTAAACTGCATTTTTAGTTTTTGGCTACACATGATAATAGCGGAAATTGGTAATATCAGTTTTATTAATTTGGCCATAAGCGGATATTTATATCATTTATATCACCCAAAAGACGACATCTAAATTTGATATACTATAGGTTACTTAACGTGAGCTCCCGTATATAGAGTTTTCCAGTTTTAGCCAATTTTTTTTTAGTTTTTACCAAATTTTTCAAAACTAAGTTGTTCTTATTGATCGAAAAGTTTGTTTTCGTCGTACTTTTGCACCCACAGAGCAAGTACGTGCGACCCAGTCGTGCATTTTATTTTTTATAAATCTTTATCGTAACTTTAAATGCATTCAAAGTTCAACGATATCAACACAACCTGAACGAGCATTATCTGAGCGTCATTAATTCGATTGTCGGTCGTGATTAATTTTATTTGTTTTGAGTATTTTAAAGAATCATATGTGCAACAGTGAATGATACAGAAACTACTGCAGACATATACCAATGATAAAAGAAAACGTATGTAATTACACACATAATTTCATTCATTTCTTGTTTATTATTAAATACAAATTTTTTTTAATAAATTGTTTTTTTTTCTTTTCAGGTACATCGTGGTTCGTGGTTTGTATTCACATCACAGTGACGTGATGTGATATTTAGTTTAGTTTATTTAATTTGTTATTGAATACAGAAGATGTGTATTTTTGTTAGCAAAAATAAAATATCGAACACTCGGGGTACTCTGATTGGGTACATTTGTATTTTTTTTGTTTCTTTTAGTTTATATCTATATAATATTTTTTGTTCAGGTGATTTGATCGAACGCTGTCGTAACAGGCTCGACGACAGTTATGGAATGGTCGTGACAAAACTGGCCTCGTAAGAAAAGAAAGTGTTCGTTCTGTTACTTTCCTAAGGAACGTTTCTCTTTTCTTCGTAATTGATATGCCGTTCACAATGTGTGGCACGCCCCCCATCCCTGAGGTGTTTCTAAGACGTATAGTCCGGGCATTCTTTTCGAAGATGGAATCCAGTTTCGCCCTTTTGAGCCTGTTGTTTTATTTTCGTAACATTGTACCTACTTTCATTAAATTACATCGACTTTTCAGTCTATGTCTCTTATGTAAAAGGTATCTAAATACTAATCAGTCTTAAATTTCAGTCTTTGATTCTCAGTTACTAGGAATTCGTACTTAAGATAAATAAATCTATGATAACTATGTAAATCAAATAAATAAATAAATAATATAAAATAAACTCTCTGTGACGTATGTATGAAACTATATAATAAAACAAGTATAAATATATAAATAACAAATTAATAAGTATATAAATAAAATCTATAAATAAATAAATAAAATCTTTGAATCAATAAATAAAACTATATATATGTATAACTAATTTATAATAAACTAAATCCTCAGGACACATATACATACATAAATATCACAGATTAGGTATCGAAAGAAGCAACAGCAGCTTGAGTGCGTCATTATGAATATATGTCTTTGGCATGATACCTTCCTACCTTTTCACCATTTAAATTTCCCAATTGATAAAGAGAATTACCCACTGTCTTCAGGACGATTGATTTAATGAATTTTGGTGCTAGTTTTGCATTGTATTTGTCTATGAGGTTACTCTTTTTGAAGTTTCTTCTATACACTATCTGTCCCACTTTGTACGATATTTCTCTAGATCTTAAATTATATATTTTTGTAGACCTCTGATGTGCAAGATTAAGATTTTGAAAGATCTTCTTTCTTAACAAACCCTGTTTAATTGCTTTGTCTAAAATTTCAATATTGGTGTCCTTGATCATGTCAAGTCTTCTTAGAGGTATTTGTATGTAGTTTTTTGGAATATATTTTCGTAATCTCTCAAATATTATCTTCATATGAAAAGTGGAAACACCATTATATTGAAATTACAAGTTTTAATTCAACAATGTCTTTATTTAAAAACAAACACTTTTTATCAAAAAACAAAAAATTAAATTTATTTAAAAAAAAAAATATTGTAAATTGAGCTTTTTTGAATGCATTTCGGCTAGTCTACTAGCCATCATCAGCAACACGACTGAGGGGGAAGCTGCTACAAAAATTAAATTGCACAATCGTATACATGAATGTTAAAAATAAGTAAAAATAATACATTTACATGATTTTTAACAAAAAAGCTTTTTAAGAAAGAGAAATTATGAAAAAGCGAATAAAAAGCGACAAAGGTAATAAAATAGTGGTTATGGTTAAAAGTGAATACGATAGACGAACAATGAAACTGATAAACGAACGGGGGTATAAAGAAATAAAAAGCTCTCCACTAAACCGGATGATAACTGCCGCCAATTCAGTTCGAAAGCAGATAAGCCAAATTTTCGGCGACAGGTTCAAATGGAAAAATTTAGTAGCGAACCCAGAAGTGCCAAAATTATACTGTCTACCGAAAATTCATACACCAGGAGAAAAATGCGTGAAATCGTCGCTTGTGCCCAATCGCCATGCACCTTAATCGCTAAATGGCTAGTGAATGAAATGAATACAGCCGAAGTTTGAAAGTTGCTCGATAAAGAACTCAATTGAGCTTTCAAAATTATTAAAATCAATCACCTTTGCTGAAAATGAAGTCATGGTGTCCTTCGACGTCGAATCTTTGTTTCCTTCGATCCCATTGACACACGCTTTATCAGCACTTAAAGCCCATCTCGTCAAACACAACGTCCCAACAGAAAAAAGAGACGTCTACATGCAAGCAGCCGAAATGAATATGAACTACTTCGAATATAAAAAGCGCTTTTTTAAGATCGAGTCGGGAACCAGTATGGGAGACCCCCTCTCAACCTTAATTGCCGAAGCTTTCATGTCACAATTTGAAACAGACCTAAAAAACAAAAACCTGCTGCCTGCTTTCTGGAAACGATATGTTGATGACGTATTGACCATCATAAAACGTTCTGAAATAGACAATTTGCTCTCAGTTTTAAACCAACAACATGATGAGATAAATTTCACATGCGAAATCGAAGAAAACAACAAAATAACATTTCTCGACTTAGAACTTCATCGATCGAACAACAAGATTGACATCAACATACATCACAAAGACACTAACACCTTACGTTTCATCCCAAGTGACTCATATACCCCCATACAACATAAACTAGCAGTAGCAGCCTTCAACTCTTTAGCCCAAAGAATACAATTACATAAAAAACGCAGCTAAAGTCAAACTATATAATAAAACAAGTATAAATATATAAATAACAAATTAATAAGTATATAAATAAAATCTATAAGTAAATAAATAAAATCTATGAATCAATAAATACAACTATACAAATGTATAACTAATTTATAATAAACTAAATCCTCAGGACACATATACATACATAAATATCACAGATTAGGTATCGAAAGAAGCAACAGCAGCTTGAGTGCGTCATTATGAATATATGTCTTTGGCATGATACCTTCCTACCTTTTCAACATTTAAATTTCCCAATTCATAAAGAGAATTACCCACTGTCTTCAGGACGATTGATTTAATGAATTTTGGTGCTAGTTTTGCATTGTATTTGTCTATGAGGTTACTCTTTTTGAAGTTTCTTCTATACACTATCTGTCCCACTTTGTACGATATTTCTCCAGATCTTAAATTATATATTTTTGTAGACCTCTGATGTGCAAGATTAAGATTTTGAAAGATCTTCTTTCTTAACAAACCCTGTTTAATTGCTTTGTCTCAAATTTCAATATTGGTGTCCTTGATCATGTCAAGTCTTCTTAGAGGTGTTTGTATGTAGTTTTTTGGAATATATTTTCGTAATCTCTCAAATATTATCTTCATATGAAAAGTGGAAACACCATTATATTGAAATTACAAGTTTTAATTCAACAATGTCTTTATTTAAAAACAAACACTTTTTATCAAAAAACAAAAAATTAAATTTATTTATAAAAAAAAATATTGTGAATTGAGCTTTTTTGAATGCATTTCGGCTAGTCTACTAGCCATCATCAGCAACACGACTGAGGGGGAAGCTGCTACAAAAATTAAATTGCAAAATCGTATAATCGCTAAATGGCTAGTGAACGAAATGAATACACTGCCGAAGTTTGAAAGTTGCTCGATAAAGAACTCAATTGAGCTTTCAAAATTATTAAAATCAATCACCTTTGCTGAAGATGAAGTCATGGTGTATTTCGACGTCGAATCTTTGTTTCCTTCGATCCCATTGAAACACGCTTTATCAGCACTTAAAGCCCATCTCGTCAAACACAACGTCCCAACAGAAAAAAGAGACGTCTACATGCAAGCAGCCGAAATGTGTATGAACATGAACTACTTCGAATATAAAAAGCGCTTTTTTAAGATCGAGTCGGGAACCAGTATGGGAAGCCCCCTCTCACCCTTAATTGCCGTCTGTGCGGATGTGCGGATGTGCGCCTTTTCACGTCATGCTACAGCCTAAACCGCTTGACGGATTTTCTTCAAAAATGATGTATAGTAGTTTGAAGGAAAACGGTTGTCGAGGTTTTTTTTATTTCGTTTAAGCCCGGCTCAAACTGGTACCTTTCAAGTAACGGTTTTTTTTCAATTTGGATTTTCTCGAAAACGGCTCTAACGATTTTGATTAAACTCAAAATTTAGCTTACTTTAAGCATTTCTAACAAAACTGCGTTTTTGGTTTGTGGCTCAAATGGTCGTTACGAAAATCATGTTTTAACGGCTTTTTTTCAAATAGCCATAAGTTCACAACGGCTTCATTGAATCGACTCAAATTTCGTTTGACATAGTTTTTCATCGTTTTCTATAGGATGGTTTAATAAATTTTTCCCTGAAGCCCTTCTAAACGGTGGCTTCCATACAACGAGCCGTTGAGTTTTAGCCAACTTTTTTTGGTTTTTTCTAATTTGCTCGAAAATGGCTCTAACGATTTTGATTAAACTTTGTGTGTTATATTCTTTTAGTGTTTTAAAGAGAACTGCGTTTTCAGTTTTTGGCTAAAAAAGCAAATAACGGAGATCTGCTCTTAACGGCTTTTTTTCAAATGGCCATAAGTTGTCAACGGTTGCATCGAATTCACTTAAACTTTTATTGGTATAGTTTCTTTCAGCTTCCTATCAGATGGCATTGATTTTTTTTCATTTTCTTTGTTTTAAATGGTGGCTCCTACACAAAGAGCCATTAGATTTTGGCCAATTTTTTCGTTTTTTCTAATTTACTCAAAAAAGGCTCCCCCCATTTTTATGATACTTTTTATATAAAATATATAGAATACTTCAAAGTAAACTGCATTTTTAGTTTTTGGCTACACATGATAATAGCGGAAATTGGTAATATCAGTTTTATTAATTTGGCCATAAGCGGATATTTATATCATTTATATCACCCAAAAGACGACATCTAAATTTGATATACTATAGGTTACTTAACGTGAGCTCCCGTATATAGAGTTTTCCAGTTTTAGCCAATTTTTTTTTAGTTTTTACCAAATTTTTCAAAACTAAGTTGTTCTTATTGATCGAAAAGTTTGTTTTCGTCGTACTTTTGCACCCACAGAGCAAGTACGTGCGACCCAGTCGTGCATTTTATTTTTTATAAATCTTTATCGTAACTTTAAATGCATTCAAAGTTCAACGATATCAACACAACCTGAACGAGCATTATCTGAGCGTCATTAATTCGATTGTCGGTCGTGATTAATTTTATTTGTTTTGAGTATTTTAAAGAATCATATGTGCAACAGTGAATGATACAGAAACTACTGCAGACATATACCAATGATAAAAGAAAACGTATGTAATTACACACATAATTTCATTCATTTCTTGTTTATTATTAAATACAAATTTTTTTTAATAAATTGTTTTTTTTTCTTTTCAGGTACATCGTGGTTCGTGGTTTGTATTCACATCACAGTGACGTGATGTGATATTTAGTTTAGTTTATTTAATTTGTTATTGAATACAGAAGATGTGTATTTTTGTTAGCAAAAATAAAATATCGAACACTCGGGGTACTCTGATTGGGTACATTTGTATTTTTTTTGTTTCTTTTAGTTTATATCTATATAATATTTTTTGTTCAGGTGATTTGATCGAACGCTGTCGTAACAGGCTCGACGACAGTTATGGAATGGTCGTGACAAAACTGGCCTCGTAAGAAAAGAAAGTGTTCGTTCTGTTACTTTCCTAAGGAACGTTTCTCTTTTCTTCGTAATTGATATGCCGTTCACAATGTGTGGCACGCCCCCCATCCCTGAGGTGTTTCTAAGACGTATAGTCCGGGCATTCTTTTCGAAGATGGAATCCAGTTTCGCCCTTTTGAGCCTGTTGTTTTATTTTCGTAACATTGTACCTACTTTCATTAAATTACATCGACTTTTCAGTCTATGTCTCTTATGTAAAAGGTATCTAAATACTAATCAGTCTTAAATTTCAGTCTTTGATTCTCAGTTACTAGGAATTCGTACTTAAGATAAATAAATCTATGATAACTATGTAAATCAAATAAATAAATAAATAATATAAAATAAACTCTCTGTGACGTATGTATGAAACTATATAATAAAACAAGTATAAATATATAAATAACAAATTAATAAGTATATAAATAAAATCTATAAATAAATAAATAAAATCTTTGAATCAATAAATAAAACTATATATATGTATAACTAATTTATAATAAACTAAATCCTCAGGACACATATACATACATAAATATCACAGATTAGGTATCGAAAGAAGCAACAGCAGCTTGAGTGCGTCATTATGAATATATGTCTTTGGCATGATACCTTCCTACCTTTTCACCATTTAAATTTCCCAATTGATAAAGAGAATTACCCACTGTCTTCAGGACGATTGATTTAATGAATTTTGGTGCTAGTTTTGCATTGTATTTGTCTATGAGGTTACTCTTTTTGAAGTTTCTTCTATACACTATCTGTCCCACTTTGTACGATATTTCTCTAGATCTTAAATTATATATTTTTGTAGACCTCTGATGTGCAAGATTAAGATTTTGAAAGATCTTCTTTCTTAACAAACCCTGTTTAATTGCTTTGTCTAAAATTTCAATATTGGTGTCCTTGATCATGTCAAGTCTTCTTAGAGGTATTTGTATGTAGTTTTTTGGAATATATTTTCGTAATCTCTCAAATATTATCTTCATATGAAAAGTGGAAACACCATTATATTGAAATTACAAGTTTTAATTCAACAATGTCTTTATTTAAAAACAAACACTTTTTATCAAAAAACAAAAAATTAAATTTATTTAAAAAAAAAAATATTGTAAATTGAGCTTTTTTGAATGCATTTCGGCTAGTCTACTAGCCATCATCAGCAACACGACTGAGGGGGAAGCTGCTACAAAAATTAAATTGCACAATCGTATACATGAATGTTAAAAATAAGTAAAAATAATACATTTACATGATTTTTAACAAAAAAGCTTTTTAAGAAAGAGAAATTATGAAAAAGCGAATAAAAAGCGACAAAGGTAATAAAATAGTGGTTATGGTTAAAAGTGAATACGATAGACGAACAATGAAACTGATAAACGAACGGGGGTATAAAGAAATAAAAAGCTCTCCACTAAACCGGATGATAACTGCCGCCAATTCAGTTCGAAAGCAGATAAGCCAAATTTTCGGCGACAGGTTCAAATGGAAAAATTTAGTAGCGAACCCAGAAGTGCCAAAATTATACTGTCTACCGAAAATTCATACACCAGGAGAAAAATGCGTGAAATCGTCGCTTGTGCCCAATCGCCATGCACCTTAATCGCTAAATGGCTAGTGAATGAAATGAATACAGCCGAAGTTTGAAAGTTGCTCGATAAAGAACTCAATTGAGCTTTCAAAATTATTAAAATCAATCACCTTTGCTGAAAATGAAGTCATGGTGTCCTTCGACGTCGAATCTTTGTTTCCTTCGATCCCATTGACACACGCTTTATCAGCACTTAAAGCCCATCTCGTCAAACACAACGTCCCAACAGAAAAAAGAGACGTCTACATGCAAGCAGCCGAAATGAATATGAACTACTTCGAATATAAAAAGCGCTTTTTTAAGATCGAGTCGGGAACCAGTATGGGAGACCCCCTCTCAACCTTAATTGCCGAAGCTTTCATGTCACAATTTGAAACAGACCTAAAAAACAAAAACCTGCTGCCTGCTTTCTGGAAACGATATGTTGATGACGTATTGACCATCATAAAACGTTCTGAAATAGACAATTTGCTCTCAGTTTTAAACCAACAACATGATGAGATAAATTTCACATGCGAAATCGAAGAAAACAACAAAATAACATTTCTCGACTTAGAACTTCATCGATCGAACAACAAGATTGACATCAACATACATCACAAAGACACTAACACCTTACGTTTCATCCCAAGTGACTCATATACCCCCATACAACATAAACTAGCAGTAGCAGCCTTCAACTCTTTAGCCCAAAGAATACAATTACATAAAAAACGCAGCTAAAGTCAATGGCTACAGTCAAATAATCATCAAAAAGATAATCCACCGACATTCGATGAAAAAGAAAAACAAAGAGTAGTTTTGACATTCTCTCCAGAGATAACTAATACCTTAAAAGCGTCATATAATAAAAATGGTATGCATCTTGTCTATTCTAACCCCTTTAAACTTAGAAATATCCTACTCTCTACGAAAGACAAGAAGGAACAACTTGACAAAGCCAGGATCTATGTTATCAATTGTAATGAATGCGACAAAAAATATTACGGCCAAACTAAGCGCAGTGTTAAAACAAGGTTTAAAGAGCACAGCAACAACATCAAAAACAATGAACCAACTAAATCTGCCTTTGCACTGCACGCACTACAAGAACATCATCTAACAACAACAATCGATAATGTAAAGCTTTTGAAATGCGTGAACGAGAGCCGCAGACTTGATGCATACGAGAGCCTTTACATACATAGACATGATTCAGCGTTGAATGCAGATTTGGGGAATATAGAGTTTTATTTGTTTACTTTGTAATGTTATTATTGTAAAATGCTTTCTTTCTTTTTTATTCGCTTTTTCATAGTTTCTCTTTCTTGAAAAGCTTTTTTGTTAAAAATCATGTAAATGTATTGTTTTTACTTATTTTTGACATTCATGAATACGATTGTGCAATTTAATTTTTGTAGCAGCTTCCCCCTCAGTCGTGTTGCTGATGATGGCTAGTAGACTAGCCGAAATGCATTCAAAAAAGCTCAATTCACAATAATTTTTTTTTAAAATAAATTTAATTTTTTGTTTTTTGATAAAAAGTGTTTGTTTTTAAATAAAGACATTGTTGAATTAAAACTTGTAATTTCAATATAATGGTGTTTCCACTTTTCATATGAAGATAATCTTCTTAGCAGGTTATATGTTTCACCTTTTTGAACCATTTGAGACCCGAATACAGCATAGTATGGCTCGAACTTACTTGCGTCATGTAACACACTACGCAGTGAGAAAGCTGTGTTGCTCACGTGTAAGTCCCAATTACGTTGGTCATGGTCGATATAGGAACGAATTTTCGCAAGTATGGACCGATTTACTCGTTCCGAAACATTTCCTTGAGGGGAGTAAAATGCTGTTCGTATGTATTTAACACCGTATCTTTTCAGGAAGCTGGAAAACAATTCTGAGACAAATTGTTTTCCGTTGTCAGAATATATTCGGATATATTCGGATACACCAAAAGTGTGGAAAACATTTTCTTCAAGGTATTTTACTACCTCAGCTGCTGTTGCTCTCCGCAAGGGTTTAAGAAAGACGAATTTACTTAAATGGTCTAAAGCTATTAAAATATGTGTATTTCCAGTTTTCGTTCGTGGGTAAGGTCCTAAAAAGTCAATGTAGAGTAGTTGGAATGGTCGTTCTGTTATCTTCTGTTGTCCCATGGGTGGTCTAGAAATTGAGTTCGTCGGTTTGTTGCACTTACATATATTACAGTTATTTACATAGTCTTGTACTTCGGTGGTCATATTGGACCAGAAATACCTCTGACGAAGTTTGGCCAGAGTTTTGTGTATCCCTCCATGACCTGCGGAAAACGAATCATGTGCTGTTGCCAAAAGACTCCTACACTTCGGTACCCAGAGCTTCCAGGCTCTGTCTTCTTGAATAGGGTCTCCAGTCCGTCTGTCAGTGCGTTTATAGACGAAGCCGTCGGAAATGCAAACGTCTGGAAGTCTGTTTTGGTTTTCGTCGATTGTCTTCTTCAACTCAGCATACTCTTCTGACGCAAAGTATGGAGAACTGAAGTCAACTTCTGTCATTTCAGTCGTGATCTCATCCATATGAACTCTTGAGAGAGTATCCGGGACTACATTTAAGATTCCTTTCCTATGCTCTATTGAAAATGAAAAATCAGTCATCGTCTGTCCGCTGAGAGGCATACATCTCTTTTTTTTTCTATAAACGGTTTCATTGTCACTCGTATAAATTCCAAATTAAATCGCAAAATGTCTAAAACTTGTGCTAAATGTAAAAACAAACTAATTAGATCAGACTGTGTTGTATGCATGTCATTTTGTGGTCAAAGTTTTCATAAAAACTGTGTTGACGTAAAGAATGAAGAATCTAATGTCATACAAAATTCTAATAATTTCTTTTGGAAATGTAACAGTTGCTCTCATTTTAAATTCTCCAACTTTATAAACCGCTTCACTGAGCTATCTGAGTGTGTTAGTGAATTAAAAAGAGAAATATGTGTCTTGCAAAAAATAATTTTAACAAACGCGAGTATATCACAAAATATTAATTCATCTCTAGTACAACAATCAAGTGCCACTAAACATAATGATGATGGTAGTGAATTTTCTCTTTTGCCACCCAATACACATCCAGTTTCTGTTTTCCCCTCAGCTATTCCCCAAACTGAGAATGTAATCATCGATAGTATACCAATAAATGAAACCGATTCTTCACGCTCTAACATTAACCCTCTCTCTTCACATGAAAACAATAGTTATCGCCCTTTCATTAAAAAAAAATAAAAAAAAAAACAATAGAAATAACAACAAAAACCAAAACCCCATAATCAATAACCCCACCAGCTTTTATGGTACTGGATCGCCTGAAAATTTAATTGTTGTACCCAACATCCAGTGGATCCACATATCAAAATTTAATAAAGACACAACTCCCGAATTCATAATTACATACTTATCTAAGAAAATTAATCTTTCTCCGGACATATTTCAATGCTTCAAACTAACAAAAAAAGATGCTGTGCTAACTGAATTATCATTTGTTAATTTTAAAAATGTAATTTCACTGAATTGTCGAATTTTATGAATTTTACTAGTTGGGCGTCTGTTTTAAGCAGCATTAGTTTGGAAAGTGCATTTCGCACATTTACGAATTCATTAAAAGAGGCAGTTGATTTATTTACACCAAAGTTTTTACATAAATCTTCAGCTAGACCGAATTGGTTTAATAAAAGACTTATTAATATTAATAACTAGCTGACCCGACGAACTTCGTTCCGCCTTAAATTGATTAAATGTCCCTTTCGAAAGTCGAGCCTCTCTTAAGAAAGAATTAAAAAATTAATATTAAATTAATTAAAATTACTTTTATTTAAATAGAAATGATTAGGTCACTGCAACGCTTTCTGATTAACATAGTTGTTGGTTTTTTTGTCCGGTGCATAAACAAACAATGCAGATGGCTTTCCGACACGCGAACACGCCACGTACAGTTGTCCATGTAAAAAGCAAGGGATTTCAAGATTAAGGCCACACACTTGCAACGATTGGCCTTGCGATTTGTTAATTGTCATGGCGAATGCGGGTCGAACGGGAAACTGAATCCGCTTAAACTCGAACGGCAAGTAGGTCGTCATCATAGGAATTCTTGGAATGAGAACTTCTTCGCCTTTGAACTTGTCTTTGATTATTGTCGCTTGAATGACGTTGTTCATGAGTTTCTTCACTATCAACCTAGTTCTATTGCATAGTTTTAGTTGGGTCAGATAGCGCCGACTTTGAGTTGCAAATTGTGCTGTGGTAGACCGGGAGCATCCAACGAATTCAAAAATTCATTTGGATAGTTTGTTGCTTCGTCATCATTTGTTGCGCGATCCACCAACTTGAGCGAATGCAGTGGAGCTGCGATTTTATTTTGAATGATGAAATTCAAATCATCGACGTCCTTATTTGTCGCAGCTAATATCGCGCGTTCACTGAGCCAATCGTGGTTCAAATAACTGTGACCGATGTTAGGGAACACTTTGCTGATGAGTTCTTCCTTCTATGATGTGAATTCACAATTCAGCGGGAACGAAATCAGGCCAGTTGCAGCATCAACGGTAATTCAACCATTTCCAATTGCCAATTGTTTTTTTTGCAAAATCATTGGCTGATGGATCGTTCTGCGACGCAACTCGCATGTTCGTCGTCAACTGCAGCTTCTTTACGTATCGCCAGAAATACGATCATTTTAGGCAAGCGTTTAGTTCATCTGCATGCGTTGACCGCGGGATTACTGGTAAAATTTGACGTAAATCACCGGCTAGCAATATCATTGCTCCTCCAAAGCGTCTGAAATTGTTCCGTAAATCTTTTATTGTTCGATCAAGAGCCTCCAATGCTCGCTTGTGTGCCATTGTGCATTCATCCCAGATGATAATTTTGAAAGTTTTTAACATTTGTGCCATAGCAGAATTTCTTGAAATATTACATATCGGTTCGTCATTCAACTGCAAATTCAGTGGCAATTTTAACGCTGAATGTGCTGTGCAACCACCTTCCAAGAACGTGGCCTATTCGTGAAGAGGCAACCGCAAACGCAATTACAGATCTTGACCGAATTGAAGCCAAAATCAACGAAAGGAGAAACGTTTTGCCAGTTCCACCAGGTGCAACCAGGAAGAATATGCCACCGTTACCGTCGTCAACCGCCTTCATCAATAAGTCGTCCACGTTCTTTTGCTCGGGATTGAGCAGTGGGACATTTGTGCAAACTGTATCTGTCAAAGCATCGATCTAATTCTAGCTCAACAGGTTGCTGCACATGAGCATACACATGTCTTCGATCAATATCAGCGCCTCGTTGCGGATCTCATCGATGATTTGAAGTTCGGGATTTGATTTTGTTTTTCGAACTCGATGCAAAATATCGTCAGCTATGTTGTCCTTGTATTTGTCCCACAAAATGAGGGGGTTCGATGGAAAACATGTCGAGATGATGATGGCAAACAATCTACGAATTTGAGTTGCAGGCGCAGAAACTGTAGCATCGGCAAGTGTTGCGTCCCAATGAATGTCGTTGTCAAGTAAATTCATCCGCTGACAGGCTTTTCTAAATGTGGCACACAGCACACCATCAACAGTCCGCACGTTCTCGTACGAAGTTTGACCAGGCACATTGACCAAAAGCAATCGCAGATAAAAGCAGTCGTCATTTTTTGGATGAACAGTATAGATACGACCAAGCGCATCAGTTTAATACACATCCGCATATCCGGCAACAGCTTGCCCTTGTTTTCGATGTTGAAATTTTTTGTACGGCGCATTCCAAATATAATAAGGAGGCATTTCCGAGTAGAGCAGCGTTCTGGCAAACGGGTCACTTGCACAGGTGGAGAAGAAACTCGTTTGTTTTTGCAAGTGAAAAAAAAAATTAAAATTAAAAAAAAAAAAAAAAAAAAAAAAAAAAAAAAAAAAAAAAAAAAAAAAAAAACCGGCTCCGTTGTGTGTTTACCTGCTTCAAAACAAATCCAACAAAAAAATTCTCATGCAAATCGAATAATATTTAGCCAAGTTATGCTTGTACAAAGAACAAAGTCGTAATTTGGCGATATTTGTTCCGCAATTTTGTGTTTTAACGATTTTTAAAAAATGAGGGGGTTCGATGGAAAACATGTCGAGATGATGATGGCAAACAATCTACGAATTTGAGTTGCACTCGCAGAAACTGTAGCATCGGCAAGTGTTGCGTCCCAATGAATGTCGTTGTCAAGTAAATTCATCCGCTGACAGGCTTTTCTAAATGTGGCACACAGCACACCATCAACAGTCCGCACGTTCTCGTACGAAGTTTGACCAGGCACATTGACCAAAAGCAATCGCAGATAAAAGCAGTCGTCATTTTTTGGATGAACAGTATAGATACGACCAAGCGCATCAGTTTAATACACATCCGCATATCCGGCAACAGCTTGCCCTTGTTTTCGATGTTGAAATTTTTTGTACGGCGCATTCCAAATATAATAGGGAGGCATTTCCGAGTAGAGCAGCGTTCTGGCGAACGGGTCACTTGCACAGGTGGAGAAGAAACTCGTTTGTTTTTGCAAGTGAAAAAAAAAAAAAAAAAAAAAAAAAAAAAAAAAAAAAACCGGCTCCGTTGTGTGTTTACCTGCTTCAAAACAAATCGAACAAAAAAATTCTCATGCAAATCGAATAATATTTAGCCAAGTTATGCTTGTACAAAGAACAAAGTCGTAATTTGGCGATATTTGTTCCGCAATTTTGTGTTTTAACGATTTTTAAAAAATACCGTTCAAAATTTCAAATTTGGCTCCGCTATGCGTTTACCTGGTTTAATACAAACCCAACAAAAAAATCCCCATGCAAATCGGATGAAATTCAGCCGAGTTAGGCGCGTACAAACAGACACCAATTCATTTTTATATATATATATAGATAAGAAAAATAAAGCTTTTAAGTTGTTCCGAGCCTCCAAAAATGATGTGGTTCTATATGAAAAATATTGTCGGTTGCAAAAGGAGTTTGATTTCTTAAACAAATTTCTTTATAAGCAGTACATTCTATGTATGGAATCAAAGTTAAAAAAAAATAGCAAATGTTTCTGGAAGTTTATAAATGATAAAATACGGTCAACTGGTATCCCAAATTCCATTAATTATTTAGGTCAAACATCAAGTGATCCCGTAAAGATATGTAATCTATTTGCATGTTTTTTTCGCTCAGTGAACAATCCATCATGTTTAAGTAGTACATCTTATGTTGAAGTTTGCCCTGAACTTATTAATATTGGTGATCTGCAGGTTAGCTTAACTGAAGTTGAAATAGAATTAAATAAATTGAATGAAGATAAGCAGCCGGGTTTTGATGGAATTGTCCCCATTGTGTTAAAGAGGTGTGCGGGCGCTCTAGCAGTTCCCCTTACATTAATTTTTAACCGCTCTCTTCGGGAAGGTGTTTTCTTGGAGAATTGGAAAAATTCTTTCTTAACTCCTGTTTTTAAGTCAGGCTCAAAAAGTGAGGCAACTAATTACCATCCTATTTGCAAAATATCAGCTATTCCAAAACTTTTTGAAAAAATAGTTTATAACAAATTGGTTTTTCTTTTAAAGGAAATTATTTCCCCTCAACAACATGGCTTTATTGCTGGGAGATCTACTTCAACAAATCTAACTATCTTTAGTAACTATGTAATTGATTCTCTCGAGAAAGGTTTCCAGTGTGACGTAGTCTACACTGATTTTTCTAAAGCGTTTGATAGGGTAAATCACGCAATTCTGCTTGCGAAACTTGAAAACTTAGGTTTTCACTCAAATTTGTTAAAATGGTTTGGTTCGTATCTCAGTGGTAGAACTCAGTATGTTCGTATTAACAATATTCATTCGAATCCTGTGGTAGTAACCTCTGGTGTCCCCAAGGAAGTCATTTAGGACCCCTCCTTTTTTGATTTTTATCAACGATATTCCTAAATATTTCAATAATTGTATGTGCTTAATGTATGCGGACGATCTCAAACTTTATATAACTATTAAATCAGTTTTAGACTGCGTTAATCTTCAAAGAGATTTATCTAACTTATTTGTTTGGTGTAGCAGAAACGATCTTCATCTTAACGTTTCGAAATGTCAAAGTTCTTCATTTAGCCGAAAAACCAGCCCAATTATATTTGATTACGAAATTAATGGTACCATATTAACAAGAGTAACCGAAAAAAAAGAACTTGGGGTAATTTTTGACACAAAGTTAACTTTCACTAAACACGTTGACTATATCGTAGCCAAAGCCAGTTCTATGCTTGGTTTCATTTATAGAAATTCGAGATGTTTGTTATTAGGGATCCAATATCTGGAGGTCCGGAGGTCATATTTCGAAATAATGTTTGTCAGAGATCTAATCAATTATAAAATCCTTCTTTGCTTTCAATGGTCACTTTTTATGTACCTACGCGAGATTTTCGTTCTTGGTGTCTTTTCTTTGTCCCTTTCCATAGGGTTAATTATGGTTATAATGAGCCATTAACACGCTGTTTAAGACAGGCAAACTCTGTGTGTAACATGCATGAATTTAATATGTTTTTAATTTGGAATAAAGCACCTATACCATTTCGTCATGCCCAGGAACCGACGGAGTTGTTAAGGGGTTTTTGGAACAGGAAAATCTTTTACCGCAGAAACCTTCTCTGGATCCGTTCTCAAACATCCATCACCGACGAAATAGCCCAAGTACTTAATCTCTTTGAAACAAAACTTGCTCTTCTCCACGTTTATCGTCAGACCCGCTTCCCGCAAACATCTCGCTACCTCTTTGAGAACGCTTATGTGGTTGTTAAAATCTGGAGAGCAAATCAAGAAATCGTCAAGATAGACAGAGATATTCTCTCTCAAACGAGCGGGAATGACTTTTTCCATCAACTTACTCATTCTCTGGGCAGTGTTGCACAGCCCAAACGGCATAACCGTGAACTGATACAGCGGTCGCCCAGGGACTGTGAAAGACTGTGAAAGCTTCTCTCTTGATTTGAGCTCCAGGGGAATCTGCCAAAAAGCGTCCTTTAAATCGATACTCGAGATGAAATGCGTATCACGAAGTCGACTCAAAATCCCTTCAATATGAGGGAGAGGGTACGCAAATTTTTTCGTTGCTGTGTTCACCTTCCGTGAGTCCAAGCAGAGCCTGTTCTTGCCTGGCTTCTGCACCAACATAACTGGGGAGCTATAAGCACTATTGCTCTCTTCGATCACACCGAGTTCAAGCATGCGATCCAGTTCGGCGTACATCGGTTTTTGAACCACAGGTGAGATTGGGTAATGTTGTTGTTTGATGGGAATGGTGTCGCCTTCCATCTCTATGACATGTTCTTCGACATGCGTCTTACCCAATCCCAAGACTGCGAACGAAGGAAACTGTAGCTTGACCCGTTCAAGTTCCTCAGATTGTGATGGTGAAAGCTTGCGCATAGGATCAGCCTCCTGATCTTCCGCCGATGATGGAATGTCGAGAGCGCATATTATGTTGTGAGCAACCTTGAAGGTTATCCAGAAATCTACCCCTAGACAGAGCTGCTGCTGCAAGCTTGGGACTACATACAGCTCCATCTCTTGGGTGTTACCACCCCATGAGACTTTGGTCAAGAATCGTCCGTTGATCTGTTGATGTTTTCCGTCTGCTGTCCGTATATCCACTGACATTGTTTTTATTTGTATGTTGTGGTTTTGAATAAATTGCACTGCCCCCATCCCAAGACAACTAACAGAAGCCCCGCTGTGTAAAAGATTTAACATCTCCTCCCCGTCTATCACTACTTTAGCGTAAGGCCTGTTGTGATTGGAAACTGATAAAATTGACGACTCTATCTTATGTTTTCTTCTCCTATATATTGCACATTTTTCCCTTAATTTAGCTATGTTTCTAAAATTCCTGCTGCTTTTCCCCTTACTATGACTAATCTCCTCGTTAAAACTTCTCTTTTTCGCCTCTTCATACTCCCTCATACGTTGGTGGAAGCTCTTATATTGCACATCTTTTCTTTGAGAGTAATTTGTAGTCTGTTTCTCTCTTTTTAAAAATTTTAATTCTGGGGGTTCTTGTTTTCCGGGAGTGGAATTGTCATTGGTACAGTGGACCCCGGGACACTGTTGACCTTCAGGTTTCCCTGGCAGGTAGCACACTTAAAAGACAAGTTTCCTTGTCCGCAACTGAAACACGTTAGAGCGTGAAACGTTGAGGGACATGAAGCTGCCGTCTTCTGTTCGTTGTCTCTTGTACGTTCTGTCTTTTTGTCTCGTTCGTTATTTATGTAAGTAGGATGTCGTTTGTATGTCCTGTTATGAGTTTGTGTTTTGTCCGTGCGGTTGTATTGGATTGCAGCAACATGTTCCTCTTGTTCACCCTCTGAAATGGGAGAGACAGCCCTATTTCTTTGTGATCCCAGATCTTCTAATTCACTAACCTGCTTTCTGGCTTTCCAGTCTCTTGTTGCTAATTGTTTTTCAGCGTCTAAATTCTTCTCTCAGCTGTTGAATGTTCTCGATCGAACATCCGAAGATTAAGGTAGCGACTCTGTCTTTGATATTCTGCCTAACTATGGAAACAAGTTCTTTTTCACTAGGCCTTATTTTCATTTGTAGAGTAAGACCCCGGACATCCTCATAGAACTCATCGAAATTCTCGTTGGGTTGTTGCCGTCTATCCATAATGGCCCTGAGAATTTTGGTGTCTCCTTTACTATTTTGGAACTGCCTTAGTAGCTCCATTTTGAGGTCGTAATAGTTTAGGAATTCGTCGCCCTGATTTTCCTCAAGATACTGCCAGTACCATTTTTAGGCAGGCCCAGTCACCAAATGGTGAAAGTTCGCGAAGATTTGCTCATTTGAGACCCCGTTCTTTGACTGCAGAGTTTCTACCCTAAAAATGAAACTTTCCATGGTCATACTTTTGGAAGTTCCATCAAATTTGATACCCCACTTGTGGATATCGATTCTGTTGTGGAGATTCTTATAGGCTGCCACCCTGTGACAGTTCGGCTGATTAGCAGAGGAAGCAGGGATGGTCTTAGGTGGGCTGACATCTGGATCAGACCAATTACTTTCTTTTTCCCGTTCTGAGACCACTTTTCTTCCTAGTTCCTTTTCTCCTGCCGAGCGTACAGTGCTAGAGTGGATTTTTCCACCAATTGTAGCCTCTCGTTAATTGAATTCTGATTCACTGCTAACGATTGAATCATTTAGTGCATGGTGCTTAAATTCTTTGTTTGTTCGGCAAAAAGACTGATTGTTTTATTGTGGGTCTCGTTAAGAGCCTGAGTTATTGCCGAACCGATGATCGTTTTCAGGTTTTCCCCTCCCATCATCAGTTCAGATTGTTCTTTATCTTGACCGCTCCTATTTTGTTGAACTTCTTTAGCCTGTCTTTGATCATTGATCGTGTTGAGAGAAAAGTATTCCCCTTGAAGATCCCTGGTTAATCTTTCTATGCTGTCCCTAGTCTCTTCTATGTTTCCTCCTGTTTTGATCGCTACTAGCTCTTGGTTTTCTATACCCTGGTTAGCTGTTGATGAACTACCTAATCCCGTCCCAGGTGCACCATTAGCGCCTCCTACTGCCCCCCCATTTTCTAAGAGGTCATCAAAAGGGTTTTCTAGCAAGGTGCTATGATGTTCCTCTTCAGATGACTCGGGATCTATCGCGTTTTGGACTCGGGCACTGGGAAATCGCTGGACTCGACGCCTACCTGTCCCTCTCCCACGCCTTGGCAGGCTGCTCTTCTTACCTGTCCCAGTTGATTTCCCGTTCATGGTTTTTTAAAAAAATCCAATAGTAATAGGAAGGTTCTCAAAAAAATAGATAATAAAAAAACTCCAAAATGAAGAAATTTAAGAAAAATTAAAATTCAATAAAAAAAAAAAATATAAAAAAAGTAATTTAAAAAAATCCAAAGGTAACAAAATTCAAATTGAAAATCAGTTTTTTTAAAATTTCAAAATAATCCAAAATTAAAAAACCTTATGTAAAAAAAAACATTAAAATTTTCGAAAAAAATCGAAGTTAAAAATTCAGGTTAACTTCGAAAATCAATTTCAAAATTCCAACAAAACGGTCATGAAAATTCAAAAAAATATTGGTGTTCACTACCGAAAATAAAATAAGAGAAAATAAAAAAAGTATTCAAATTCGCAGAGTTCAGAGATTGTAATAAAAAAAAATTTTAAGAAGTTGTAATAATGCGTTTAAAAAAACTACTTTTGACATTCAAAATCAATGAATAGCTCAAATTCTTGTTTTATTATATGACATTTTTAAGGTGTGTTGATTTTCGTTTGAGTATCCTAAAGGTTTAGGAATTAAGTCTTCTCTCATGTCTGTCTCGTGTCAAGTAGTATTTCCTGTCTTAGGTCCTGTCAAAGTCTTGTAAGGTTTTCGTGTCTGTCTTGATTACTACTGGTGCTTCTGAGACTCAATGAGTGTTTTGAATTAGCTCTTGGTTTCCCGCCACATCGAGCTTTCTGATGTTAAACCTGAAAAGTGGTTAGCTAGGAAACAGAGACAACCCTCCACACGAGTAGATCCGAGAAACCATACACATAAGCCTGACAGTCTGGTTGGCAGTAAGTGTACGGTCCCTCAACAATACTCCGCTCCCTACCCAACAGCAGATTTTGTCTTACCTCACGGAATCCACTGGTTCGAGACCTGTCGGATTGGACAGCTAAACTCCATTCTCCGTTTCGCCAGGAGCACCTACGGTCTCCAAGCCTGTGCTCAAAAGGAAAGGAACAAAAGTTTTAAGGATACAAAAAAAATTATACCGATTATTGCGAGTCCAAGGGGATGACCTTAAAAAAAATCATCTCCTTGGAGTCTCAATTGATCAGTAAGCCGTTCAACGTTGGGCGCCATTGTTGCAAGTTCTGGGTAAACCACGGGGGTGTCTTTAAGTGCTGAAAATAAGCTGTGGCACGCTTGCTTCTGCTCGGCTAAGCTCGAAGGATTTGGGGGAGTTCTTGCTCTTTCCAGCCACCTCCCACTCAGCAAACAAAATTATCGTGCCTAAATCAAGGGAAAAGGAAGGGAGAATAGGAAAAGGTTGTTAAAAATAGGAAAACGGAATCAGGATATGAAGGTGTTGGACAAACCTGGTTACTTATGCCACTGCATTGGTGAAAGGATGAGGTTTTATTCATTTTTATTTGTGGAACGAAAATGCTTTTGTTGATACAAAAATTCAAAAAAACTATAAACTATAAACTAAGCCCTTACAATCTAACGTTTCATGTCGTGAAACATGTTACTTAAAATTAAGGTTTTATATCCTGAGATATAATATTAAAAAAAAATAAACCTACACTACAAAAATTAAAAGAAAATTTTGTCCACAAAACAAAACCGTTGCCCCACTGTCTCACCAACACAATGGTTCATTGAGCCATCAGAAGCCTTGCCGGATGTTATTGGCAAAAGTTAGGCCTGCCCACCCTTGTATCGGTGATACAACCAACGCTAAGTCCTTGGCCGGATGGGGATGTTTGGACTTAGCCCCAAAATCAAACTTCCAGTCGTAATCAGTTACATTGTTTAGATCTAAGTAGGTATGTGTAAGTATACGTAAGTAAAATGGATGACGTTAAATAGTAAAGTTCAGGTAAGTATAATTTAAGTGAAAGTATAGAATGTCATAGTGTAATGTTATTAGTGTGGTGTAAGTAAGCATGGTATTTGTAGTGTAGTATATGCAAGGTAGAGTATGTAAAGTATTCGTCTTCTAAGTCATGGTGCAGTGGAGTTAGTCATATGTCTATGTTCTGTCATTCTGGAGTGGAGAAAACTGCTTCCGTCGACCGCCGGCTCAGCTGAGCCTCCACACACCTTTTGGATTGAACTAGCAATTCATATTTAATAATTCAATAAATCATTACAGAGTAAATCGGTTCAATTTCATTTTTTTAATTCAAGAACAAAAAATTAATATTTATAGACGAGATAGGTATAATTCATTACTATATTACTAAAATAAAAAAAATTAAGAAAAGCAATAGATAAAAATTTTAAAAAAGTTAAGAAAAGGTAGATAATAAAGAATCCTTTCAATTCTCATATAATTCAATTCACAATCTTTCTTCTTTTGTTGAAAGCGATTGGGGTAAAGAAAAATGAATAAAAAAAAATTATAAATTTAAGTGTCACTAAACTCGTGATCTGGGATGTATGTCCTTCTTCGTATGGAAGGAACCCGAAAAGAAAATAAGTCACTAGAGTTTACTCAAGTGATACCAATCTTGAGATCCGGAGTGTGTGCTTCCTTTTTATATACACACAAACATACATACATATACAATACAAATGTAATAAAAAAATGATTTTTGCATATAATTTTTAAACATTCAACTTACTACTTTTTTTCAAATCCTCGATGGGGTTTTCCTCCAGGTATTGCCGGCAGTACTCGGGATATTTATTTGATGTTTTTAATTTTCTTATTATATTTTTTTTTTGTAAATCACATAAGATTATGTCCATGATAGACACTCAAAGATACACACCACACGTTTCTTTCTTATTTTCTTTTCTGATTTTACTTTGTCTTTTTTCACTCTATTTCTTATTTATTTTCCTTTATTTTTTCTTTTATTTAACTATGAATTTTCCTTGTTTTTTTCCTCTTCTTCACTTTTCTCACTTGTTTATCTTTTCTTTCCTTTAACAACGCTTTCAAAATTAATCTTTACGTTAAAATTTAAAACGAAATCTCCTCTGCACAAAATTATCAAACAAATCAGAATGACTAAACAGCCCGGATTAAAACACCACTTTCCAAAAGCAAAAAAAAAATATGACCACTAAGTGTTCGCTGGTTAATGGACTTGGTCTCAAGGAGCACAACGCTGCAGCAACTACCACTGACCTTCAAGTGGTTTAAGGTCACGTTTAAAAAAAACTGCAGAGGCCCGAGTTAGATACCTCGTTCCTCGTTTGGTGTTAAGGCACTCTTCGGTTAAATTCTACTTTCTCGGAACCTGAAGAATTTGAAATATTTTAACACCTATATTCCTTCTATGCATTTATATGTATATTACCTCTGCTTTCGAATCAACGGAGTCTCAATTTCTTCCCTGGGTTTGGTAACTAAGCCAGCGAGTATGTACAATATATCTCTCTTTGTATACTAGAAGAAAATTTTGTTAGCTACCCATTCTATTTTGTTTCTTTAATTCGTACTCCTCGCCTTTTTAGCTTTTGGTTAATTTTGTTTTTCTTTTGTTTTCAAAAAAAAATCCTTGGGATTGAAAAATTTAATTTTCCTCAATGTCTTTTATCGAAACTAGATTGTTTCACAATCAAAAAAAAAAAAAAAATCACGCGCACAGTGTGAAGGTAAGTTTTACTTTCTGCCGAAAAATAGCCTACATTCCTTATTGCAGATGATTAAGCTTTTCTTGCTTGATCATCTGTGTATTCTAATACATAATAGGACGTCGATGCCCTCTGGCCTATATTTTTCAATTATTCCTTAACCTCTTTGCAGATTCCACATAAAAAGAGCTTTCTTTCCCCATCTTCCAGCATATTTGGCTAATTAATACTAACTTGTAACCATGGCTTGTACTTATACGTACATATTTGTACTTTTCTTTTGTCTATTTCGATGTATATGTGTCCTCTCAAAAGCTCACCTCATCAGTTTAACAAACGAAACAACAAGAAAACCAACAAAAAAATAAATAAATAAACCTAACCAAAACTAACTCATGCCATTACATTACTAAACACTTATTTCCTAATATTATTGCACCTCCCATCGCTATTGCACTTTAATCAGTTCTTTTTCCTCTTTTTACTTGCTCAATAGGGCAAGTATTGGTTTCGTGCAGAAAAAAAAAATCGACGTTTTAATCAAACATGACATTACGATGATAGAGAAGCCCAAAAAAGTGGTTTTCGCCATACCGTCCGTCGGTCTGTCTGTGCGTCTGTGCGTCTGTGCGGATGTGCGCTTTTTCACGTCATGCTACAGCCTAAACCGCTTGACGGATTTTCTTCAAACTTGATATATAGTAGTTTGAAGAAAAACGGTTGTCGAAATTTTTTTATTTCGTTTTAGCCCGGCTCAAACTGGTACCTTTCAAGTAACGGTTTTTTTTCAATTTGAATTTTCTCAAAAACGGCTCTAACGATTTTGATTAAACTCAAAATTAAGCTTACTTTAAGCATTTCTAACAAAACTGCGTTTTTCGTTTTTGGCTCAAATAGTCGTAACGAAAATCAGGTTTTAACGGCTTTTTTTCAAAAAGCCATAAGTTCACAACGGCTTGATTGAATCGACTCAAATTTCGTTTGACATAGTTTTTTATAAAAAATCACGCGCACAGTGTGAAGGTAAGTTTTACTTTCTGCCGAAAAATAGCCTACATTCCTTATTGCAGATGATTAAGCTTTTCTTGCTTGATCATCTGTGTATTCTAATACATAATAGGACGTCGATGCCCTCTGGCCTATATTTTTCAATTATTCCTTAACCTCTTTGCAGATTCCACATAAAAAGAGCTTTCTTTCCCCATCTTCCAGCATATTTGGCTAATTAATACTAACTTGTAACCATGGCTTGTACTTATACGTACATATTTGTACTTTTCTTTTGTCTATTTCGATGTATATGTGTCCTCTCAAAAGCTCACCTCATCAGTTTAACAAACGAAACAACAAGAAAACCAACAAAAAAATAAATAAATAAACCTAACCAAAACTAACTCATGCCATTACATTACTAAACACTTATTTCCTAATATTATTGCACCTCCCATCGCTATTGCACTTTAATCAGTTCTTTTTCCTCTTTTTACTTGCTCAATAGGGCAAGTATTGGTTTCGTGCAGAAAAAAAAAATCGACGTTTTAATCAAACATGACATTACGATGATAGAGAAGCCCAAAAAAGTGGTTTTCGCCATACCGTCCGTCGGTCTGTCTGTGCGTCTGTGCGTCTGTGCGGATGTGCGCTTTTTCACGTCATGCTACAGCCTAAACCGCTTGACGGATTTTCTTCAAACTTGATATATAGTAGTTTGAAGAAAAACGGTTGTCGAATTTTTTTTTATTTCGTTTTAGCCCGGCTCAAACTGGTACCTTTCAAGTAACGGTTTTTTTTCAATTTGAATTTTCTCAAAAACGGCTCTAACGATTTTGATTAAACTCAAAATTAAGCTTACTTTAAGCATTTCTAACAAAACTGCGGTTTTCGTTTTTGGCTCAAATAGTCGTAACGAAAATCAGGTTTTAACGGCTTTTTTTCAAAAAGCCATAAGTTCACAACGGCTTGATTGAATCGACTCAAATTTCGTTTGACATAGTTTTTTATAGTTTTCTATAGGATGGCTTTGTAAATTTTTCCCTGAAGCTTTTCTAAACGGTGGCTTCCATACAACGAACCGATAAGTTTTAGCCAACATTTTTTGGTTTTTTCTAATTTGCTCGAAAACGGCTCTAACAATTTTGATCAAACTTTGTGTGTTATATTCTTTTAGTGTTTTTAAGAGAACTGCGTTTTCAGTTTTTGGCTAAAAATGCAAATAACGCAGATCTGCTCTTAACGGCTTTTTTTTCAAATGGCCATAAGTTGTCAACGGTTGTATCGAATTCACTCAAACTTTGTTTGGTATAGTTCCTTACAGCTTCCTTTCAGATGGCATTGATTTTTTCAGTTTCTCTTTTTTAAATGGTGGCTCCTATACAAAGAGCCACTAGATTTTGGCCAATTTTTTCATTTTTTCTAATTTACTCAAAAAGGCTCTCCCGATTTTTATGAAACTTTGTATGTAACATACATAGAATACTTCAAAGAAAACTGCATTTTTAGTTTTTTGCTACACATGACAATAGCGGAAATTGGTAATATCAGTTTTATTAATTTGGCCATAAGCGGAAATTTATATCACCCAAAAGACGACATCTAAATTTGATATACTAAAGGTTACTTAACGTTAGCTCCCGTATATCGAGTCTTCCAGTTTTAGCGTTTAGAGTTGTTCTTATTGATCGAAAAGTTTGTTTTCGTCGTAGTATTGCACCCACAGAGCAAGTACGTGCGACCCAGTCGTGCATTTTATTTTTATAAATCTTTATCGTAACTTTAAATGCATTCAAAGTTCAACGATATTAACACAACCTGAACGAGCATTATCGGCGCGAATTGAATTCGCCCGATAAAGCTTGCATGCTCTGAAATGTCATCGTTGACAAACATCATTTTATTGTCATTTTGTAAATGTTTACTATTATTTTGATTGTCGGTCGTGATTAATTTTATTTGTTTAAAGAATCATATGTGCAACAGTGATTGATATAATTCACTTTTAATTTTCAACTAAACTTAAATAGAAAACATAAATTGGAAATTGTTTTGTACCTACAAAAACTACTGCAGACATATACCAATGATAAAAGAAAACGTATGTAAGTACACAAATAATTTCATTCATTTTTCGTTTATTATTACATAAAAAGTTTTGTTAATAAATTGTTTTGTTTTTTCTTTTCAGGTACATCGTGGTTCGTGGTTTGTATTCACATCACAGTGACGTGATGTGATATTTAGTTTAGTTTATTTAATTTGTTATTGAATACAGAAGATGTGTATTTTTGTTAGCAACAATAAAATATCGAACACTCGGGGTACTCTGATTGGGTACATTTGTAATTTTTTTTGTTTCTTTTAGTTTATATCTATATAACATTTTTTTTCAGGTGATTTGATCGAACGCTGTCGTAACATTGTACTTACTTGCTCGCTAATTTATTTTTCGAACCACTTTTTAAATCAACAAGACAGGATTCTGATGAACCAACGCATAATTTGAATTTAAATAACCCACTTCTCACGAAAATGAAATGGTATTGGTATTGCAGCTGAGATGATAATAATATATGGAAAGAAATCATTGTCTTCAACATTAACTTCGTTGTTTAAGAATATCTTGACCACACAAAAAATACCAAAACAATGGAAACAAACTACAATAACTTTTTTCGAAAATAATGTAGGTATAGATTAATTAAAGAGACGCTAAATAAAAATCAACCCAGAGAACAAGCAGGATTTCGAGAAGGATATTCAACAACAGACCACCTACAAACTATGAATCAGCTGATAGAAAAATTCGACGAATTCAAAAAACCCCTGTACTTTTTATTTATTGACTGCTCTAATTTCAATCAAGTTAAGGGCATTAACAAGTTTACCCATAGTCACTTTATTACTTTTCACTTCTATTTGGTCAAACTAATTGTGCACTTAAGTTTTATTTCACTTCTGACACCACTTTAATGTTTTTAGTCTTGGGTTCGAAAATAAAACTTATTTTCTTTTACTTTTAAATTACCACTACTATCTCTATAAATGAAACTCACTTTTATCTAAGTTCAAACTCTTTATTTATTTCTTTATCTTAGCACCCCTAGTTATTCACCATTTATTCGCTACCACGGTTAAAATGAAACTGTGTACATTTCCGAATAAAATGTCCTATTTATACTGGGATCAAAATTCCCGAACAGTCTAAGTCTCGAACCATTCGGAATTGTCAAGATGCTTTCAGAGCTTTCAAATTTCCCAAAGCTAAAGTACAGTTTGGACGGCACTGCTATTTCAGCAGAATCATTCAGCAGAATTATTCAGCATAATTTACTGTAGTAGAGACAAAAACAATAACAATATTTACTGTAGTAGAGACAAGACCATTCATATAACAATATGTTTTATGTCGAATGCTACACCCTCTTTTTAATTTAAATTTAAAGCTAACTAGTTGTGAAGTAGAATTGCTACGAAAATCAGAATAACTACCATCCTCGTGTGTTATAAAAGAGAGAAACCTCAAGAATATTTAGTTACAGCTATCTTCTCATACAAAATGTTTATTCTCTAGTACTCAGAATTACGAAATAGATGACATTTGTCAAGATGATTTGACAACGTACACCCTTTCATGACACAGCTACAATAGAAATTGTATGTATTTGCTACATCAAAACCAAAGAGTTGATACAGCATTCATTCAACGAAATAGATACAATCTCGCACAACTCTTACTTATGCCACCTTAGAGTATCTCATCTTTCCTAAAAAATATTTTGCTTCCGTCAATCAGCACAAGTAATCTGATTGCCTGCATCAAATTTTCTAGCCAAGACGTGCTCAAACTTATATCAAAACAAATTAATAAAATAAAATCCGAAGAAAACATTTAACTTTTACCTATAAGCTCCCATGACGTTCATCAATATACGGTAATTTATGCTATACTTCTGTTACTCCTTTCATTCTGCCTACGTCACCTAGACAAATGCCTTAAATGTAAAAATAGGGTTGGGTTCGATATCCCGCTTTTTATAATCCCGTTTCTTAAAATCCCGATCTTGAAATCCCGCTTTTTATAATCCCGCTTTTTATTATCCCGCTTTTTTAAAATTCCGCTTTTTAAATTCCCGTCTGTTATAATCCCGTTTTTTACTATCCCGTTTCTTATTATCCCGCTTTTGCAATCAAAAGTAGTTGTTTTATTTTAAGAAGTCGCGCGATTTTTTAAAATAAAACAACTACTTTTGATTGCAAAAGCGGGAAAATAAGAAAATTAAAATAAATTAAGCAATGAGTGATTTTTTGAAATGCATTTTATTTTAACAATGAATATGACAATCTTCAATAAATTACAAGAAAAAAGTATAAAGTATGCTATACGATATTATTCAAAAGGGAAAAAAAAATTTAAACCATTAAAACATTTTTTTATTTTATTAGTTTTGTATATTATAAGCAATGAAACGAAAAAAACCTGTTTTACTCATTTTTTTTTCTATTTCTCATTATTTTTTTTACTGCGCGTGATTTTATAACATTAGCTTATTTGATAAAAAAACGGGATTAGCGGGATTTGTCGGGATTTTAAAAAGCGGGATTATAATAGGTCGGGATTTTGAACAAGTGGGATTTTAGAAGACGGGATTTTAAAAAAGCAGTATTTTAGCAGACGGGATTTTAATACTTTTTTTTTGGGATTTTTTAAAAGCGGGATTTTAAAAAGCGGGATTCCGATACGCTCCCGTAAAAATAAAATAGCCAAAACTGTTGAACTTCCGAAACCTTTAGAAGATCCATTGTATATATATATAAACTATAGTACTACCACTTGAGGTGCGCCATCTATCGACGAAAAACTAAGCTCTAGAATACCATGGGAAGCAATAAAAACAAATAAAATGGTGGAAATTGTTGTTGTTGCTTCCCATGGTATCCTAGAGCTTAGTTTTTCGTCGATAGATGGCGCACCTAAAGTGGGAATACTATAGTTTATAAATGCAATGGAAGATCCCCCATCAACATCTCCATCTCAAATACAAATGAAAAACATAAGCGAGAGCTGCGGTACGTTTGCAACGAACTGTTGGATAGCCTATTCCCTATATTTTTGTATGTGTATGCGTCTGCCTCCCGCAGCCAGCCGATGTTCCAGTTTCAGAAACAAAATTCTTCTTTAGCAGACAGAAAAAAATTCAATAACATTAATTTTGTGTGGTGTGATGTTCAATCAGTGCTGGCACAATTAAAAAAGGTGTGTGCCACGCCCAAAGTTAAGACTTTTTATTGCCAAGGCAATTAGTATGAGCTCATTGACATTCAATTTTATTCTCGCAGATTGATTTGAACAAAACAGGAGAAACCTTAAATTTTTAAAAATTAGATTTTGAATGGAAATAGCGATTATGGGTGTTTTTAACAATTCTTGGACTACACTCTGCTAGTAACCAAGGAATATAAATCTAAGTGTCCACCTTTTTATTTACTTCAAAGCTGCGACCGATAGTTAAAATATATCAAAAAAATAATGCATATTAGGACTTTTTACGGTAACGCCTCTTAAAAGTGCGCGTGTCCTATAAATTTGAAGCACTAACTGAGCTTTGATCAGTACCTATTTATGCATATGTATTATATTTTATCAAAATCACGCCTTTAAAAGTGGGCGTATTGAAAAAATTTACACAAGAAAATGTAGATATATATTTCTCAAAAAACGAACGGAAGGAAAAAGGTTTAAATTGAATATTGGAAGTGCCTTAAATTTATGAGACTACGTTTTTTGGTTCTGGGATTGTAGTTTGTTTATACCCTATTCCATAGAATAGGTATATTGTATTTGGTGTGGAGTTTGTAACATAGAGAAAAAATACCGTTAGGTATAGAAAAGTATATATATGTATATTCTGACTCAAAATGAAAAGCCTAGTCGATTTAGCCATGTCCGTCCCTCCGTCCGTCCGCACTCTCTAGAGGTCGCAATTTTTGAGCAAAAAAAACTTTATAACATTAGCTTATTTGATAAAAAAACGGGATTAGCGGGATTTGTCAGGATTTTAAAAAGCGGGATTATAATAGGTCGGGATTTTGAACAAGTGGGATTTTAGAAGACGGGATTTTAAAAAAGCAGTATTTTAGCAGACGGGATTTTAATACTTTTTTTTTGGGATTTTTTAAAAGCGGGATTTTAAAAAGCGGGATTCCGATGCGCTCCCGTAAAAATAAAATAGCCAAAACTGTTGAACTTCCGAAACCTTTAGAAGATCCATTGTATATACACAGCTGGTCAAAAAAATAGGTGCGATCAAATTTTTTCGCTCCACTGTTGTCTTTGTTGCAAAATAACTGTTTTTTTGATCGCAGGCCTTACAAAAAGTTCTTGTTTTAAGAAAAAACGGTTATTCTGTTGACACTAATGCTGAGCTTACTGCATTTTGTGTGTGTTATGTTGAGCTGTTCTACTTTCTTTGTTGCATTAGGATTTGGTGTTTTTAAGAAGTTGGTCATTAAAATAGGTGTTTTCCAAATAAACCCACAGTTTATATCTTTGTTATTTGAAAAAAATACTAAATTTCAAGGTAACCTCTTTTTAATAATTTTACTATCCATAAATGATAGTTGTTAATAAATAAATAATAAATAATAATAAATAATAGTTTATTAGTTTTTTAGTATGGGCAGAAACGTCCACTGTTCGGCGGAAGAAAGACGGGTAGTTTTACAGCTAAGAAATGAAGGTAAGACTTACAAATTTATAGCAGAAGCCCTAGGAAGATCTCAAAATTTTGTGACAAATGCATTCAAGGCCAGATTAGTGCGCGAAAATCGTGGGAGGCCGAAAAAAACATCAGTCACCACTGATCGCCGTGTCCTCCTTTTGGCTAAATCTAAACCTTTTGCTTCGTCATGGACAATAGGAGCACAAATCAATAATGAAGTCAGTGCCCGCACAACCCGCAGAAGGCTTCACAGCTTCAACCTACCAGGAAGAGTTACCAGGAAAGTTCCTTTACTAAGAGCAAGTAATATAAGGTCCCGAAAAGAATTTGCCTTAAACCATAGAAGTTGGAACGGACCTGAAGGAGCAAAAAAATGGCGAAATATCCTCTGGAGTGACGAAACAAAAATTAATTTGTTCTCATCAGATTCGGGGCGTAATGTCAGGCGACCAAAAGGAAGGGACTACCACCATCACTATACCCGGAAAACAATCAAACACGGAGGAGGAAATATAATGGTCTGTGGCTGTTTTTCCTGGTATGGCGTGGGTCCCATATTCCGCATTAATAACGTATTGACCAAATACGGTTATAGGGATATCTTGGAAGATGTTATGCTTCCATTTGCCGAAGAAAACATGCCTCTATGATGAAAATTTCAGCAGGATAATGATCCGAAACATACGGCGCATCTTGTGAAGGATTGGTTTCGAGAGAAAGAAGTCTCAATCCTATCCATCAATCCTCAATCCAATCCGCCTGATCTCAACCCGATTGAGAACTTGTGGAATCAGCTTAAGCGGAAACTAGGAGGTCAATTTTTTTCCAAATGGGAACCAATTGTGGGCTGCTGTCCACAGGGAATGGTATTCTATACCCCAAGAAACATGCCAAAAGCTTATTGAGTCAATGCCACGCCGACTTCAAAAAGTTTTGGATAACAATGTCATATACTCGGGTTATAAGAGAATGGTAGACGAAAATTATTATCAAATACAACAAATTTTGCATTCAAACTATCATTATTCTTAATTAAGGAAGACACACCTATTTTTTTGTCCAGGCGCAAATGTCTACACCGTCCGTTTTATTGTATAAAATTTATAATTACTTAATTTAAAAGCCTTAAATATTAATATTTCATTAAGTATTGATAGTCCTATAAAAACTGATGTTAAAATAATATTTAAATAAACAAAACATATTAAAAAATTAAGTTTATATACAAAAAAATAATTGCACCTATTTTTTTGACCAGCTGTGTATATAAACTATAGTACTACCACTTGAGGTGCGCCATCTATCGACGAAAAACTAAGCTCTAGAATACCATGGGAAGCAATAAAAACAAATAAAATGGTGGAAATTGTTGTTGTTGCTTCCCATGGTATCCTAGAGCTTAGTTTTTCGTCGATAGATGGCGCACCTAAAGTGGGAATACTATAGTTTATAAATGCAATGGAAGATCCCCCATCAACATCTCCATCTCAAATACAAATGAAAAACATAAGCGAGAGCTGCGGTACGTTTGCAACGAACTGTTGGATAGCCTATTCCCTATATTTTTGTATGTGTATGCGTCTGCCTCCCGCAGCCAGCCGATGTTCCAGTTTCAGAAACAAAATTCTTCTTTAGCAGACAGAAAAAAATTCAATAACATTAATTTTGTGTGGTGTGATGTTCAATCAGTCCTGGCACAATTAAAAAAGGTGTGTGCCACGCCCAAAGTTAAGACTTTTTATTGCCAAGGCAATTAGTATGAGCTCATTGACATTCAATTTTATTCTCGCAGATTGATTTGAACAAAACAGGAGAAACCTTAAATTTTTAAAAATTAGATTTTGAATGGAAATAGCGATTATGGGTGTTTTTAACAATTCTTGGACTACACTCTGCTAGTAACCAAGGAATATAAATCTAAGTGTCCACCTTTTTATTTACTTCAAAGCTGCGACCGATAGTTAAAATATATCAAAAAAATAATGCATATTAGGACTTTTTACGGTAACGCCTCTTAAAAGTGCGCGTGTCCTATAAATTTGAAGCACTAACTGAGCTTTGATCAGTACCTATTTATGCATATGTATTATATTTTATCAAAATCACGCCTTTAAAAGTGGGCGTATTGAAAAAATTTACACAAGAAAATGTAGATATATATTTCTCAAAAAACGAACGGAAGGAAAAAGGTTTAAATTGAATATTGGAAGTGCCTTAAATTTATGAGACTACGTTTTTTGGTTCTGGGATTGTAGTTTGTTTATACCCTATTCCATAGAATAGGTATATTGTATTTGGTGTGGAGTTTGTAACATAGAGAAAAAATACCGTTAGGTATAGAAAAGTATATATATGTATATTCTGACTCAAAATGAAAAGCCTAGTCGATTTAGCCATGTCCGTCCCTCCGTCCGTCCGCACTCTCTAGAGGTCGCAATTTTTGAGCAAAAAAAACTTTATAACATTAGCTTATTTGATAAAAAAACGGGATTAGCGGGATTTGTCAGGATTTTAAAAAGCGGGATTATAATAGGTCGGGATTTTGAACAAGTGGGATTTTAGAAGACGGGATTTTAAAAAAGCAGTATTTTAGCAGACGGGATTTTAATACTTTTTTTTTGGGATTTTTTAAAAGCGGGATTTTAAAAAGCGGGATTCCGATACGCTCCCGTAAAAATAAAATAGCCAAAACTGTTGAACTTCCGAAACCTTTAGAAGATCCATTGTATATACACAGCTGGTCAAAAAAATAGGTGCGATCAAATTTTTTCGCTCCACTGTTGTCTTTGTTGCAAAATAACTGTTTTTTTGATCGCAGGCCTTACAAAAAGTTCTTGTTTTAAGAAAAAACGGTTATTCTGTTGACACTAATGCTGAGCTTACTGCATTTTGTGTGTGTTATGTTGAGCTGTTCTATTTTCTTTGTTGCATTAGGATTTGGTGTTTTTAAGAAGTTGGTCATTAAAATAGGTGTTTTCCAAATAAACCCACAGTTTATATCTTTGTTATTTGAAAAAAATACTAAATTTCAAGGTAACCTCTTTTTAATAATTTTACTATCCATAAATGATAGTTGTTAATAAATAAATAATAAATAATAATAAATAATAGTTTATTAGTTTTTTAGTATGGGCAGAAACGTCCACTGTTCGGCGGAAGAAAGACGGGTAGTTTTACAGCTAAGAAATGAAGGTAAGACTTACAAATTTATAGCAGAAGCCCTAGGAAGATCTCAAAATTTTGTGACAAATGCATTCAAGGCCAGATTAGTGCGCGAAAATCGTGGGAGGCCGAAAAAAACATCAGTCACCACTGATCGCCGTGTCCTCCTTTTGGCTAAATCTAAACCTTTTGCTTCGTCATGGACAATAGGAGCACAAATCAATAATGAAGTCAGTGCCCGCACAACCCGCAGAAGGCTTCACAGCTTCAACCTACCAGGAAGAGTTACCAGGAAAGTTCCTTTACTAAGAGCAAGTAATATAAGGTCCCGAAAAGAATTTGCCTTAAACCATAGAAGTTGGAACGGACCTGAAGGAGCAAAAAAATGGCGAAATATCCTCTGGAGTGACGAAACAAAAATTAATTTGTTCTCATCAGATTCGGGGCGTAATGTCAGGCGACCAAAAGGAAGGGACTACCACCATCACTATACCCGGAAAACAATCAAACACGGAGGAGGAAATATAATGGTCTGTGGCTGTTTTTCCTGGTATGGCGTGGGTCCCATATTCCGCATTAATAACGTATTGACCAAATACGGTTATAGGGATATCTTGGAAGATGTTATGCTTCCATTTGCCGAAGAAAACATGCCTCTATGATGAAAATTTCAGCAGGATAATGATCCGAAACATACGGCGCATCTTGTGAAGGATTGGTTTCGAGAGAAAGAAGTCTCAATCCTATCCATCAATCCTCAATCCAATCCGCCTGATCTCAACCCGATTGAGAACTTGTGGAATCAGCTTAAGCGGAAACTAGGAGGTCAATTTTTTTCCAAATGGGAACCAATTGTGGGCTGCTGTCCACAGGGAATGGTATTCTATACCCCAAGAAACATGCCAAAAGCTTATTGAGTCAATGCCACGCCGACTTCAAAAAGTTTTGGATAACAATGTCATATACTCGGGTTATAAGAGAATGGTAAACGAAAATTATTATCAAATACAACAAATTTTGCATTCAAACTATCATTATTCTTAATTAAGGAAGACACACCTATTTTTTTGTCCAGGCGCAAATGTCTACACCGTCCGTTTTATTGTATAAAATTTATAATTACTTAATTTAAAAGCCTTAAATATTAATATTTCATTAAGTATTGATAGTCCTATGAAAACTGATGTTAAAATAATATTTAAATAAACAAAACATATTAAAAAATTAAGTTTATATACAAAAAAATAATTGCACCTATTTTTTTGACCAGCTGTGTATATAAACTATAGTACTACCACTTGAGGTGCGCCATCTATCGACGAAAAACTAAGCTCTAGAATACCATGGGAAGCAATAAAAACAAATAAAATGGTGGAAATTGTTGTTGTTGCTTCCCATGGTATCCTAGAGCTTAGTTTTTCGTCGATAGATGGCGCACCTAAAGTGGGAATACTATAGTTTATAAATGCAATGGAAGATCCCCCATCAACATCTCCATCTCAAATACAAATGAAAAACATAAGCGAGAGCTGCGGTACGTTTGCAACGAACTGTTGGATAGCCTATTCCCTATATTTTTGTATGTGTATGCGTCTGCCTCCCGCAGCCAGCCGATGTTCCAGTTTCAGAAACAAAATTCTTCTTTAGCAGACAGAAAAAAATTCAATAACATTAATTTTGTGTGGTGTGATGTTCAATCAGTGCTGGCACAATTAAAAAAGGTGTGTGCCACGCCCAAAGTTAAGACTTTTTACTGCCAAGGCAATTAGTATGAGCTCATTGACATTCAATTTTATTCTCGCAGATTGATTTGAACAAAACAGGAGAAACCTTAAATTTTTAAAAATTAGATTTTGAATGGAAATAAAATTAAATTTTGTGGGTATTTCTCTTACATAAACATCTTGTGTATGAAATTAAAAAAAATGATTTTTTGCGTGGCTGACGCCCACTTTTCACTAGAAACTATAAAAAAATTGTTTTTGCAAATAAACGGTTTTTATATTGAATCCGCAAGCCAAAATTTTGCTTCTCTAAGTAGAAACTAAAAAGTTTGTGTATGAAAAGAAATTTTTTTATTTTGGGTGGCTTACGCCCACTTTTCATGAAAGAACGAAAAACGGAGTTTTAAGAATTTAATGTACTACCAATATTCAATTTAAACCTTTTTATCTACTTTTTCTTGTGTAATTTTTGTCAATACGCCCACTTATAAGGGCGTGGATTTTATAAAATACATTTGTTCAGGTAAGATCGATTAAAAACTACTCGATTCAAGTGTAGTTTATCACTTATGCCTAAGAACTGACTGATGATCAAAGCAAAGTTAGTGCCTCATTTTTTTGGGACACGCCCACTTTTAAGAGGCGTTACTGTAAAAAGTTGTAATATGCGTTATTTTTTTGATGTTTTTTTAATTATCGGTTGCAGTATTGAAGTATGAAGATGAACACTTAGATTTGTATTCCTTGGATACGTAGCAGAGTGTGGTTCAAGATTTGTTAAATATACCCATAATCGGTATTTCCATTCAAAATCTAATTTTTCAAAGTCCAAACTATGACTTGTTTTGTTCAAATTGATCTGCAAGCTTAAAACTGAATGTCACTGATGAGCTCATAGTGATTGCCTTGACATTAAAAAGTCTCAGTCTCAGCGTATACCACGCCTTTTTTTATTGTGCCAGCAGTTATTGTACATCGGCCAAACAAAATTTATTTTATTTAATTTTGTCCTGCCTGCTAAGGAAGAATTTTGTTTCTGAAACTGGAATAGCGGCTGGCTGCGGGAGGCGAACGCATATGCATGTACATATACAAAAAAAAATATAGAGAATAGGGTATTCAACAGTTCGTGGCAAACGTACTGTAGCTCTCGCTTATGTTTTTTCCTTACTTTACTTCGACGCTCTTCTCTTGTTAAGGAAAGCACGGCGTAGTCGTAACACTAAGCATTGTGATTTAGAGGAATCTGAGGAGGATAAAAGTTAGCCTTAAGTCTTTGCTGAGTGTTCTTCTTCCAAGGGGACTCTCCTATTGGCTCGAATGAGTTGATTTTCATAAACAAATGGGCACAGGTTAAAAAGAGTGCTGCTTTTCTCCACGCAACATTTCCCTACCAAGTCTTCAACTTTTTCGGAATATACAAAATTTTGTGCCTCTCTCAAAAGTTCATTTTGCGCCTTTTGAATTTCATTACGAAACAATGGGCGGTTCATCTTGAGTGTTTCCTTTTTTTCTTTTTTTGCTTATGTGCAGCTTCCACCAGGTAGACATTTTTTTATTCGGAAAATTTTTCTTCAGCCAAAAGTGTGAATGACAAAGAAGTTTGTTTTCAGCTCTTCAATTGTAGAACCTATGATCGTCTCCTGTAGCAGAGGGTTTTAAGAAACCTGGTCAATTAAACCGTCGGCTAGTAGTTTGAATTGTATGGTTTTCGCCATTTTCTAGTTTCGTCAGTTACGATCATGTTTGTGAGAATCCATTTCGGTTAAATCCAAGATTTCGCTTACCTTCCTAAAACGCTGCGAGCAATCGGTATCTGCTATATGGTTTGATCGGAGCCAACGCAGAACAATTTTCGAATCTGACCAATTTTTTATCAAAGAAAATTCTATGTGACTTTGCAATACAATTATCAATATCGCTTTAAGAGGTGCTTCTCCAGTTTTTGCTCCATTAGACTAATCTCTACTAACCTATTGTTGGCGTTTCTTATTTGCTCTACAGCTTCGAAACCATTTTCACTTTCATCGACGAAAATATGCAACTGTACTTTGAGGCCCCAGGTTGAAGTCATGAAACACATTAAATAATAACCGGTTCCGCTTTTGGTAGATGATGCACCCATTTTAGCCATTTATTGTTTTTTCGTCTCTGATTTCGTCATCCCACTCAATTTTGTAGCTCTAAATTTCTTTTGAGAGCATTTTGATATACATAAGTGTTATGTACTCGCAGACCCTGTTCAGCTTCTGCAATCGTACAAACATAATCTCTTTTCAAGGCTCCGTTTAATAATAATTACAGCTATGGATCGTATGATGCAATAACACATAATCTATTTTCCTGCATGCTTTGGTGGTATATAATAACAGCTACACAGCAACAGCTAGTCCTCATTCCTTTGTTCAGTACAGTTGCTTAAAAACAAGTCACTTTAGTATTAGACATCCTGATAACTGGTCATCTTATTAATAAAAAATTTAGGTCTCCATATTTTGTTAAATAAAGTTTTTGAATAAAAAAAAACAAGAATTAGTAATTTACAAGTAACTACACTTCACAGAACGTTAAATAATGCCATCAACCTCAATAACCGAAATTCAAAAGACAATATTTATAATCAAAATGGTACAAATCTCCTTGATATGTTACAGATGTATGATTGTATAGTTCTCAGTGGTTGTACTAGTGGAGATACAGAAGGTCATTATACTTTTGTAGGAGGACAAGACAAATCGGTCATCGACTACTGTCGACTGGCACAACTTCATACGAAATTTCGAAGTACAAGTTAAAAACTACTCAGACCACATGCCTATTGTCGTTGAATGGTCAGATAATACAATCCCAACTGAAAGGAACCTTCAACTCATCTCAAGGCTAAAATGGAAAAAAAAAACATGTATCAACGCAAATTAGACAACAACCTCTCTCTGCTAAACGATTCTTTTGTTTCAACTGAAACACTTTCAAACCAACTTATTGCATGCATACAAAACTCATCAATCAGCCCTATCTTGAGCGGACAAAAGAAGTATAAACATGAATGGTTTGACAACGAATGCATGAAAGCTCGAAAGAAGTCTTTTTCCCCTCTGAATGCAGTCCGAAATTCCAACTGTCAAAATTTAAAAAAATTGTACATCGAAGAAAATTCGCGATATAAAAAAATATATCTTCAGAAAAAAACAGAATATGAAAATCAACAAGCATATTCACTTGGTCAAACGAAGGACGCAAAAGAATTCTGGAAAGTGACGAAAAAGATCAACGGTTCTAATTTTGCAATAGGAGTAGGGGTAACAGCTGAGGATCTATCATTGCACTTCCAAAACGTATTATGTTACTTTCTATATGTTCCAGCACATAATACGTTTTGGAAGTGCACTGATAGATCCTAAGTCTTAACAATTGTTTTGTTTTTGTGATCTGTTTTATTTAAACTGAGTTAAGGCTAAGTTAAGTGGGATGTTATTTATTTAATCTCGACGTTTCGAACATGTATATGCTCTTCATCAGGCTTTTATTTTCAAAAATCAAAACATAAAAATAGAAAAGAACAACATATAAGTACCTCACATAAAGTGACAAGTCAATTAAACTTACAAAATATTTTTATAACGATTTTTTAACGTTTTACAGCAATATCACATTTCGTATCGGAGCAAACATACAAATTAAACTGAAATTTAGAATTCCAATTAAAATTAAAGTTAAACTATCAAGTATAGGCTATTTTAATAAGTTACTTTCTATATGTAGACATAATATACACAAATACATCTGTATATCCAAATCCACATAATTTTCGACTGGTACAAAAAACCCACCTCTTCCGGTCGCCTTATCAACTATAATTCAAAACAGCAGAAAGGAGTGATTCTGAATACAGCTCAAAATTTTGTAAACCGAGTGCTTAGTACAAGTAATATAATTTTTCGGGAAAAAAACATCGAAGTGATTCGGAACACCCCGTTGTCCAACTCTTTCCCAGTCTCACTAATAAACAAATTAATTTCAAATTTTGACAAAGAAAAATCACCTACAGAGAATACAAATGCACAACCGGTGACGTACATAAGCTCTTTATATGTCCCCCTCCTCTCGAATCGCATGCAATCGGCGCCGATAAGGAACAAAGAAAAAACAAAAATAGCTTTCAGACCAGCAAATCCCATTAGAACCCATCTCTTTACCAATGCAAAAGGTAAAATAGACAACATGGAAAGATCAAATGTGGTATACAAAATCAATTGCCTAGGAGGTAATGGCACGACTTGCCCTCTGTGTATATTGGCACATCAAAGCAGAAATTGAAAAAACGTCTCTCTGGCCATAGATCAGACATTAACTGCGGGGGGCAACAAAAAACAGCACTCGCACTTCACTGTTTGAAAGAGAAGCATGCACCAGATTTGAAAAGAGTCAAAATCCTGGAAACAGAGAAACACCAAGGAAAGAGATTTCTACTTGAGATGTTGCATATAATAAATACCGATAATGCTGTGAATCGCCGTTCAGACTATGATAATTTAAGCAATGCATACAGCCAGCTGATTCAGAGGCCAAAAACAATACTGGATTAAATAAGTTTGGCTTGTAAGCGTTGACGGTTGACGCGTCGTGTGTGGATTTGGATATACAGATGTATTTGTGTATATTATGTCTACATATAGAAAGTAACTTATTAAAATAGCCTATACTTGATAGTTTAACTTTAATTTCAATTGCAATTCTAAATTTCAGTTTAATTTGTATGTTTGCTCCGATACGAAATGTGATATTGCTGTAAAACGTTAAGAAATCGTTATAAAAATATTTTGTAAGTTTAATTGACTTGTCACTTTATGTGAGGTTTTTATATGTTGTTCTTTTCTATTTTTATGTTTTGATTTTTGAAAATAAAAGCCTGATGAAGAGCATATACATGTTCGAGATGTTAAGTTTTCGTACGCTGAACCTCTACTATCTGACGAGATACTTGATTCCGAAATTACATTTGCCGAGATAAATGCTGTTATTCTTAAAGCGAAAAATGAAAAGGCTCCTGGAGAAGATGGCGTAACATATGAATAAACAAGATGTTCCACCATCTTTCAAGAAGGCAGTCATTTTCCCGATCCATAAAAAGGGTGACACAAATAATGTTGAAAATTATAGAGGCATCTCATTTATGAACGTAATCGCTAAACTATTTTGTGGTGTGCTTGCCAGCAGGCTTGAAAATTGGGCTGAAGGTAATAGCATAATTTCAAACTTTCAAGCGGGTTTCAGAAAAAACTTCTCAACTGTAGACCACATCTTTACCTTAACGTCAATAGTTAAAGCAGCACAAGCCAGAAACAAGAAGACATATGCGTTCTTTGTGGATTTTAAATCTGCTTTTGATCTTGTCAACCAAAATGCACTTTTTTACAAGCTTTCTCTGTTAGGTATGTCAACGAAGTTCATTCATGTGATAAAAGAAATGTATGCTGATCTGACCATTAATGTACTTTTGTATGATGATGATTTGGTTATTCTCTCCGAATCCCCCGAGAACTTACAACTGATGATAAATCGACTATGTATCTATTGCATTAAATGGGGACTTACAATTAATACTACCAAGTCCAAAATAATGATGTTCTCAAGATCTACCCGAAATCATGATGATTTTGCTTGGACTTTCAATGGAAATGTTTTGGAGGTAGTAAGAAAGTATAAGTACTTAGGAGTGAATGTTAACAAAACCATGGACTATAATGAACATGTAACAATGAAGTCTACTTCATCGCAAAGCCTGCTTAACATGTCATGGAAAAATATCTTTTCGAGTCAACGTATTGTACTGTCAGTAAAATATAAGATATTTAATGCTGTTGTTAAGTCTTCTTTATGTTATGCTGCCCAAATATAGGGAATAGATGAGTTCGAGGCGATAGAAAAATTTCAAATGTGCTTTTTAAAGAAACTGTTAAATCTTCCAATAAAAACTCCAACCTATGCTCTGCATCTCGAAACGGGTCTAGCTAAAATCTACACATACACTCTCAAGTTGCATGCAGACTACATCTTAAGGGTGCTGGCTCATCAAGACAATCGGCTAACCAAACAAATGGCATTGTACGAACTGAGAAACGCGGACTGGTGGGTGGCAAAGTGGAAAGACTTGGTTGGTATTGGATCAAAGTAATTTGTTGTACTTTAAAGAAAGACTACAAAATAATCCAATCACACGAGGATGTTGTAAGGATTGAATTCATTAAAGAAGCGCAAAAGTCACAAAGCAGAATCCTTTATTCTCAATTGAAGCTGAATTTAATGGAAGCAAGTTAATTTAACGATGCGCACACTTATAAGGAGATATCCCTGATTTTCAAAACAAGATGTGAAGTCCTTGGACTTAATGGAACACCGTATAATAACAGCTTTCATCAGTTTTGTTCATTGTGCAATCTGAAAGCTAAAGAAGACTGCTTCCATCTTATTAGTGTTAGTTCCAATATTTGCACAACATCTAATTTCATACTTTGGAAAAAAATCTCTTACTTTACAACAAACAATTACATTGTTGAACTATTGTGCTTGGAAAAAACTCTCTTTATTTGAAAGCCATATTAAAATACAGAAAATGACTTATAACAGAATTTGAATAGATAACCTTTTTTTAATATTTTTACTTGCTCTATAGGGCAAGTATTGGTTTCGTGCAGAAAAAAAAATCGAGGTTTTAATCAAACATGACATTACGATGATAGAGAAGCCCAAAAAAGTGGTTTTCGCCATACCGTCCGTCGGTCTGTCTGTGCAGATGTGCGGATGTGCGTATGTGCGTCTGTGCGCTTTTTCACGTCATGCTACAGTCTAAACGGCTTGACGGATTTTCTTCAAACTTGATATATAGCAGTTTCAAGAAAAACGGTTGTCGAGATTTTTTTTATTTCGTCTTAGCCCGGCTCAAACTTGTACCTTTCAAGTAACGGCTTTTTTCAACTTGGATTTTCTCGACAACGGCTCTAACGATTTTGATTAAACTTAAAATTTAGCTAGCTTTAAGCATTTCGAACAAAACTGCGTTTTTTGTTTTTGGCTCAAATGGTCGTAACGAAAATCAGGTTTAAACGGCTTTTTTTCAAATGGCCATAAGTTCGCAACGGCTCGATTGATTTGACTCAAACTTCGTTTGGCATAGTTCTTTATAGTCTTCTATATGATGGCTTTATACATTTTTCAGTGAAGCCTGTCTAAATGGTAGCTCCCATACAACGAGCCGTTCAGTTTTAGCCAACTTTTTTTGGTTTTTTCTAATTTGCTCAAAAATGGCTCTAACGATTTTGATTAAACTTTGTGTGTTATATTCTTTTAGTGTTCTTAAGAGAACTGCGTTTTTAGTTTTTGGCTAAAAATGCAAATAACGGAGATCTGCTCTTAACGGCTTTTTTTCAAATGGCCATAAGTTGTCAACGGTTGCATCGAATTCACTCAAACATTGTTTGGTATAGTTCCTTACAGCTTCCTACCAGATGGCATTGATTTTTTTTTCGGTTTCTCTTTTTTAAATGGTGGCTCCTATACAAAGAGCCACTAGATTTTGGCCAATTTTTTCGTTTTTTCAAATTTACTCAAAAACGGCTTCCCCGATTTTTATGAAACTTTGTATGCTACACATATAGAATACTTCAAAGAAAACTGCATTTTTAGTTCTTGGCTACACATGATAATAGCGGAAATTGCTTTTAACAGTATTATTAATTTGGCCATAAGTGGACATTTGTATAATTGATAACACCCAAAAGATAACGTCTTAGTTTTAAATATTAAAGGTTTCGTAACGTTAGCTCCCGTGTATCGGTTTTTCCAGTTTCAGTCAAATTTTTTTAGGTTTTACCAATTTTTTCAAAAATGAGTTCTTCTCATTGGTCGAAAAGTTTGTTTTCATCGTACTATTGCACCCACAGAGCAAGTACGTGCGACCCAGTCGTGCATTTTATTGTTAATGTAAATATACATTTTTTTTTAATCTGCCAACCGAGCTGACGGCAAAGCCACGGCTTTAAATTCATTAAAAATACTTGTAAATGATATATTAAGATACCAATAAAATGAATACTTACTTACTTACTTACTTACTTACTTACTTACTTATTTGCAATGCCGAAAAATATCCATGTTTGTCCTCTGAACATAAAAATATTTTCTTAAATCATATTTTAAAGGTATTAATAAGATCGAAGATTAAAATTATTAATGCTAGGACTAGGTGTTCAAGGGTACAACTCTTAAGTTTTTCTAATTCTGGCTATAGTTTTATTATTATTCCTACTTTGAAACTGTTTCTAACGAAATCATTGACAAAATCTTATATATAAAAATCAATTGCTGTGCGTTTGAAGTGCTAAAACTCGAGAATGCCTGGACCCATTTTGGAAATTTTTATCTTGAAATATTTGTGGAAGTTCAGGGAAGGTGTAAACGGTGAGAAAAATGAATTATAAGTAAAAAAAAAATTACGACGACCTACCTTGCGTGTAAAAATAAAAAAAAAAGAAGTGTAAAAGTGTCAATTTATTTGAAATATTTATCAGTCAGAATTTGATATATTAGTGTATTGTTTTTTGTTTTGAAGTGCAAAATATATTAAATACACAAACAAAATATGTCTTATATTTTTGAACGCTACAAATTTCATTTAAATGATGTACATAAATATACATAATGTATATGTACATAGGTATTCTAAAAAAATTTAACATCAAAAAGCTTTCTAAAGAAAAAATGTTCAAAGAAATAAATGGTAAAAGATATACATATAAAAATCAATTGCTGTGCGTTTGAAGTGCTAAAACTCGAGAATGGCTGGACCCATTTTGGCAATTTTTATCTTGAAATATTTGTGGAAGTTCAGGGAAGGTGTAAACGGTGAGAAAAATGAATTATAAGTAAAAAAAAATTACGACGACCTACCTTGCGTGTAAAAATAAAAAAAAAGAAGTGTAAAAGTGTCAATTTATTTGAAATATTTATCAGTCAGAATTTGATATATTAGTGTATTGTTTTTTGTTTTGAAGTGCAAAATATATTAAATACACAAACAAAATATGTCTTATATTTTTGAACGCTACAAATTTCATTTAAATGATGTACATAAATATACATAATGTATATGTACATAGGTATTCTAAAAAAAATTAACATCAAAAAGCTTTCTAAAGAAAAAATGTTCAAAGAAATAAATGGTAAAAGATATATGTATAAAAATCAATTGCTGTGCGTTTGAAGCGCTAAAACTCGAGAATGGCTGGACCCATTTTGGAAATTTTTATCTTGAAATATTTGTGGAAGTTCAGGGAAGGTGTAAACGGTGAGAAAAATGAATTATAAGTAAAAAAAATTACGACGACCTACCTTGCGTGTAAAAATAAAAAAAAAAAAGTGTAAAAGTGTCAATTTATTTGAAATATTTATCAGTCAGAATTTGATATATTAGTGTATTGTTTTTTGTTTTGAAGTGCAAAATATATTAAATACACAAACAAAATATGTCTTATATTTTTGAACGCTACAAATTTCATTTAAATGATGTACATAAATATACATAATGTATATGTACATAGGTATTCTAAAAAAATTTAACATCAAAAAGCTTTCTAAAGAAAAAATGTTCAAAGAAATAAATGGTAAAAGATATACATATAAAAATCAATTGCTGTGCGTTTGAAGTGCTAAAACTCGAGAATGGCTGGACCCATTTTGGCAATTTTTATCTTGAAATATTTGTGGAAGTTCAGGGAAGGTGTAAACGGTGAGAAAAATGAATTATAAGTAAAAAAAAATTACGACGACCTACCTTGCGTGTAAAAATAAAAAAAAAGAAGTGTAAAAGTGTCAATTTATTTGAAATATTTATCAGTCAGAATTTGATATATTAGTGTATTGTTTTTTGTTTTGAAGTGCAAAATATATTAAATACACAAACAAAATATGTCTTATATTTTTGAACGCTACAAATTTCATTTAAATGATGTACATAAATATACATAATGTATATGTACATAGGTATTCTAAAAAAAATTAACATCAAAAAGCTTTCTAAAGAAAAAATGTTCAAAGAAATAAATGGTAAAAGATATATGTATAAAAATCAATTGCTGTGCGTTTGAAGCGCTAAAACTCGAGAATGGCTGGACCCATTTTGGAAATTTTTATCTTGAAATATTTGTGGAAGTTCAGGGAAGGTGTAAACGGTGAGAAAAATGAATTATAAGTAAAAAAAATTACGACGACCTACCTTGCGTGTAAAAATAAAAAAAAAAAAGTGTAAAAGTGTCAATTTATTTGAAATATTTATCAGTCAGAATTTGATATATTAGTGTATTGTTTTTTGTTTTGAAGTGCAAAATATATTAAATACACAAACAAAATATGTCTTATATTTTTGAACGCTACAAATTTCATTTAAATGATGTACATAAATATACATATGTACATAATGTATATGTACATAAGGTATTCTAAAAAAATTTAACATCAAAAAGCTTTCTAAAGAAAAAATGTTCAAAGAAATAAATGAAGGTAGAAGATGCTAAATGGTAGAAGATGGTTGATGGTAGAAGATGGTAGATGAAAGAAGATGTTAGAAGGGAGAAAATGGTAAATGGGAGAAAATGGAAGATGGTAGATGGTAGCAGATGGTAGAAGAAAGTTGATAGTAGAAGGTGGTAGTTGGTAGATAACAGGAGATGGTAGATTATATAAGAAGGTAGATGGTAGAAGATCGTATATGGTAGAAAGTGGTAAATTGTAGAAGATGGTATATGTTTGAAGGTGGAAGATGGCAGTAGATGGTAGATGATATAGAAGAATTTTGATAGTAGCAGATGGTAGATAGAACAAGATGGTAGATGATAGAAGATTCTAGATGGTAGAAGGTTGCAGATGATAGATGATAGAAGATGGTTTTTTTTACTTTGCACTCGCACTCAAGGGAATATGTATACCCTTATAATGATGGTAGATGGTAAAAGATGGTAAAAGATGGTAAAAGATTGTGGAAGACGGTAGATTGTAGAAGATGGTTGGTGGTAAGAGATGGTAGATGGTACATCAAACGCGTCAATTTTTGATAATTCAACTGATATTAATTTAGTTTACGAGAAAATCTGATTTTAAAAAACCGGTCCTATGGGAGAGGTATACCGTTATAAGACTTTTCCTGAAAAATCTATTTAAACCAAAACATAAAGTTTGCATAGAAAACACTATTCAGAAAGTTTTATCAAAACCGTAGGAGCCGTTTTTGAGAAAAAATATTTTTTCACTTAAAATTGTATGGCAGGTACCGTTAGTTTTAGAGCTGGAATGCTAATTCCAAAAATCCCTCTGTAGGACGTCATATTAATACTATGTACCAAGTTTGAAGCAAATCGGTCCAGCCGTTTAGGCTGTAGGTAACTATGCAGACAGACAGACACACGGACAGACAGACATACAGACAGACAGACATGAATTGTCTAATATGGTGGGTGGTTGGTTGGTGGTTCTAGGTGGGTTGATTGGTTGGCAGTTTTGGTGGTGGGGATGGTTGATTTGATGGGGTGCGATGAAAAAGTTGTCAAAAAAGGTGGGTGAGTGGAAGGTGGTGGCAGGTGGAGTAGGTGGTTGGATTTGGGGATTTCGTATTGGGAGGGGGTGAGGGAAAAATAATTGTCAAAAATGGTTGGTGGTTGGTTGGTGGCTGTAGTTGTGATGGGTGGTTGGCGGTGTTGGGTGAGTGGCAAGTTGTTGTAGGTGTTATGGGTCGTTGGATTTGGGTTGAGGGTGTAGTGAAGGGAGTTGTCAAAAATAGTTGTACTTGGGAGGGGGTGGGGGTAAGAAATAAATGTTCACAAATGGTGGGAGAGTAGCAGGTGGTTGTAAGTGGAGTATGTGGTTGAATTTGGTGCATGGAGGAATTGTCAAAAATAGTGGGTGGGTGATTGGTGGTGGTTAGGAAGGGCTGGCTTTATTGTGTGGGAGAGGAGGAACAAATTTTCAAAAATGGTGGGCTGTTGGTTGGTGGTTGTATGTGGGGGTGGTAGGTTGGTGTTTGGGTTAAGGAGTGAATAAAAAATGTCACAAATGGTGGGTGGTTGATTGGCTGTTGTAGGTATGGTGGGCTGTTGGTGGTGAAGGGGGGAGGAGGGAGGATGATTAGGTGTAGGGGGAATTGTCAAACATTTTGGGTGGTTGGTTGGTGGCTGTAGGTGAGATGGGTGGTTGGTAATGTTGGGGGTGATTTGGTGTTGGGGGGAATGTAAAAATTTTTGGGTGAGTGGCCAGTGGTTTTATTGGAATGGTCAGTTGGGTTTGGGGGGGGGGTAGTGGAAGGAATTAACAAAAATAGTTGTGGTGGGTGGTTGGTGGCGGTGGTGGGGGGGGAATTGTCAAAAGTGGTGGGTGAGTAGCAGGTGGTTGTAGGTGGAGCGGGTGGTTGAATTTGGTGTAGGAACGGGGGGGCGGTTGGAATTGTCAAAAATAGTGGGTGGATGGTTGTAGGTGGTGTGGGTGATTGGTAGTGGTTAGGAAGGGGGATTTACTTTGTGGGGGAGTAGGAAAAAATTTCCAAAAATGGTGGGCTGTTGGTTTGTAGTTGTATGTGGTGGTGGGAAGTTGGTGTTCAAGGGGTGAACAAAATTAGAAAATGGTGGGTGGTTGTAGGTAGGTGGGTGGTTGTTGGTTGGAGAGATACCTATACACATGAAGTGTTTTGTGTACTGGTTATCACGTAAAATTATCGTCCGTAAACCGACTTCACAGACAACCATGTTTTTGTTTTTTTAACAATTGCATAACTTGCCTTATAGTACCTATAATCGCAAGTAAAAAAAGAGGCGGTACGGAGTTCGCCGGGTCAGCTAGTAATAAATAATAATTAAAACGTTAAAAATTACTTGGAATTTCGTTTTGTATGTAGGTACTTACCTACTTCTTCTTTACTTTAAACTTAAACGCCGCGCCGCCGTATCACCACGATCAATATATTCATTGAATAACTTACTTTCAATGAATAGGTATATTGGTCGTTTGCATGCTCTCGTTGTCAATGAATATAAGAAAACCAAATCGATTTTGGTGCTCATCAATGTGGTCAATATGTATGCGTTTTTCATTGAATAATTACAAATTATTCAATGGTTTATTATTATAATAACAAAATATTTAATATCCTTCAATAACTATTTAGAATGGAATTTTAAATCAACGAAATGTTGATAAAGATGAAAATGGTAGATAAATAAATAAAGACGTACCTATTGTAGTTAGAAACAAGGTGCACGACTGGGTCGCACGAACTTGCTCTTAAGTGTGACAGTGGTCTTGAGGCTTTAGATTTTGGAACAAAATTAAAGGAAAAACCCATATAAAATTTTAAAACAGTTAAAAATCACTTGTTTAAACGTTTTTTGGAAAAAATGAAGTAAGCCATCTGATTTCTTTTACTATTTTATAATTTAAGAAAAAAATTTTAAATCGTTGGGCCAGTTCTTCTAAAAAATGGCTTTTTTAAACTTTTCGAAAATATATTCTAAGTTTCGTTTTGAGTATACCAAATTTAAGTTTTATGTAGTTTTTATCAGAAAAACTAAATTTAAACAAAACTGATCAAACCGGTTTCGAAAAAAAAAATTAAAAAAATAGTTAATTTTTTTTTTAAATCTCCACAAAACTTTTTTTTTTGAAAAATTTAGGAATTCATGTTATTTCATTTTAAAAAAGGCTTCTACATTTAAAATTTCATCGAAATCCGTCAAGTGGTTTACGAGAAAATCTAATTTAAAAAAACTGGTCCTATGGGAGGTACCGTTATAAGAAAAATTTATTCCAACCAAAACATACGATTTGCAAAGACAACACTATTCAGAAAGTTTTATCAAAATCGTAGAAGAAGTGAGAAAAATTAATTTTTCACTAAAAAGCGTATGGCAGGTAACGTTAATCTTAGAGCTAGAATGCTAATTCCAAAAACCCCTTTGTAGGACGTCATAATAAAACTTTTTAGCAAGTTTGAAGCAAATCGGTATAGCCGTTTGGGTTGTAGGTGCCGATACAGACAGACAGACAGAATTGTCGGACCCTCATTTTTCGACTTCTCTATCATCGTAATGTCATATTTGATTGCTAGAATTTTTTTACGAATAACTTGCCTTATAGAACCCATAAAATGCGCTACTGGGTCGCACGAACTTGCTCTTATGAGTGACAGTGGTTTAGGGGCTTGAGATTTTGATAAAAATAAGATTTTCAAAATTCTTAAATAAATACTTAAACTAATTTGAGCTGAAAACAAAGTACGCCATTTTATTTCTTGGATAAATTTGAATTTATGAGAATAAATTTATAAAAATCTGTGTAGCGGTTTTTGAGAAAAAAAGTTTTTTTTGACAAACTTTTTGAAAAAATTTTCAAAAAAAAATTCAAAAACACCAGTTCATAGGTATTCAGCAAATACATTTATTTAAAATTTTTAGAAAAAAAATTTAATAAGCAGTTTTCAAAATTTTAATTTTTAATGCTTTTAAAAATACAAAAAAATATTTTTCAAAAATATTGGTATGCAATACAAATCGAGCTACCTACAGCTATATGTGTGTGAAATTTCGAAAGAATTGGTTGAATCGTTTTCGAGATAGTCGAAAACAAAAAAAAAAAACGGTTCTATGGAAAGTACCGTTCTTAGCCATTTTTTAAACCTTTTTTTTCAGCCATATGATTAGTCGTACCTAAAAAGCAACACTGATTTTCTTAATTCGAAATCGTTAGAGCCGTTTTTGAGAAAAATAAGCTTTAACGTAACGGTTGTATGGCAGGTACCGTTATTTTTTGAGCTAAACAAAAATTTCAATTTCCCCTCTGTACAATACCTAAAAAAGTCTATATACCAAGTTTGAAGCAATTCGGCCCACCCGTTTGGGCTGTAGGTGTCTTTACATACAGACAGACAGACAGACAGACAGACAGACATACAGACGGACAGAATTTTTAGACCATCTTTTTCCGTCTTCGCTAAAATTTTTTTTTTCGACGAATGCATAACTTGCCTTATCCCCTATATAATAATAGCCGGTTGTATGCAATGTTTTTTCGAATCGAATCAAATGGTGCTATGTTTTTATTTTCAGAGACCCCTAGTGGGTAGTAGCTTTGTTTTTGCTATGTTTTATAAATGCACATCTATGCACATAGAAAAAGCGCGACGTCTGCCGTATAGTAGCTAGGCTAAAGTTTACAACTACAATTATGTCCATAATAATGCCGTATCATACGCACATAGAAAAAGTGACATCTGCCGGATGGTAGCTATATTTTCCTGTTGTGCGTATGATAGATAATTGATTTGTTCAACACGGCAGCAATACTGTTCTGTCTTTTCATAAGAGTGTAAAATTATAGTTTTTATTGGAAAACCAAGCAAATTGCAATTTAATTGTTCATGCTGTTTTAGATAATTTGATTTTCGTATTTGTTTTTGTTTGAATAATCACCGTTTTTTATTAGGCAGTAGCGGTACCCGGCGCGCGTTACTACGCCCAAAAAGCACTTATTTATAATGTAACAAAATTAATTTATTTATTTATTTCATCTCAATGCTAGCGGATAAACAATATTTTTGGTTAAAGCCTTCATTTGTTTGTCTTCGACCCGATCGTCCCTTCCGGAATTTTTGCTGATGTTTCAAATCGCTAAAAAATTTATGAAAAAATCAAAAAAAAAATGAACAAAAATATGTTAAAAGCCTGCATTTTATTTTTTCCACCCGATCGGCCACTGAGGAGTTTTCGCTGATGTTTCAAACCTTTAAAAAAACTAAAAAAAAAAAAAATACCAACATTGCATTTTATTTTTGTCTTCCATCCGATCGGAACCAAACATTCACTGGAACCATTCCTAGACTAAACAATATTTAGCCTGCAAAATTCATAAAATTCCGTTCCGCTCCGTTTCCAGTTTTCTATATTTATATATATATGTAGATTACCTAATTAATTAATTAACTAAAAAGATGAATTGTGTTTTAGCAAAAATATAGTTTATAAGTAAATATTCAGCTGATTGCACATAATTGTAGGCTTACACAAAGTCTTACACTTTCAGTGGCTACATAGTTATACAAAGGGCCAGTTGTATATACAGAATACAGGTGTAGTTTATCCTCGGATCAAAATTTAAAAACGATTTACCTAGGTTCGTGTTTGGATAATTAATGTTAAGACGGTGGTTCAAGTGTGGTTTAAGAGTTAACCCATCGATTTCGGTGGATTAAATAAAGTTGACCAACTAATTAAGAAGTTAAAAACGAGATTCAGTGCTGAACCGCTATTGTACAACTGGTATTAAATCATCTTCGAGATAGATAACTCATTTAGTAGGATTGGCTTAAGGTGTTTTTAGTGGCGTTAAAATCTCAAACTACTATTGTAGAAAGTGGAGGACTGCATAGTGTCTTTGAGATTTTCGCTTTAAAAAAAATCTGTTTCTCAGGGGAAGTTGATGTGATTTCATCTATTTTTTTAAGAAAATTCAATGGTTACCATCCTTATTACTGTCCGACACCTTTCAGGGCAAACTATGTGAACCTCAATAAAAGTAGACGCCATAAATCACAGTCGTTTTCGACGGGTTTTCAGCTAGTAGTACCTATAATCGCAAGTAAAAAATGTCATGCTAACAAAATATTAAACTACGGAACCCTTAAAGCATTCATACGAAAGAGGAAACAATCTTATTAATAAAATATAGTGAAGGTGTTGTGTTGACAATGATACTAATCGGAGCCGTCATACTTTAAAAAAAATTATTGATTTATGTAGACAACAAAAAAACACACAATGTAAGGAAGTCAATGACTTTTAATTGTGATTGACGGCATCATTTTACAACACTGATGCTGGCCTAAAACTTGGACTTTCCTTTTTGTTTGTATTCAAAAAGTTCTAGCAATCCAACTTTTTGAATATAAAAAAAGGAAAGATTTTGTTAAGCCTTTTAAAAAAATAAAATATGTATGCATTCAACTTCTTCTCAAATATCAACATAATTATAATATCAATTATTTAAATAAGTATGACTGATACAATTGAAGAAGTTGGGGCGTTTAAATATCGCAGTCAGAAAAAGATTTATCCTTGAATTGATTGCGAGGAACTTAAAAAAGTATCTAATTAATATATTTTGTTTTCTTGAATTTTTTTTGAAGTTTCATATTACAATAATCTTTTTTTTTTATAGTTTTTGGTATTCTTTGCTAGTCAAATAATTTCTTGGCAATTGCAAAAAAATAAATGTAAAATTACTAAAACAAAAATTAATATTTTTTAAAGTAATAAATTTTTCGATAACCTATAAATTTTCTATCAAGCGCTCATATGATTTTGGTATTTAATGCTTGTATTTATTTTACTTTCTTCTTACAAAAAAGGAAGACCTGCCAGTCTTTTGTTTATGCGGAAATTGGTTTTGTAGTTTTATATATCTTTAATAATGCATATTGATTGTATAAAAATAAATAAGAAACTAGGTATATATATTTTTCTGGTTTTTTAAGTTTATTTCTTCTTGTTAATTTATTTAAATTTGACGACAACTTCTTGAAACCAACATACACAAATATCGCTGCAAAAAGCACATTTCCTAACTCGAAAGCCGTTACCAAAAAGCATGAAATAAAACAAATTGTATCATTATCATCCCAAATCGCAAACAAACACAAACATACTCATAGTTAACAAAAAAAATGAAAACGATCCTATTTAGTCTACCGAACCTGTGTTGAGCGTTGACCTTCACAGATATTGCCGCCACCCAGTTTAAGAGTATAGCTCGTTCCAAATCACTTGGCCAACGGTCGGTTGCGCAAAGAGAGGATTTAAGAGAACATAAATTGTGCGCAGAATATTTAATGAGTAAAGATAATTCCTTAAATTTTACAATGCCTAACTCAACTTTGTTTTTTTTTTTAACTAAAATGAGATTGAATTTTTGAGTTCAATTTTTTATTCGGGGTTTACTAGTTTCATTTATTTAGTTTCAGCGGACGTATAATAAAATAAAATTTTTTGTACAATGCAATTGTACCAGTGACTTAGGATTGATTGATAAATAGTTTAGGGATTATTGTTTGTTTATGGTTTTATGGTTTTATGGTTTTATGGTTTTATGGTTTTATGATTTGCGGCTTAGCAACGGATATGTACTGGGGGTGATGTGTTGGGATTTATTTTATGGCTTTAGTGTTTATTTGATATATTTTTTGGCTTTTTGAATACCTTAACCAACTGTGAAAAAGATATAAAAGCTGAGAAAGAATACTTGTCTCATGACCGGTTGTGGGACACAATATCGGATTCATTTATAATAAATCAAGGTGACGATTCTTCAACCGACTATGAAACCGACATTAGTTCTTAGGATTTAATATATGTAAAATGAAGATTTTATATTTTAATTATATTGTTGTTATTTATATTATTTATATTATGAATTTTTTATTATTATGCTTTATATTTATTTTTGAAATACAAATCCATAATAATAACTTTACAGTAAAATAAATTAATGTTAACTATTCCTTAAATTTATCTGTTGGTTAAACTTTTCATTCTGAGATAAAAATTCATTCTTTAAAACTCGTAGGTAGAAATTAGTTGAACTCGTAAACACTGATATATATTTTCCCAAAACCCTAAGGCCAAAACTATATCAAATAAACACTAAAGCTATAGAATAAATCCAAACGTATCGTCCGCGGTACATATCCTTGCTAATCATAAATCATAAAAGCATAAAACATAGAAACAAACAATAATCCCTGAGCTATTTATCAATCAATCCCAAGTCACAGGTATTTTGTATGTTTAAGCAAATTCCATTTTGGAAAAGATTTTTTTTATTATTAGTCCGCTGAATTTAGTCAACCCCAAATAAAAACAAGTAAAAAATTGAGAATTTTATCTTTTCGAAGTAAAATTTATACCTAAAAATCTTTCTTTTTAATCCCACCAGAGATGAAATATTTTTTTAGACATCAAGCCAGCAAATAAAAATAATCCATCATTATACCTCGTTGAAAGAAAGTCCATCGCTGGAAATTCATCTATATTTTACTGTGAGCGAAGCATAAGCAAAAGTCAATCTCGTTTTGGTCTCAGTGATTTCGCAACCAGAGAGAATGAATTAATAGAGAGAGAGACAACTTTCCTCGCCTCCGTCCCGGCAAACCTTTTTGTTTATATTTTTTATAACGAGTTGAATTCCTATCGGTGTAAACATATTTTATAGGGTTTTCACACTGAGCCGAGAACCCGGTTTTCGGCTAAAAGTTTACGAAAACCTGAAAATCATTCACACCGGACTTTTCAAGTTTTCGTTTGACATTTCACTTTATTTTTACAACAACTGACTATCAAATTTTGAAATGAAAATATTTTCGGCTGCTATGATTGATTTTTTTGTTTCACGTTTATGTGCTTTTTAGGTGTGTTTGGAAAGAATCACAAGAAAGTTAGATGTGTTCTGAAAGAATCACAACAAACTTAGGTGTGTTCTGAAAGAATCACAACAAGCTATTAGGTGTGTTTACTTTGTATTCCAACAAGTTTTCGACAGGTTTTATATAAAACTAGTTGTTTTCGAAAACTTTTGTTTAGCTAAAACGTATGGTAATAGGGTTTTCACACCGAGCCGAAAACCCGGTTTTCGGCTAAAAGTTTACGAAAACCTGAAAATCATTCACACCGGACTTGTCAAGTTTTCGTTGACATTTCACTTAATTTTTACAACAACTGACTATCATATTTTGAAATGAAAATATTTTCGGCTGCTATGATTGATTTTTTTTGTTTGACGTTTATGCGCTTTTAAGGTGTGTTTGGAAAGAATCACAACAAACTTAGGCGTGTTCTGAAAGAATCGCAACAAACTTAGGTGTGTTTACTTTGTATTCTAACAAGTTTTCGACAGGTTTTATATAAAACTAGTTGTTTTCGAAAACTTGTGTTTAGCAAAAATGTATGGTAAAACTTGTGTTTTCGTTCAGGTTTTGGGGGTTTTCAACGAAAACCGTGTTTTCAGCTCGGTGTGAAAACCCTATTAACCTCGGACAGAACAAAAAAAAATCAAACAAAAAAAAATCAATGAAGTCAGTGGTGGGATTCTGCCATTTGTGTCCCTTTCTTTCTTATTTAAAGGCCTCTTGATTGTAAGAAGAGTAGGTACGAAAGAATTGTAAAGAAGATCTGTTCATAAGCTGTGTAATTTACATGAGGGGTATAATTTCAAAACTCTTCTTTTCCACTTTTGTTAATTTTGAGTAAAACGAAAAAAAAACTGTTAGAATTTGCTAAAATAATATTGGCTATTGGTTTCAAGGAAACGTTATAGGTTTGTAATAATATTTACCTATTTCCTATGGTTTTAATCCTCTAAGGCAGACCTAAAAATTATAAAAATCATTTAAATTTGGAAAAGAAGAGTTTTAAAAATAACGATTGGAATGGTTGCCTTTTGATTCAACGTTTTCAGGAATAAAGGAGTTTCGAAAGGAAAAAATACTTTTTTAAAGATTTAATTAATTTTTTTATTATTTATTATTATATAAAAACTAAAACATAAAACCTTCAGTCTTCAAAGAGATCACAAACATCTAATAATTATTAAAAAAAGAAACTTAAAAATAACTTCGCAGCATTTAAATTATTTATAAAAAAAGAAATAAAAACAAATTAAATACTTTGAAAGTTATATATACGAAATTCTTTAGCTTTTCAGCTTTTTCGAATGAGAAAATTGGAATTTTCTTTCACCCTATTCCCAATAGAACTGCGTTTACATACTCCGATGGCTCCATGACCATGGCCTATTTATAAAAAATAATTTACTTATATTACATAAAATAATCTTATTAAATCGCTTTTTTCATCTGCGAGCTTACCAAAGATGTTTTCTTCACAAGAATTAAAGCAACACTAAATAAATAATATAACCCATGAATATTCTCAAAATGACAAAAACTCCCGTCTTTTTGTATGTCATTGAAATACACGAGTTTCGAAAGCGGCTACTTTGATTTGCATAGGAAAAGCAGTTATGGTGCAAAATTGGGTTTGTATGGGAAGAGATGAGCTTTAAATAACACGACTGAGAGGAGTAGTGCAGTTTTGAAGAAAAAACTTCACTTTGGAAGTGCTCAAAACTATAAGAAATAACAAATTTTGACAAATCTGAGCTAAATACTTAGATCGGGGCTCATTAACTCATTTTTGGTAAAAGTGGAATAAAAGACTTAAGAAATTATACCCCTCATAAAATAAATCCGCCATTTTTTTTTTAAATCGGGGTCCTAATTATCTCAGAAAAACCCATTGGTAAATTCCAACTGAAGCTTGAAAAAAGATGCCTAGAATGGGCTCGAACCCACACCTCTAAATTAACAATCAAGTCAAATATGAATCTCCATCCAGGGTATACTATAGTAAAAGTAAATTAAACTGTAAAAAAATAATAAAACAGCACGTAGTTATTATGGCTAAGCCCTTCAAGCAACTATTTATTATTATAATTTCTTATTATTTATTTACAGTTGCCTGGTTACATTCTTATTATTATTTCTTATTATTTATATACAGTTGCCTGGTTACATTATTACACGCTTTTTTCTTTAAATTTAATTTAAACTTAAGATAACTTTTTCAAACGAATGGACAGGCAACCACTACCTAAATTCACCAGCCATATCTCTGAGGTGGTTTACTGACCCTTCCACTTCTTGTTCTAAATTCTCTCTGATTTGTTAACTCTAACTGAACTTCATTGTGACTACCTGTCGTTGCTTCTGAATTATCACTACCAGCTGTTTCGTACTTTGATGACGAATTATTTATTAAATTGTCCACTGGTAGATCTATTTCATCCGCAATTACAATTTTTCCATTATTTTCAACAGACTCTTTATCATTATTGCTTATATTATCTAGCACTATTGGTGGTACAATTTGAATTTCTGGTAAATTTTCTAAACATCCGGACTTGATATTTTCTTCAAACATTAAATCACTAGCATCGAAATCATTATTTTTTGTCTTAGCAATAAATCTACGATTACGTCTGAAATGATAATCAAATGAATCTTTAATAATGTAAGAAAGATCATTGCAAATGCCAACTATTTTTCCGTAATGCCAGTCTTTCCCATTTTTCTTAAAAATTACTGAATCACCGATTTTTAACGACTGTAATGACTTCGCGTCTCGATTATAGTAATACTTTTGTCTTTGGTTTTTAGTTTTAATTTTTTCTTGAACCATTTCTTCTGAAATGTTTTTCCTGAGTAGCAAGTGCTCCGACACTGGCAGCTTTGTTTTGACCAAACGGCCAAAAAACAGCTCCGATGGCGTTAAGCCCAAGCTAGCAACTGGTGCCGTGTTGTATTCCAATATTCTGTACTGAAAACGGTCTACATCACTCGACTCATAACAACGCTTTAGAATGTTTTTCGCAATTGCCACACCCTTTTCAGATAAACCATTGCTTTGCGGATATCTTGGACTTGAGTAGTCAAATCGAACATTAAAGTTTCGCGAGAACTTTTCAAATTCCGCCGAGTTAAATGGTACATTGTCACTTCTTACCCTTGATGGATATCCTATCATGTGGAAGATACGACTAATGACATCAATAATATGCTTAGAAGTTTTGTTATTCAAACTAGAAGCGAACAGATAGTTTGAATAGGCATCAAATACTGCAATGTAGTCATGACCAGCATATTCAAATAAGTCCATGGAGACTGACTGATATGGGTATTTGGCATTTTCTTCTTGCACAAGTGGTTCTTTTTGATTATTTCGCCTGAATTTCTCACAAACATCACACGAACTGACAAGTTCTTTAATTTGACTGTTCATTCTCGGCCAATAGTATAACATTCTTGCGCGCGCAAGTGTTTTTTCTATACCGAGACGTGGTGCATGAAGCCACTTTGCAATTTTATATTGCAATTCTGTTGGAATCACCAATCTGTGATTCAAAAACAACATGCCTTTTCAAAGTGAAGTTCCGATTTGAACTTATGAAATTGCTGTCCCAAATCACTCAATTGATGATAACTTGGCCAACCATTTCGCACATATCCGCAGATGCGTTTATAATGTTCATCTTTTTCCATCAACATCAATCATCAATGTCACGTTTCATGAGCGTCTTTAATGGCTTGTGATCACTTTCTACTAAAAATTCACGACCATATACATAATAGTGAAAACGTTGGCATGCCAAAACAATTGCCAGAAGCTCCTTTTCAATTTGAGCGTATTTTTGTTCACATTTACTCAACGTCCTTGAAACAAATCCAACGGGACGACTGTTCTGAATTTAAACGGATCCAAGCCCATCTTTTGATGCGTCTGCCTGAATTTTCTCAGATTTTTCAGGGTCATACACTGCCAACACTGTTCCAGAAGTAATTAGTTTAAGCAATTTTTCAAGTTCCGCATCATGCTTTTCATTCCACTCGAATGGAACATCTTTCCCAGTCAGACGCCGTAGTTCAGCTGTATTTTTAGATAAATTCTGAATAAATTTCGATAAATATTTAAACATACGAAGCAAACGCAACACACTTTGCTTATCAGTTGGTTTTTACATCTTCAAAATGGCGTTCTGATATTTATCTAGCGGCTCAATTGACCCATCTGACAGTATATGACCCATAAACCTAACCCTTTTTTGATGATACTGGATCTTCTCCAGATTAAATTTAACATTAAACTGACGAGCACGTTCAATTGTAGGAAGCAAGAAATGTTCACGTTTAATGCATGCATTTAATGGCTTCGGATCTAAACACAGTCGTAAATCACCGTTGGACTTTTCAACAACCTGTAAGTTATTGACCCAGTCAGTTGGATGCGACACAGGTGAGATGACTCCATCTTCCACCATCTGATCCAGTTTCGGTTTCAATTTCTTAATAACAGTCTCAGGGAAACGTTTCTTATAGTGAACAACAGGTTTGGAACCCCCTTTCAGTTTAATAGAAACCCGATTTGGAAATTTTCCAAGACCACTGAAAACACCTATATTCTCATTTACGAATTGTTCCTTAAGCTCAGGCAACTTAATAGAATCAACGTCCAGACGCTTAATTAATTCAAACTCAGTGCATGACTTACGTCCAAGTATCGGTTCAAATTAATCCTCAACAACAACAAAATATGCACTTTTGTCTATATTAGTTTTTAAATCCGTTAATTTTAATTCGACAATCGCAAAAAATTTGATTTTATTGCTACTATAATCGAATACACGGAAGTCATTTTTTTCATTCCATATTTCAATATTTAATTTTTTAACAATGCGCAATGGAATACAATTGACATCAGCTCCCGTATTTTTACGATTGAATTTATTCTATAAATATAATTATTACTAAGTACAAGTCCTACCTCACTGTTCTCAACACTCGTCTTATCCAATTTACCTGACAATTCAGCAGCCCAATTAATACTGCTGACTTGTGATTTCGGCTGAGACTTCAATTCCGCCTTGCTTGCTGTTGATTTCTTGCGACACATCTTCAGGAAATGACCCTTTTTACCGCATTCACATATGAAATTCTTCGCTGGACATTTGCTTTTATGATCTGGTTTCCAATCACCTGCACCAGAGCTGTAGCACAAACGTCGATTGATGGCATGAATCATAGCCGGTTCATTGTCTTCGGACGATTCTATGATTGTTACGATTTGTTTTTTTGAATCCAGAATTTCTTTGTTGGCATTTGCAGCTTCAAACGTTTTACACAAATCAATGACCTTTCACCAATGTTTCATCACGACCATCAAGCAATTTCAATTGCAGTTTCTTGTCAAACACACTCGTAATTATTCGGTCACGCAGCATTCGTTCTTCGTACGAGACACCGCATGAACAATTAAAGTCACAGCGTTCAAGTTGTATGCGCATTTCCGTCAAGATTGAATTGAATGATTGACGTTCTTTTTGAACCATATTGTTAAATTTGTACGATTCTATGGTTACATATTTCTGCGGCAAACAATGTGCATCAAACTTCTTTCAACGTTCGTTTTTTTTTACATCTTTCTTTTTGTGTGCTTCAACACCAGACGATTCAGGAACGTCTATTTCATGCCATTCTGTTCCAAGCAACGAATCTTTCGAGCCATCATTTGGAAACAAGGTGTTGTAAATATTGGCGCCCTTTGTTCCAATCTGCCAAAGCAAAATTGCAATTTTCGTAGCTTCACCTTGTGAGTTTTTGTTATTTGCAATCATGTTAACCACAAAATCAGGCAACTGTATAAATAAATAATAAGAAATAATAATAAGAATGTAACCAGGCAACTGTAAAAAATTAATAAAACAGCACGTAGTTACTATGCGTAAGCTATAATTTCTTATTATTTATTTACAGTTGCCTGGTTACATTCTTATTATTACTTCTTATTATTTATACAGGGTGATTCACGAGCGTTGTGCCAAAAAGCTAGAGTGTGTAGGTTGAGTTGAGACAAGAAAAAAATCGTGTAGGAGGGGGGGTCTATTCCCTCCCGTTTAGCCGGGAGGGGCAATTTTCTGAAAAATTGACTTATTTTGTAAAAAAATATTAAAAATCAAGGGCTTCGTTTATAACACCGCGTTATACCTTTTTGGAAAGCCAAAAACTTCTTCTTTCATTTCGTTTCTAAGTTAAATTCTTTTAAAGAATAGTTTAAGAAATATAAATTTTCAAACTCAAAATTTTGAAAAAGAATTTGAAAAAATTATTTTAAAACTAATTTTTTTTCAAAATTTTACGTAATTAAAAATAATTTTTGTTCTCTGAATTCCCATTCCCATTAATCTTAAATCCAACACTGAAAACCGTATGGCTCTACGAATTTTTGTTGCCAAGTTATTCAAAAATAACCGAACCTACTTCTTCACAAAAAGAAGAAAATCTAGCCTTACGGGATCATTTAGCCAATTTTTTCGTGCTTTTGTGAAGAAGTAGGTTCGGTTATTTTTGAATACCTTGGCAACAAAAAGTCGTAGAGCCATACGGTTTTCAGTGTTGGATTAACAATTAATTGGAGCATTGAATTCTGAGAACAAAAATTAAATTTAATTACGTACAATTTTGAAAAAAATTAGTTTTAAAATTATTTTTTCAAATTTTTTTTTCAAAATTTTGAGTTTGAAAATTCATATTTTTTTAAACTATTCGTTAAAAGAATTTAATTTAAAAACAAAATGAAGGAAGAAGTTTTTGGCTTTCCAAAAAAGTATAACATGGTGTTGTAAACGAAGTCGTTGATTTTTAATATTTTTTTTACAAAATAAGTCAATTTTCCTCCCGGCTAAACGGGGGGGAATAGAACCCCCCTCCCGTACGATTTTTTTCTTGTCTCAACTCAACCTACACGCTCTAGCTTTTTAGCACAACGCTCGTGAATCACCCTGTATACAGTTGCCTGGTTACATTATTACATAAACAAAGCAAGAAAACAAGAAGAAAGAATGAATAGGAATTAAAAAAGAAAAAGAAGGAAGATAATCATGTGTCAAACAAAATACACAAACCAAGATGAAAACACATTTCTTAGCAATTTTCCAAATGACCTCATTTCGGCTCTAATGAAAACTTAGTATAAAAACACCATCACTATGATTTCCAACTTTTTATCGCAGCATAATAGAGTACAAATAACAAACAATGACATCCGTCAAAAGAGCGGAATGAGATATCGAATACAAACATTTTTCGATTTTTGTTCCACTTACAAAATCTCAGAGTTCTCAGTTGGTGGAACTACCATAATTTGGATAGGATTTATTTTCACGAATGTTTTTATTATCTGCAAATAATGTGGCTCCATCTGGTTTAAACTAGAATTGTTTCTATATCTGTTATTAATTAACTTAAAATACTAGGTAAATCGCAATGGAACACTTTTTTTTAATTTAGAGCAAATAAAAATTATTCTGAAACTCATATTTCCTAAACACAACCCAACAGCTGACTACATCTGACATTTTTTCCGACATTTTGGTGAATATGTACAGCAACTTGCATCTGTGTTGTCCCCACATTTTTTTTTATACGGAGTTTAGTACAGATGAAAGTTGCTGTCCGAATTGGCTTCGGTACTACTGCGACGATCAGGAGAATCTTCCCTCTACTAGTTGGGTCATCGCTATCCACTAAAATTTTCGGGTATAAAGCTCTTTTTATATCCAAATTTTTTTCTAATTTGCTACATCAGATATATAAACCTACCATAAAGACAGGTGTGCTTATCCCTTTTCTAGAATTTTAAGTATGTTTTGTCTGTTTTTCTTTGCAAGGCTTTGATTGAAGCCTCCAAACTAGTTTTGACGGCTAAACAATTCTTCCTTGTTACACTGTATTGATGCTTCATTGGGAAACAGAAATTAAATATGCTTGAAAAATTGAAATGAGTAGGCTACAAATAGTTAAAGATTTTTATGCGATAGGTATAGGCTTCAGAGAATATCCTTTTAAGGTCTAAACATTTAATGCTTAACCAAAGTCAATTGAATTATAACTATACATTTTGTATCTTTTTTGTCATTATAGGAAAACTTGTTTCGAAGAGAGTTTCAAGAAGCTTAATTCCAAGTATTGAAAAGGCACCATACTTTATTAGAGCAGGATCATTATTAACATCTCACGCAGGACACTTTTGCATTGATGACGTGGAAAACCTTTCGCAATATCAGGAAACTCTTATACACAAAATGCAGACAACCTCAATTACTTTAAGAAATGTAAATTTAACTTTTAATATATACACCAAATCTTCCATTATTGCGTCAGTTAATCCATCTCGTGCTCACTATGACTTTTCAACGTTGGAACTTGAAAATATACCTTTATTCCCTTCTTTTATAACGCTATTTCATATGGTGTTTGCATTATATGACAAAGCCAACAAAGTTCGAGATATTTTGCTGACTAAACATGTTAAAGCGTTGCACTCTGGATCGTTTAACGTTTCTTCAATCATAGAAAAACATAATATGGAGTATTTACCCATCGATTACACGACACAAATTGGAGAAATAGGCTTTAAGGCATTGTTGCAAGTGAACTCTTATAACCAACTAAATTTATTATCAACAGCTTCGTTGAAAAATTATATTGGTAAGAAATTATTGTCTTCAAACACGATATAATTATATCAGCTCTACATTTAATCTAGAATATGCTAAAAGTACTTCTAAGCCATTTCTCAAAGAGAAAGCTACGGATGAGATCAAAGGAAATTATATGAGGCTTAGAAGCAAAACAAATAAAGCAGGCCGTTTTTCAGTCACAACAAGGTACGGCAAACAGTTTTTTTCTTAAATTCAGAATTAGAATTTCTATTGCCTATGTTTTGATTCCTGGATACGCAACTAATTTTCCGTACGATACCATTGTACGTACATAAAACGTATAGTAATACAAAGGAGCTATACCATTGTATATAAAATCTATAGTAATACAAAGGAGCGATTTCTAGTTATAAACCGATTGACAATTCGATATGAATGAAAGCTTTATTTGATATCGAATCTGACATTAATAATGAGAATAAGGGAGAGTAATGCTTGAACGAAATGATATTAATAAACTTAATTCGTTGTTTCTGTTATGTATTTCTTAATATTGCCCTCCCATTAACATTGCTACTCATAATAGTACATAATTAGTATACTCTTTATACACGAATATCAATTAAATACTCTCTCTTAATATTAAGTTATCTCCAATTGTTAAGTCAGTCATATAAGAACCGCACATGAATAAAGACATAATACTGCCGACGAGGATGGTGACTCCGTGTTAATAAATAATTATAATATTAAAAAGTTACACGTAAAAAATAAAACGAACGATAAATTGTTATAAAATTATTGGAAAAAATAATATTCTTAAAGCTTAACCAAAGCAAACTACAAAAAAAAGAATACATAAACGGTTAAGAAAAAAAAATTATGTCTGTTGATGCCAAACTCGTTGTAACGGGATCTTCAATGGTAGGAAATATCGAACAGTTCAGGGTCGAAGACGATTTCGATCATTATATTGAAAGAATGGAACATTTATTTCTTTTGAACAATATTGCTGACGATAAAAAAGTGTCTTTTTTATATCTTTGGCCGGAGGTGATTCATACAAAATATTAAAATCATTAATAGCTCCAAAATTAGTTAAAGAGTTTTCCTACAAACAACTAACTGATCGATTGCAAAAGTATTTTAAACCTAAAATAAATGTGCGTGCTGAACGGCATAAATTTATGCCTCGAAATTTGCGAAATGATGAAAGCTTAAATAATTTCATTGCTCTCTCTGATGAATTTATTTGGGCGCAACGAGGGAATTCAGAAGAAGTTGTTGGAGGAACCACTAACCAAA